>JASWHV010000012.1:8428791-8763576 GCA_030760725.1 Neostapfia colusana | reverse complement strand
GAGTCAGTTTGAAAATAATTTCACCCACCATGAACTTGTCAGGCAAGACAGTATCAAAATGTCCAAGTTCCCCCACCAGATGTTGGATCTCATGAGCCGGTTCCACGATAGATCGATCATCGACCATCTTGTATTCGTGGTACTGGTCATTAACATATAGTTCACGTCCAGCATATGATTCCACATATTTGTGGTCTAGTGTCTCCCATAATTCTTTAAGCGAGGTGTGGACCATGTAAATATCACAGAGTTGATGTGACAAAAGTGACAACAAGTAGCCAAGACAAGTTGAATTGTCCAGTTCATAGTCACGGTTCCGCTCCTCAGTGAGAGGAAGAATTGGGGAAATAACGCACCAGATCTTCATCGACATGAGCCACATCTTGATCCGTGTCTCCCATCTCTTAAAATTGTCACCCCGACAAATCGCTCAGGTTTCAGCGCATCAGTAAGTCGAGCCATGTTAATTCTATCAGATTTCTAGATTGTTGGATAATAAACATGGCATGCAATTTATTTGACGAACCAGAACAGAAAAATAGCAAGAACAAATATACTAGCAGTCAACATGAGCAGTACTAGTATTACACAAAAATGAATTGAAATATATATGAATATATCGCTCATCAGAAATATCGAATTAGTCATGGATCGAGTAGTTACTTAAAAAGAATCCTGTTAGGAAGTGGAAGATCAGATGATGAACTCGATGGAGAATCTGAGGATGAAGGAAGTGTTGCGAGCGGCCGTGCGAGCGCACTTCCTAGAAACCTGATCGCCGGCACCCATGGAGGTCTTCAGATCACCGGCGTCGGTTCAGAGACACTGCTCTCCCTCGATCCGCTGCATGACGGACGGAGGGATGACAAGGCAAAAAATGGCGGCGCAGAGCAGTTTGCAAGAGGTGAGTTTCTCTGTGTGTCTTCTCCAGTACCCAGGACGTCTCCTATATACTCGAGTCTGCCAACCGCCTCAGATTTGATCTACCATAATTTCAGGAAACCACCCCCTGAAATCCTTCAACGTGCAACTAATGGAGCAGTTATGGCATTACACACATTAAACGTGCGCCTGCAGTTACATGGCATTACACACATTAAACGTGTGCATGCAGTTACGCTGCATTACACAAGTGTCTGCAGTTACGCCACAATTACTCCTCAAGTTGAACTGGCAATCTAGGTGTTGATGAGATATTCTAAATTAAGTCACAAGTAACGTGATAAATACACGTAAAATCACGAAACACATGCGCGTGCGTTTGTGTCCATAGCAGCAGCCTTCATCTCACTCATTACTCTCATGTTGACAAACACTCCAAGGGCCACTATCACTACACGAAAAAGACAAATTTACGATGGCCAAAATTATTAACAATGGTACCGTTGTTAATAAAAATATTCACGACGGTGTCTAACGGCCGTCGTAGATAATGTCCTACCGTCGTGAATAATCACATTATTCACGACGGTCAAGGCTTACCGTCGTCAATAAGTTCCTTATTCACGACAGAGCCAGGTACCGTCGTAATTATCACATTATTTACAACGGCCGGGGAACCGGCCCTCGTAAATAAAGGATATATACCCCCGTGCCGAGGTCGCCGCGGCATTCACGCCCGCGCCAACCTCGAGCACTGTCGCTGCCGTAGCCCTCTTGCGCCACCGCCACCGCCCAATAGCGCCGCCGCCACCCAACAGCGCCGCCGCCGCGCCCAACCGCGCCGCCGCCGCGTCCTCCCCGGCCCGCGCGCTGCCGTGCTGGCCTCCCTCGGCCCAGCCTCCCCCGGCGCCCCGTGCTCTGTCCCGTCCGCCCCCCGGCGCCGCCCCAGCGCCCCTCCCTGGCCGCCTAGCAGCGCCGCCCCGTCCGGTCCCCGCCGCTGCCCCGGTCGGCCACCTGACGCCGGCCCCGCCCTGAACCGGCGCCGCCCCGCCCTGACCGCCCCGCTGCATACCCGGCGCCGCCCCGACCCGAGGTTTTTTAATTAGTTTTAATTAATTAGCTTGATTTAGTTTAGTTTAGTTTACTAGCTGTAATTAGGTTATTTTAATTAGTTTAGTTGATTTTATAATTAGTTTAGTTTAGTTTGTAAGTATGCTTTAATTAGTTTAGTTTAGTTTAATTACTTTAAATTAGTTTAGTTTAGCTTATTCAACCCGCTCGGGTCAGGGTCGGCGCGGGCATTCATGCCCACGCCGTTCCCGACCGGTTTCGCCGCCGCCCATCCCGGCCTCCCTGCGCGCCGCCATCCATCCCGGCCTACCCGCGCGCCGCCGCCGCCACCCACTCCGGCCTCCCCGCACGCCTTTGCCGCCGGCTACCCCGCGCGTCTTTGCCGCCGCCCACCCCGGCCTCCCCGCGCGCCTTTGCTGCCGCCGCCTCGGCCGGCCCTCCCGCCCCCGATCGCCCTGCCCCGAAACGGTTGGCCCCGACCGCCCCGCCGCAGACCCGGCAATGTAAAGGCCTCAGTTTTTGACACATTCAAAGTGCTCATCACCACACACACACCTCATTTGAAGATAGTTGATGAACACATTTAAAGAGCAAGTAACCATTATCAACATGCTCATTAGAGAATAAACTCACAAAATGCAAAAGTGGTATTTCCCACATACATCATATAGGGGCTAGACATTTGGAAAACTCCTACACATTGCTAGGAATGTCCATGCCAAGTTTCACCCAAATTCAAAACCTTTTTGAGGTCCTTTTGGGTATAGCTAGAAAGAGGGTAGTTTGAACTCGAATTCAAATTCAAACTGTTTTTATCCCATGAATTCAAAAGTGGGAGGCATATTCTTACTCAGAACATTTTTGTGAGCTCACACACCAATTTTCACTCCATTTGGAGTTGATCTTGACATGAGCTAAGTATAGCAAATTCAAACTTTATTTGAATTTCAAACTGAACATGTGCTGAAAATTAGTCAAACCAAACCAATTTTGAATTCTAACCAATTCAAATGGCTAAGGAGTGAATAATTCAAATCACCATGGGCATTTTAGGGCTTACTGTTTACAACAGTGAAATGGAGTTAAGTTTAGGGGTTAAAAGGGGAGTGGGACCCCCATGTCAGCCACTGAAGAAAAAACAACCGACTGAAAACCTAGCTCGGGTTCTTGCGCCGGACCGAGCAGGCGCCACGGTGAAAGCACGATCGAGACAGCAGCTGCTTGCCGCCCCGACCCGCTGAACCGCCTCGCGCCCGGCTTAACCCTGCGGCCGCCCTGATCAGAGGGAAACAGCTCACTTTGCTGCTTCCACGCACCAGAAACACTCCATCGCTGCCGATCGCTCGGAGCTGATCAGGGAAGCGTGATCACCGTCTCTCCACCCCTCTAGAGCTACGACAAGGTACTAGGAGCCTTCCTTCTTCTTCCCCGTCGTTAGAAATCGGCAAAAACCGGTTGATCTCGGCTATACCGAGAGTTCCATTCAGAGACCTAAAGCCACCGCACTTCGGGCTCCCATGGACAGCCCAACCGGGAGGTTGTCACGCCCAAGCTAAGGCGTCCCCGGACGCATTGGTGACCGGTGCTGCTCACTCCCGAGCCACAGCCCGAGGGCTTGATGGCAGGCGGTGAATTTCTAGTTTTCCCCTTTCTCGGTACAGACTGACCTTCGGGTGCGGGTCTGTCAAATTCACGCTCTAGGAAAGCTTAGGGGGTCTCAATCCGCTCCTACACAGACTAGACTTGGTAGCGCACAAGTTGACTTCACAACCTTTAGCTTGAGAACCCCTGTACCCGGCGTATTTCGAAGCTTGCCGTCGGCGGATCATGGGGGAAGCATCGGACGCATGGTGGGAGCCTACTTCGGACCTTCCCCGAGCTGCTTCGAGCCCATGCCGAGGTTCCTGAGGGACCACTGATGCTTCCCGGATGTTTGCTCGGTCGGTTAGGGTACTAGGGAGGTCGGCCGACACGGCCGAAGTCCTTCCGGAGCTGTCGCTCGTCGCCGACCATGTGCCGGCCATTTTCATGACGAACTGGGCCCGAAATCATGTTCCCCGAGTAGACATAGGCAGGGGCGGCCAGAATCATGAAGTTTGGAGCACCACAGAGGCTGCCGGCGAGCTCTCCGGCGAGGTGTCGCGGCGGCCGAACGCGGGCGTCGGGAGGTAGACGAAGCCGGGTGGCCCACGTGTCAGTGGCTCGGATTTTAAATCCGGGATCAGTCTGCGGCTTGGATCCGGTGTGCTGGCGCGCTAAAACCCCGTGAACCCCGGTGTGCCATCGCTTCAGCGCCCGACACGTATACCGTGGACCCACCGGCAGATTTAAACTTTTCCCGATTTTCAGATTTCATTCAAACTTCAAATCCTCATAACTTGGGCTAGGAGACTCCAATTCGAGTGAACCAAATTTTGTTGGATTCAGCTCTCTGAGAACTTTCCAGCAAGTCAAGTTTCACTTCATGAAAATCCTTATTTCTCCAGAATTAATTCTTCAAACTTTAAACTGTTTAGAATTTTAGCTGGAGAATCCTTTGGAGGAAAATTCTGAATTTTTTGCTGGGATGTTCAACAAAATATCCCTGAACTAGTATAAAAAGTTCAGATCCATTTGAGCTCATTTGATCCACTTAATGGGGCGATTAATGAAACTGTTCTAGAGAAAATAGAAAATGTCCAGAAACATTTTCAAAATTTCTGTGAAATTGTTTAGCTCATATCTTTAACTAGGAACACTCAAATTAAGTGAGACCAACTCCATTAGAACCCTATAAAAATCTAGTTTTCAGAAAGTCATGGATTGGTCCATGAAAATCCCTAGAACACCCTAAGAGCTCCAATTAAGGTCAGGTACATAATTATTTGTGGAGAGCTCAAATGAGCTTTACTGCAACAAAAACTTGGCCAAGTCTCTGTTTAGGTTGTAACCAAGCCACAGTAAAAATTTCAGAGTCATTGAGTCTGTTTAATGGGACTTACAACCTTCACAAGTTTAATTTCAATTCAAATGCATTTAAATTAATACATGTACTTGTTATCTCATGTAGTCGCTAAGGTCGAGGAGGAACCCGAAGTCTTAGGCTTCGTTACTCCGGAAGAGCAGCTAGCCTACGACCAAGAGCAGCAAGGCAAGCTCTGGTTTGCATTAACCTTTTTACAAATTTTTATTGTTTTGAGAACTTACTTGAGTACCATTGATTCTTGCATTAGAGTCTTGTTTAAAAACCCAAATGCATAGCCAAGAAAACCATGGGTTGGGATTAATATTGAAAACCTCGTTAGCTACTGCAATGCTAAGATAGTGTAGGATTCGGTACAAGTCGAGTAGTTGGAACTACTCGCGAGGATAGGCTAGAGGCACTCGACTCGGGTAGAGATAGCACATGAACACATGGCAAGAAAATGAGACTGAGCGGAGAGTAAGGGCAGCAGGACTTTGGGGCTTGTGTGCTATAGCTCCGCTTGTGTCGATTGAGGATCGAGCCGTGTGCGAGCCTGTTGAACAAGCTAGAACAGTACCGAAGGCCTACCGGCTATATGGGAACCGGGAAACTGATGTAACTCGGGTAGCTGGGTATTGAGGCATTGCCCGTCGTTCATAGGGTAGGTTGAGAGATTGAGGTGTAAATCGGCTGGCGGCACTGAGACGCACGTCAGAGACCTCTTGCTCGGGACGATGGGACCTGTTCAATATTTGGCTGACGGGCGAAAGGTGGTTGCGTACGATGTCCGTAATGGTTGCTGTAGGCAACATCGAGTACGGGCCTACGTGACGGGTTATTCGGGTAACCCTGCAGGTGTAAATCGATTATAATCGCCGTCCCTCGCGGTCAGTGAGTACCACTCGTTCACTGTACCGTGACATAGAAAGAATAGGCTAGTTACATGTTAAAATGTTGCTGATTGAAAGATGGACTTGATTGTTAATGATTTACTATAGTTTAGAGCTAAGTTCCTTTCAACTTTAGACAAAGTACATGAGAGAAATGCGTTTCTTGTTTGATTGCGGCTCTCTCATGTGCCTTAGCGTAAGGTTCTCCACAACCTGCTGCTAAAACTTGAAAGTAAGGTTCCACTAATTAGGCGAGTCCTTTGCAACTTGTTTTACCTCATGTACCTATCACCCCTCATATAGAAGTTTCATATTTAGGAGAGACGGGTCAGTCTTGCTGAGCCTTCGTGCTCACTGCTTGTGTTTGAAGCTTTTGCAGGGTTCTATGAGGAAGGGACTCCCGAGGAGGAGACGGAACCCCCGGAGGGGAACCCCGTCGAGTGGGAGTTGTGCACGCCGCCGTGTTAGTGTGCGTGTGTGCTAGCAAGGACACGTTCACGGGATGAACTTGAACTTGATGCGTAGTCTACGCCCGTGAATGTAGACTGAACATATTTTGTTGTAAAATGTTCATAAACCCATTTATGTAATAAACTTTGTTTCCGCTTTGTACCTTTGATGTGTGTTATCCGGTGCTGTGCAACGCAGCACCCATCAGCGTGATCCTGGCTCGACAAGACCGTGGGGTCATGCCAGCGTTGGTATCAGAGCTTGCTTGAGGTTTAACGCACTAAAAAGGTCATCTTTTTCAAAATTCCAGTGAGGAACGAGTTAGTAACCCATATAAGGATGTTATTAGTGTATAGAAAGTGACATACTAACCTATTTGATTATGTCGGAAAATCGTGCATCTCGGGACGTCTATGTCTTGGGGGGTGCACGTAAGCGCTGTCCAACAGTGTGCACAAGCTGAAGGGTGGAGCCCCACGGGTGGCAGGTAACCCGACCCGCTTTAGTATCCTCTACGACTCTTCATGCCGTTTGGGGTATTCGAGCAACGTCTGTCCCTGGCGTGCGTGGTGCAAGTTGGGAGACCCCGTCAGGTGGTCAGTAACATGAACACGTAGCTCAAGGCGTGTTTGTCTTGAGAACATCCGGGCTAGTGATGACGGCCGGGTGTACGAACTGTATGGATAACAGGCTCGGTGTGCAACCGAGTCTGACAATTGTGTGAGTTATCTGCAGGTAGTCTAACCATGAAACGGTAGACGTGTAGCATCCGTGTGCGAGAGACGCTTAGTGCCACTGAACTAACGAAGCCGGCTAAGTCCGGTATAGCTTTTTCTTTGTGAGGACGTAGTACCGACATGCTCTTGTGACGCATCGACGTCACACTCCACTAAATGAACAACTTCATTATAAAAAACTTAAAAGTTTTAATCCGGAACACTAAAACTTTGATGTAATTCCTTCCCTTAATCAGGATGTTCAAAGTTAACAAGTTTTCAACTTATAGGTTGCTAAGGACAGTGCACCCTGTTTTCAGCTGAATTAAGGCTGAAGTTAATCAGGGGTTAGAGGTTGAGTCCTTTCGAGGTTGGGGTCATATGGTACATGTATGGAAAGCTTTGGAGGATCTTTACAACTTTTCTGTTGAGGTCCAGATGTGTTTCATCCCATAACCAATCGAAACATTCAGTAGAGTGGAAACTGTCCAGAAAACAGGGCAGAGTGAAAACTCTCTGTAACTCTCTGTAATTTGAGCATATCTTCCTGCATGAAAATCTAAAAATACAAAAAGAGGTAGTTCTGGAAAGCTTATGAGATGTGTTGGAACTTTGCAACAGAAAGTTTTGTCAGATTGGGAGCAGAATTAACTGGAATTCTTGGATCAAATCAGTACCTAAGGCAGGGAGGTGCTGTCCAATTTTCTCCAGAAATTCCGTTAACTTTGACATCTCATAATTTTTGAACCAGGACAGATCTTAGGCCAAGCAAATACTTTCTGGAAAGCTATTGAAGTTAGCTTAAACTTTGATGTTGAGCTCCAGAATTGGTTTTGCCTTTAGCCTGGTCTAAATCAGGTTGAAATGGAAACTGGTCAGGGCTGTCCTATTGGGCAGCAGATCAGCAGTCAAATTTATTTAAATTTGAACTAGGATCCCAAGTCTTATGAGTTCAATTACATGTTTTATGTTATAACTCAATGGTTTACTGTTCAAATAAATATTTGACATTTCTCAAATATGTTTTTACAGTTGACAGCGGATAAACAGTTCGAGAACAGGTGGTTGGAATCTCACTGTTCTCACCACAGCGGCTATCCGGAAGCATTGAGGCAGATGCTTCAATATTTCGGGTACAACCAGATGCCACAGTACTTCGCCAAGGAAGAAGGCGAGGAGGGGAACAATACATGGACAATCCATGTCGAAGTTCCTGCAGGACCTACGCCACCCGGTTGGGCGCTGTTCACCGTCACGGTGAGAGGTAGACAACCCGAGGGAATGTGGCAAGTGGCAGCCCGTGACACCATGTCACGTTTCTGCCAGCTACACGTGAGAGCGATGGGGGGCACTCCATACGCGCTCGTTCCGGTGGAGGGACGGGCTCATCATGTGTGGAAAGGGAGGTGCGGGGAGGCAACCGATCCGGCTTGCCCAAGGTACAGCCCCGCGGAGGCGAACCTCAGCCTCCAAATGAGGGCGGGAAAGGCCGTGATGGACAGCCAAGCTGTTCATACGGAGCATCTCGCCACAAAGCTCAAGTAGAGCACAAGCCGTGGAGACCATTTTGAGAGTGCTCACAGCGCACTCCGCAATGTGCTCCTTCCGACGATTAAGCGACTGAACGAACAACATAATCAGTTGCATCGTCTGAAGAAGGCAAGGAAGAAAAGCCGTGTTGACATCGCAGCATTGCAAGAACAGGTACAAGCTCTGACCCAGCAGAATGAGGTCCTTACTCAAGAGCGAGATGACGCCATTGAGGAAGGGCAAGGCTGGGAAGAAGACTACAACCAGGCCATGGACGAGGTGCACGCGTTGCAGGACCTCGTACCCCCGGTGTTGGGCATACCGGTAGTCTTGGGTCTTCCGGCAATGGGAGAACCCGAGATGGCAGAGGAGGTTGTAGACCCAGAGCCAGAAGCAGAGGTACCGGAGGAGGACGACCCGCAGGAGGTCGAGTTCTACTCCGAGTAGGGGGTTACCGTTGCCAAGTAGGGCAACCAGAGTGGTGTAACCCAAACTTTTGTAACCAGTGACATGTCGCGTAGACAGTAGCGTATGTATAGGTAGTGACGAAATGAGCACGACTTCTCGGAGACCCAAGAATAATGTATCTTGTATAAAGTTTATGCTTTATAAATATATGTGAATGTTGTGCAAATTATTCATGCGCCGCTTCAAATACCTACTGTTTCATATGGAATTTTTAAGTATGACATGTGCTGATTGCTGCTGTTTTAAATATCAGGATGACTCGTACTTGTGCCAACCCGGATGTTGGGGGTTCTAGTCAAGGGGGAGAAACCTCCCAACAGCCTCCCGAGGATTCCTCGGGACAGCAACAGCAGCAGCAACCACAGCAACAACCGCCACCGCCAACGGTTACTTTGGCGGATATTGTAGCAGCAATGGCGGGTTCTCATCAGCAGCATACGGAGTTGCTGCAGACCCTCATTGTCAATACGTCTCGACCAGAGAGGCGTCAAGATCATGAGGAGCGCCAATAGAGCTCCTACTCCGACTTTCTAGCAACTCATCCCCCGGTATTCTCAAGGGCGGATGAACCCATCGATGTGGACAACTGGCTCCGCACGATGGAGATGAAGTTCGGCCTGCTCCAAGTGAGTGAGCAGCGCAAGACTCAGTTCGCGGTCCAACAGCTCCAGGGATCCGCGAGCGCATGGTGGGCAAACTACTGTGCTTCATAGCCCACCGACCGAGTTATGACCTGGGCGGAGTTCCGGACGGCCTTCAGGGCCTATCACATACCGCCGGGTCTGATGAAGAGGAAGACACAGGAGTTCCTACACCTGCAACAAGGGAGCCGGAACGCGCTGTAATATTCCAGGGCGTTCAACGATCTCGCACTCTACGCATCGTATCACGCCGATACTGATGAGAAGCGGCGGGACCACTTCTACCAGGGGCTTAACCCGCTCCTGAAGGACAAACTGGCGATGTTCAATCGCGGCAGCCTCAACGACATAATTGATGTTGTGATTGTTCAGGAGGACTTTGGCAAGGAGTTAGCGGCGGCGGAGAGAAAGCGAAGCACGCCGCAAAGCAGCGGAGAAGGAGGCGGTCCTTCTCAGAAATTTCGGATGGTGAATCGCCCACCATCAGGTCCACGCTGGCAGCCGCCACAGAGGTCAATGCCATTCCGCAGTCGGCCATATTCTTCACCGGCATTCAGGCCGGCACTGCCAACACCACCTCCACAACAACAACAGCAGCAGCGGGCGATGCCGCGTGCGTATGCACCTCAGCAGCGCATGCCGGGCTTTCGTCCTTCAAGCACCGGACAAGCAGCGGCCACGTGCTACAAATATGGTTGGCCAGGACACTTTGCCAGCAGTTGTCCGGAGAGGCAAGGCGGCGGAGTTGCACCGCAACTTCCGGGAAGGAATCAGCCCCGGGGCCCTACTAATGCGCGGCAGGCAAACCCTAGGCCCGGCACTGTCCACCAACTTGCCATAGAGGACGTGCCGGAGGGTGAGCCAATCCTTGCGGGTATGTTCCAACTCCACCAGCATCCCGCCATAGTATTGTTTGATTCAGGCGTCACGCACAATTTTATTAGCCAAGCTTTCATTGCTAAACACAGCTTGCCAATACTACCCACCGATAGTCCATATTTTATTTGTTCACCGGGAGGGAAGATTTCAGCAAGCATAATGGTTTACAAATCACCATTATGCTTAGCGGGTAGAGTGTACCCTACGTCTCTCATAATCTTAGAGGGACAGAAGGTCGATGTCATCTTAGGGATGTCGTGGTTAACTCGCCACGGCACTGTTTTAGACACCGTCCTTCGAATCGTGCACTTGAACTCAGAAGTGCACGGATCTCACTCTTTATTTCTGGACAGTCCAGAAATAAAACTTCCAAGTGTCTATCAATCCACAGCTATCAGATTGGAAGATATTCCAGTGGTCCGAGAGTTCCCTGATGTGTTCCGGAATGATTACCGGGGATGCCGCCCGATAGAGTGTAAAATCCCAAGAAAAGGGACTTGCAAAAACTTTTCATCACCTCACAACACTACAGTTTTTGTTGTGGATATCTTGTGAAGAATTGTGAAGAGCAAGTAACCTCCATCAAAAGGGTGATTAAAGGGGAAAGCCCTAACTTTCACAAAGTAGGATTCCTACACATGAACATGAGAGGTTGAGCTCACCCCTAACACTTGAAAAGTCTTGGGAAGGTTCAGGCCAAATTTCATGCAAATCCCACACTTTTTGAGGCACTTTTGGAGGCATTTGAAAAAGAGGCCAATTTGAATGAAAATTCAAATTACAGCAACTTTCATCACTTAAATTCAAAAGTTAGCTTCATATTCAAACTCAGCACATTTTTCTGAGTTAGTCCACCAATTTTCACCCCCGTTGGAATTTATCTTGTCGGGAGCTAAATTTGCAATAATTCAAAACTGAATTTGAATTTCAGTTCAAATGTGAAGCAAATTTAGCCAAACCAAATTCCAAAAGAGGGAACCAAATTCAAAATGTAGCTTGGTTCTTAAGTCTATCATTCAATGTTTAGTAGCTGAGATATTTGCAGCAGAAGGGGGAGAAAGAATTAGAGGGGAGAAGAGGACCCACTGGTCAGCCACACAGAGATCAAACCGACTCAGTCACTCGGTCGAACACCTGCGGTCGCCAGCGCACGGTGAAACACTGCCCCAACGCGGCCACCACGACGAGCTGGTGTTGTGCAGGAGGCCTGCGCCGCGCTATTACCTGCTCACGAAGTCATTCCTCGCAGCTCACACGCCGACCGACTTGCTTCCACGCGCGCTCGACCGAAAACGTTCACCTCTCGGCCGCTCTCCTCGGCTCCTCGGTGCGCCGCTGATCCAGGCGTTCTCGTGACCGAAGATCAACAGCAAAGAGGCGCGCCGGAGACTGCTCGAACTCACGGTGAAGATCCTACCCCCTTTCATGCTCTGTAGGGAGAGTATTTCCACGTTTAGTCCTCGGTGTTCAAAAGACCGAGCTAGCAAAGAATCTGAAATTCGTGGTGATCGGTCCTTCACCGCGTGAACCCAGCCAAGCACATGTTCTACACGTTCCCACGGCCGCCTAGGATCAAAGACCCTCGAAAACTGTCGAGTCTTGGCGCTGCTATCCGATTTTTTCGAGCAACCACCGTTTTAGTCCTAGGTCGACGGTGAGGTCCTAGCTCCGGCCGTTTCCATGGCCAACCGAGCTCATATTCGTGCTCAGCATGCCACAGCGGAGCTGTAGGAGCAAACCGTTTGAAGAATAAGGCCCTGAGTAGCCCGGGCGACATCGCCGGAGTAGGGAGAGCCGCTGTCACCGTCGCGGCCATGGCTCCGGCCATTGCCGAGCTTCGGTGAGGGCACCAGCGTGTTCCTCGAGCCAAGTTGGGCCCAGGCGGCGAGAACCGTCGAAGGTCATGCAGCGAAACGGCCGGCGGCGAGAACTCCGGTGAGGCACCGCCGAGGGAGTCGCGGGGTGGCGCGAGGTAGACGAAGGGAGCCGGGTCCACCGGTCAGCCGCTGTTCTCACGCGGGGATCCATTTGCGGCAAGGATTTGGTGCGGCAGCACGGGTAAAACCCCATGGGCCGCGGTGTGGCCGCATTCTCAGTGGGCCGTTAAGGAGTGGACCCCACCCGCAGAGTTTAAACATTTTGGGGATTTCCAGTTTTAGTTCAAACTTCAAATGCAGAGAACTTTTGCTAGGAAACTCAAAATTCAGTGAACCAAATTTTTCTGAACTCAGGATTCTGAGTACTTTCCAGCAATACCAATTTCAGCTCATGAAACCTAATAGTTTTCCAGAATTAATTCCATAAAGTTTAAACTGTTGGGAATTTTATCTGGAGAATTACTGCATGAAAAATCTTGAAATTTAGCTGAGAGGTTCATTGGAAAACACTTTTTGAGGCACTTTTGGAGGCATTTGAAAAAGAGGCCAATTTGAATGAAAATTAAAATTGCATTAACTTTCATCACTTAAATTCAAAAGTTAGCTTCATATTCAAACTCAGCACATTTTTCTGAGTTAGTCCACCAATTTTCACCCCCATTGGAATTTATCTTGTCGGGAGCTAAATTTGCAATAATTCAAAACTGAATTTGAATTTAAGTTCAAATGTGAAGCAAATTTAGCCAAACCAAATTCCAATTGAGGGAACCAAATTCAAAATGTAGCTTGGTTCTTAAGTCTATCATTCAATGTTTAGTATCTGGGATATTTGCAGCAGAAGGGGGAGAAAGAATTAGAGGGGAGAAGAGGACCCACTGGTCAGCCACACAGAGATCAAACCGACTCAGTCACTCGGTCGAACACCTGTGGTCGCCAGCGCACGGTGAAACTCTGCCCCAACGCGGCCACCGCGACGAGCTGGTGTCGTGCTGGAAGCCTGCGCCGCGCTATTACCTGCCCTCGAAGTCATTCCCCGCAGCTCACACGCCGACCGACTTGCTTCCACGCGCGCTCGACCGAAAACGTTCACCTCTCGGCCGCTCTCCTCGGCTCCTCGGTGCGCCGCTGATCTAGGTGTTCTCGCGACCGAAGATCAACAGCAAAGAGGCGCGCCGGAGACTGCTCGAACTCATGGTGAAGATCCTACCCCCTTTCATGCTCTGTAGGGAGAGTATTTCCACGTTTAGTCCTCGGTGTTCAAAAGACCGAGCTAGCAAAGAATCTGAAATTCGTGGTGATCGGTCCTTCACCGCGTGAACCCAGCCAAGCACATGTTCTACACGTTCCCACGGCCGCCTAGGATCAAAGACCCTCGAAAACTGTCGAGTCTTGGCGCTGCTATCCGATTTTTTCGAGCAACCACCGTTTTAGTCCTAGGTCGACGGTGAGGTCCTAGCTCCGGCCGTTTCCATGGCCAACCGAGCTCATATTCGTGCTCAGCATGCCACAGCGGAGCTGTAGGAGCAAACCGTTTGAAGAATAAGGCCCTGAGTAGCCCGGGCGACATCGCCGGAGTAGGGAGAGCCGCTGTCACCGTCGCGGCCATGGCTCCGGCCATTGCCGAGCTTCGGTGAGGGCACCAGCGTGTTCCTCAAGCCAAGTTGGGCCCAGGCGGCGAGAACCGTCGAAGGTCGTGCAGCGAAACGGCCGGCGGCGAGAACTCCGGTGAGGCACCGCCGAGGGAGTCGCGGGGTGGCGCGAGGTAGACGAAGGGAGCCGGGTCCACCGGTCAGCCGCTGTTCTCGCGCGGGGATCCATTTGCGGCAAGGATTTGGTGCGGCAGAACGGGTAAAACCCCATGGGCCACCGTGTGGCCGCATTCTCAGTGGGCCGTTAAGGAGTGGACCCCATCCGCAGAGTTTAAACATTTTGGGGATTTCCAGTTTTAGTTCAAACTTCAAATGCAGAGAACTTTTGCTAGGAAACTCCAAATTCAGTGAACCAAATTTTTCTGAACTCAGGATTCTGAGTACTTTCCAGCAATACCAATTTCAGCTCATGAAACCTAATAGTTTTCCAGAATTAATTCCATAAAGTTTAAACTGTTGGGAGTTTTATCTGGAGAATTACTGCATGAAAAATCTTGAAATTTAGCTGAGAGGTTCATTGGAAAATACTTGAGTCACAGTAAAAGTTTCAGACTCATCCAATTTCATTTAGTCCCCCTAATGGAGTGATTAAGTGGACTGCCCTGAGAAAATAGAAAAATGTACAGAAACATTTTTCAGATTTTCTCAAATTTTGTTTAGGGCACAACTTCCTCCAGGACTCTTCAAATGACATGAAACAAATTCCATTAGAACCATATTAAAATCTAGTTTCCAGAAAGTAATGGTTGGAGCCATGAAAAGCCCTGGAATTACTTAGAGACTCTAATATTGACCAAATAGGCTTTTATTTGTACAAAGCTCAAATGAACTTTGTTTCAGATGAAACTTGGTCAAGACTCTGGTTAGGACTCTACAAAGCCACCATAAAAATTGCAGAAACAAAGGGGAGGGCTAGCTAGAGTTATTAGTAATTACTCATTCAAGTTTACACATTGCATTTAAATTGACATATAGCATATGGTTAACGTATAGTTGCGGAAGGCGAGGAGACTCCGGAAGTGCTCGACTTCCTCCTTCTGGACGAAGACCTAACCCCTGACCAGCAGCAACAAGGCAAGCCCCAATTTGCATTAACCTTTTTATAAAGTTTTGCTTTGTTTACATGTCTAGTGTGAGGTATGAATGTGCATTAGGTGTAGGATGGATGGAACCCCACTTGCATAACCAGAATTTGCCTATAAGAGTGAGGGTAGTGTCTAAGACCTTGCATAGACAGGCTATGCTTAATGATTCATAGGACTTCAGTACAAGTCGAGTAGTTGGAATCTACTCGCGAGTTAGGCTTGGGACACACGGGTTTGCTTCGAGTGATGTGAGATCACTTTAGTAATGAAAATGAGACTAGGCAGAGGCTAGGGCGCAGCAAGAGGAAGTCTTGTGTGCACAGCCCTGTCCGTGTCAATTGAGGACCGATCCATGTGCGGCCCTGCTGAGCAAGTATTGAACGTACCGAAGGCATATCGGATATATGGGCCCCGATAAACCGATGTAACCTAAACCTCTGGACGTCGAGGCATAGCACACCGATTTATAGGTGTAGGTTGAGGGCAGCAAGGTGGAAATCTGCTAGCAGGCATAGAGAGATGCTCCGTGTAGGGAACCTCCTGTCCGTTTTGGTGCGACCGGTTCGACGTTTGGGCTGTTGGGTGAAAGGTTATCCCGTACGACATCGAGTGAGCGTGCTGTGCAGCTCCACGGGTGGGCGTACGTGACGTGCTCTTTGGGTATCCCTGCAGGTGTATATCGAGTCAATTCGCTGTCCCTCGCTTGTTCACTGCATCGTAACATAGATAATTTATGGAATGTTATGATCCAATTCTGCTGTATTATATAATTGTATTGTTACATGTGTGCCACCAAATATGGCTTACTAAATTTCAGATTCATGAACTGTTAACTTGTGGCTAAAAGATGAACTAAGGATAAACTATAGGCGTGTCCGTTTGCTGAAATTTCACCATCCCATGTTCATTGTACCCTACATGTAGAGTTTCATGCCTAGGTGAGTCGGTTAAGTCTTGTTGAGCCATCGTGCTCACGGTTGCTGCTTAAGTGTTTTTCAGGTGAGGAGCCACCCATGGGCTCGGGTTACGAGTCCACCGGCGAGGGTTACCCTCCGTCGGGGACCACGGCTGAGTGGGAGCCATACACGCCGCGGTGAGCTGAGGAGTGCAGATAGTGTGGGTTGCCCTAGGGCTGGGCAACCAACTTTTGCTAGATAGGCGGGCGCGAGTTGTACAAATTTGACTTCCGCTGTGTAATATAAACAATAGTTGTAACTGAGTATTGTACCAGTTTGTACAGTTCAGTTGGTTTCCCATGTAATAAAAGGTGTCCTTATGATGTGTGTTGTCAGGTGTTGCATCGTGCGGCACAACCCTCTGCGATCCTGGATGAGCAGATTCCGGTCCGCCACATAGAGAGGTGGAGTTCAAGATTGAACTTTCAGCCGGTATGCTACTGATCCACATCTTTCTATAATCTGAAATGGACCGATGAATCGGGGTGCTAACTTTCCTCTCACCCCGAACCTGTTCACGCCCTTCATTGGAGACACACGTAGGTATACGTGATCCCCGACCTCAAATTCTAATGGATGTCTTCTCTGGTCCGCATACTGTTTTTGTCGGGATTGGGCGGCTTTTAGGTTCGCTTGAATCAGCCGAACCTTTTCCTCCGCGTTGTTGACAAGATCAATCCCGAAGGTAACCCTCTCGCCAGATTCACATCAATTCAATGGTGTGCGGCATTTTCTCCCGTATAGCGCCTCGTAAGGCGCCATCTTGATGCTGGCTTGGTACCCATTGTTGTACGAGAACTCGGCTAACGGCAAGTGATCATCCCAATTCTTGCCGTGGTTGATAGCGCAAGCTCGTAGCATGTCTTCTAGAATCTGATTTACCCGCTCGGTTTGCCCATCCATCTGCGGGTGGTATGCTGAACTACGGATCAGCTTCGTCTCCAATGCAGTGTGTAGCTGCTCCCAAAAACGGGACACAAATAAAGTGCCCCGATCCGATATGATGGTATGGGGTACGCCGTACAAGCATAGGATCCGTGAGATATACAGTTCCGCATACTTCTTGGCGTTGTAGTTGGTGTTGACCGGGATGAAATGGGCAACTTTGATGAGCCGGTCGACGATCACCCACACAGAGACGGCCAAGTTTTTGTTGCAGCAAAGCTCATTTGAGCTCTCCACAAATAATTATGTACTTGACCTTAATTGGAGCTCTTAGGGGGTTCTAGGGATTTTCATGGAGCAAGTAATGACTTTCTGAAAACTAGATTTTTAGAGGGTTCTAATGGAGTTGGTCTCACTTAATTTGAGGGTTCCTAGTTAAAGATATGAGCTAAACAATTTGAGAAAATTCTGAAAATGTTTCTGGACATTTTCTATTTTCTCTGGAACAGTTTCATTAATCACCCGATTAGGTGGATCAATATATCTCAAATGGATACGAAATTTTTATGGTAGTTCAGGGATATTTTGGTGAACATCCCAGAAAAATTTCAGAATTTTCCTCCAAAGGATTCCCCGGTTAAAATTATAAACAGTTTAAACTTTGAAGAATTAATTCTGGAGAAATAAAGACTTTCATGAAGTGAAACTTGACTTGCTGGAAAGTACTCAGGGAGCTGAATCCAAAAAAATTTGGTTCACTCGAATTGGAGTCTCCTAGCCCAAGTTATGAGGATTTGAAGTTTGATTGAAATCTGAAAATCGGGAAAAGTTTAAATCTGCCGGTGGGTCCATGGTACACGTGTCGGGCGCTGAAGCGATGGCACACCGGGGTTCACGGGGTTTTTGCGTGCCAGCACACCGGATCCAAGCCGCAGACTGATCCTGGATTTAAAATCCGAGCCGCTGACACGTAGGCCACCCGGCTTCGTCTACCTCCCGACGCCCGCGTTCGGCCGCCGCGACACCTCGCCGGAGAGCTCGCCGGCAGCCTCTGTGGTGCTCCAAACATCATAGTTCTGGCTGCCCCTGCCTAAGTCTACTCGGGGAACATGATTCCGGGCCCAGTGCTTCATGAAAATGGCCGACACATGGTCGGCGACGAGCGACAGCTCTAGAAGGACTTCGGCCGTGTCTGCCGACCTCCCTAGTACCCTAACCGACCGAGCAAACATCCGGGAAGCATCAGTGGTCCCTCAGGAACCTTGGCATGGGTTTGAAGCAGCTCGGGGGAGGTCCGAAGTAAGCTCCCACTGTGCGCCTGATGCTTCCCGCAGGGTTCGCCGTCGGCAAGCTTCGAAATACGCCGGGTACAGGGGTCCTCAGGCTAAGGGTTGTGAAGGCAACTTGTGCGCTACCCAGCCTAGTCTGTGTAGGAACGGATTGAGACCCTCTAACCTTTCCTAGAGCATGAATTTTACAGAACCGCACCCGAAGGTCGGTCTGTACCGAGAAAGGGGAGAACTGGAAATTCACCGCCGGCAATCAAGCCCTCGGGCTGTGGCTCGGGGGTGAGCAGCACCGGTCACCAACGCGTCCAGGGACGGCTTAGTTTGGGCGTGACAACCTCCTGGCTGGGCTGTCCACGGGAGCCCGAAGTGCGGCGGTTTTAGGTCACTGAACGGAACTCTCGGTATAGTCGAGATCACCTGAATTCAGCCGATTTCTAGCGACGGGGAAGAAGAAGGAAGGTTCCTAGTACCTTGTCGTAGCTCTGGAGGGGTGGAGAGGCAGTGATCACGCTTCCCTGATCAGCTCCGAGCGATCGGCAGCGATCGAGTGTTGCCCCTTGACTAGAACCCCCAACGTCCAGGTTGGCACGAGTACGAGTCATCCTGAAATTTAAAACAGCAGCGATCAGCGCATGCCATACTTAAAAATTCCATATGAAACAGTAGGTATTTGAAGCGACGCATGAATAATTTGCACAACATTCACATATATTGTTTAAGCATAAACTTTATACAAGATACATTATTCTCGGGTCTCCGAGAAGTCGTGCTCATGTCGTCACTACCTATACATACGCTACTGTCTACACGACATGTCACTGGTTACAAAAGTTTGGGTTACACCACTCTGGTTGCCCTACTTGGCATAACCCCCTACTCGGAGTAGAACTCGACCTCCTGCGGGTCGTCCTCCTCTGGTACCTCTGCTGCTGGCTCTGGGTCTACAACCTCCTCTCCCATCTCGGGTTCTCCCATTGCCGGAATACCCAAGACTTTCGGTATGCCCAACACCGGGGGTACGAGGTCCTGCAACGCGTGCACCTCGTCCATGGCCTGGTTGTAGTCTTCTTCCCGGCCTTGCCCTTCCTCAATGGCGTCATCTCGCTCTTGAGTAAGGACCTCATTCTGCTTGGTCAGAGCTTGTATCTGTTCTTGCAACGCCGCGATGTCAACACGGCTTTTCTTCCTTGCCTTCTTCAGACGATGCAACTGATTATATTGTTCGTTCAGTCACTTAATCATCGGAAGGAGCACATTGCGGAGTGCGCTGTGAGCACTCTTGAAATGGTCTCCACGGTTTGTGCTCTCCTTGAGCTTTGCAGCGAGATGCTCCGTATGAACAGCTTGGCTGTCCATCACGGTCTTTCCCGCCCTCATTTGGAGGCCGAGGTTCACCTCCGCGGGGCTGTACCGTGGGCAACCCGGATCGGTTGCCTCCCCGTACCTCCCTTCCCACACATGATGAGCCCGTCCCTCCACCGGAACGAGCGCGTATTGAGTCAGGATCACGCTGAGGGGTGCTGTGTTGCACAGCACTGGATAACACACATCAAAGGTACAAAGCGGAAGCAAAGTTTATTACATAAACTTTTCAACAACACGGAGGAAATGGTTTGGATGATTCAAGCGAACCTAAAAGCCGCCCAATCCCGACAAAAACAGTATGCGGACCGGAGAAGACTTCCATTACAATTTGCGGTCGGGGATCACGTATACCTACGTATGTCTCCAGTGAAGGGCGTGAACAGATTCAGAGTGAGAGGAAAGTTGGCACCCCGATTCATCGGTCCATTTCAGATTACCGAAAGATGTGGATCGGTAGCATACCGGCTGAAATTACCAGAAGCACTTTCCGGTATGCACGACGTCTTTCATGTTTCCCAGCTGAGGAACTGTCTCAAGCTATCAACTACCGTTCAGCTGGAGGATATTGAAGAACTAAAACCGGATCTCACCTGTCAGGAGGAACCGGTCCAGGTTATTGATGAGAAGGCCCGAACCACATGCAACCGTACGTTGTGGTTCTACAAAGTTCTATGGAGTAATCATGTGGGGACCACCCCGTGGTTCACCCACTCCAGGATCGCATAGGGTGGTGCCGTGCGATGCGGCACCCAACAGCACACACGAAAAGAATAAATAACAACATATAAACTTTTATTTGATATAAAACAGCGGAAGTCTTTGTACAAAACTTAATTATACAGAGGAAGTTATATACATAGCTACTCTCAAATCCTAACTAAGCAAAAGTGCAGCCGTCCAGCCCGGGGACGCTACACACTAGCAGCAAGTAACCGGAGATCACGGCGGCGTGCAGGGCTCCAGCTCGGCCGTATACCCCGATGGGGGCATCGCCTCGTCCTCAGAACCTTCCTCATAACTCTCACCTGCACACAGCTTAAATATTGCAACCGTGAGCACGATGGCTCAACAAGGCTTAATCGACTAGCCTAGGCATGGAACTCTACATGCAGGGATGTGTAAAATAGGAGAATGGACTTTGTAACAAAGACACGCCTATAAGTTGATCCTTACTTTAGTTTTATAGCAGCAAATTCATGTGCCTTAGGCAGCCCTCACATCGGAAGTCCACAATCAAACAAGAAACGCTTTCCTCCGATGTGGTGATGCCCAAAGCGGGAAATAAACTTAATTAGCTCTACATCTAAAGCAGACATGGTTTCCAAAACATTAATATATCATCACAGCATATTATCATTCAACTGGCTTACTTCACTTCTTACTACGTCATGAAACAGTGAACAAGCGGTACTCATATAACCGCGAGGGACGGTGATTGCAATCAGGAGACACCCGGATAACACGTTGCATACACCCACTTTCAGAAGCGTGATGCCACACCCCTACCTACTCTGTTGTATGCAACAACCTTTCAAAGGCAACCCAAACACCGAACCGGTCCATCCGTAACGGGCAGGAGGTCCCCGCGTGGAGCGTGACTGTGCCCACCGGCAGATTTACACCTTGCTACCCTCAACCCACTCCTATTTACGGTTGGGTAAGCCTCGGCACCCAGGTTAACCATTTACATCGGTTTCCTGCTTATGTCAGTATGCCATCCGGTACTGTTCGATACTTGTTCATCAGGCCCACACACGACTCGGTCCTCAATCGACACCAACAGGGCTACGCACGTGAGACCTCCGCTCACTGCTTCCTATCCCCCCTGCTGGGTCTCATTTTCTCCACTTTTAAGCCATTTTCTATTCTGACCAAACCGTGTGATAAAACCTTACCTCGCGAGTAGATTCCAACTACTCGACCTCTACCGAGATCCTAAGCATATTAGCATGGCATTCTCTAGTCGTCGAGTCTGTAAACTACCCAACCCTCCATAGGATTTAAAAGGTTATGCAAGTGGGGTTTCAATCACCCTAACTCTAATGCAAATATTCACCCTAGACATAGGTGATACAAATGAAAAGCTTTATAAAAGGTACTTAAGTGCAAACCGGGGCTTGCCTGGTTGCGAGTCAAACGGGAAGTTAGCTTCTGGTGGGAGGACGTCCAATGGCTCCGGTGCGTCTTCAACTTAGGTCACTAAATGAAATGTAACAAAATATGTGTGGAAGTATTAAGGATTTATAAGAATTCAACTTCTATTCATAGCTACTGCTATTTAAAATACTGAATTGGCTTTGGGATTTTTACAGTGAAGACTAGACTCTCTAAGGATGATCTGAGCAAAATTTGGAGAAATGTCATTGCACAATGTAGTCTCCAAAATTCCTACAAGTACAATGTTTCTCTGAATTTTTGAGCCCAAATCAGGAGCTTTGACATAGCCAATAGTGGAAGATATGATTAGTGTAAGTTTCCATGGTTCTAACAAAATTTGTTTCACCATTTTTGGAGCTACCAACAGAGAGATATGAATTTTTGAAGTTGAATAGGAGTTCTGAAAAGTTTCTGTTTAAATTTAAATTTCCAAATAAGGACTGAACTTTGGCAGCCAGTTTAGCCTAGCAACTAACTCCAACGAAGCCCAAATTTTTACTGGAGACCAGGAACTATGAAAAGGATTAGCTGTCCAAATTTGGGAATATTTCATAAAGAATTGCTCCTGTAATAAATCCCTAAAAGATTTACTAAAAACTATTCTACAGAAATTCCTGGGCATTTTCATAGCAAGAAATTTGTTCCTCTGTGAAGTACTCCTCCTAAGGATTCAAACAAAATTGGGCTCACCCTTTTTGGAGTTGTCTACACAAAGTTATGGATTTTTCAAACTTGAATAGCTCTCTGTTTGAAACATACACAGAGACTTAACAGGGGGGGCCACTTGTCAGGTCTTTCTTCAACCTCCCGCCACAGAACGTGCGTGCACACCAGCACATATCGTGGCATGGCTCGTTCTCCCTCATTTCTCCACCAAATTAGCTCCGGTTTTGTCCTACATGCTCCTTGGAACATGGCGCAGCTGCCGGGCAAGGTTTCCACGCATGAAAACGACCGAAAACAGGTCGGCACCGGTGGGGTGGCTCGGGAGCTCGGCATCAACGCGTTCTGGCGTGTCCGAAGCTTCTCCCGGCGATCTACCTTGCCCTAAAACATCACCAGTGATTGGCGAACATGGAACGCATGCTAAACCTTGCAGCAAACGACCAGAAAACAGGGTTCACCGGAGGACCGACCCGTTTTTGCCGCCGCCGGCGATTTCTCGTCACCCGGGGCGTGGGATGGCTGGTTTAACCCGTGCTTTGGCATGAGAGGGCGCTAGGGTCACTAGTTTCTGTTGCTTGAATTGTAGAACCGATGATCAACCACGCTGGACGAATTTCCAGTTTTGGTTTGGGTCGGTTTTTCACGGTACCGGCGCCAAAACCGAAATTCCGGCGAGCCGGCGACGGGGAAGGGCAAGGGGACTGCGGTAGCATGATCTACACACCTTGGCGCACCTTAGGGAGGTGCTGGACGTGCGGAAGAGGCGTTGGAGCGGCTGGAACGCGAGGAGCAGTGAGGGGCGACGGTGCTCTGCTTCTCCCGGTGAAGAATAGCTCGGGCACTGCGAGAGGAGGCCGGGGATGAGCTGAGGAGCGGTGCAGCTCGTCGAGGAGGCGCCGGCGCAGCTCCTGGGTCGATCAACCGATGCTAGGAGGGGCTGGAGGCTGCTGGACCACGAGCACAGAGAGGGGGCGCGCTGTGTTTCTCTTCCGTGGGCGCTCGAGCAGCTGAGGAACTTCGGGGGAACGTGTAGACAGAGGAGAAACAGGAGTGGTGCAGCTGCTACTGCTAGAGATCAACCACGCACGAAAAGCTGCCTTCGGGAGCAAGTTCTCGCAAGCTGCTTGGTGTCCTGCAGAGCACAGCTCAGTGGCACGCCGAGATGAAAAACAGTCGGTTTGCAGTTTGTGTGGCTGACCAGTGGGCTCCACCTTCCCTTTTCTTATTCAATTTTTTCCCACTGATCCTTTTCCACAGCTACTCAGTATTAAAAACTTTGCTTCACCTCAAAGTCATGGTTTGAATATTTGAATTCAATTGAACTGAATTCTGGTGTGGAATTTGAAATGTATTTGGCTCTTTGAATTTGAATTGGAATTTGAATTCTCCCTTTGTATTGTTCCAAAAACCTAGCAAAACAACTCAAATATTTCTGAATTTTGGCATGACTGCTAATTCAAATGTGAAGAACACATTTGTGGAACCAAATTTGCAAATTGAGGAATTTGGAATTTGAAACTGAATTTGAAATTCAGATTAGAGTGTCTCCTCTTTTAATCCCAAACAAATATTGACACTCCTCCAAAAGAGCTGAAATTTGTAAGGGTGAATATTTGGACTATGAAGACCCAAGTTATGAATTTAGATCTCCATGTTTGGAAGTTTTGGGTAGTTGAATCCTCACTTTGAAGTTACACCGTTATAATTCAAAGTTTTAATTCCCCTTATTTTTCCCTAAGTGTACATGAGCTGAATTTTTCTTGCTACCACTTTTTAGGATTTTACATCCCTCCCCCCTTAAAAAGAATCTCGTCCCGAGATTCCAAAGGAAAAGCAAAGTGGGGAAACTTTACCGGGTATATGATGATAGCAAGTCCGGATAATTCGTTCGTAGATATTCCTCGCTTTCCCATGTCGCCTCATCAGCGGTATGGTTACTCCACAAGACCTTGTAGAACCATAAAGTCCGGTTTCTTGTGGCGCGAGTCTTTTTATCGATAATCCAGATTGGATACTCCGTGTACGTTAGGTCCGGTTGAAGAACTTCTATGTCTTCAGTGCGGATTTCAGCTGAGGGTTTGAGGCACTTCCTCAGCTGAGAGATGTGGAAGATGTTGTGAATGCCCGCGAGCGACGCCGGTAATTCCAGGCGATAGGCCACGGGTCCGCATTTTTCAATGACGGCGAACGGACCAATGAGCCGCGCCACAAGTTTACCCTTCACTCCGAAACGATGGACTCCCTTCATCGGAGACACACGGATATAAACATGGTCCCCGATGTCGAAGTGGAGAGGACGACATCTTTTATCCGCATAGGTTTTCTGACGAGACTGAGCAGCCTTAAGATTGGCTTGTATTACTCGCACTCGTTCTTCAGCTTCATTCACAAGTTCAATGTCGTAGATGACTCGCTCGCCGGACTCGCACCAGTTAAGGGGTGTGCGACATTTCCGGCCGTAGAGAGCTTCATACAGCGCCATCTTAATGCTAGCTTGATAGCCATTGTTGTAAGAAAATTCCGCCAATGGCAAATGATCGTCCCAATTCTTTCCGTGGTGGATGGCACAAGCACGTAGCATGTCTTCCAACACTTGGTTCACCCGTTCGGTTTGACCATCCGTCTGCGGGTGATACGCGGAGCTTCAGATCAGTTTGGTCCCCAATGATGCGTGCAGCTGTTCCCAAAACCGAGCGACGAACAGCGCACCGCGATCTGAAATAATGGAGCGGGGAACACCCTGCAAGCACAAGATCCTTGCAATGTACAGCTCCGCATATTTCTTGGACACGTAGCCCATATGTACGGGAATAAAATGTGCCGACTTGGTTAGTCGATCGACTATCACCAAAATCGAATCATGGTTGCGAAATGTGAGAGGTAAACCAACAATGAAGTCCATGCTTATATCCTCCCACTTCCACGCCGGAATGTTCAAGGGTTGCAGCTGTCCGGCTTTTCGCATATGGTCGGCTTTCACCCGCCGACACGTATCACATTCGGATACGTACTTTGTGATTTCTCTTTTCATTTGTGTCCACCAAAATCTGGTCTTCAGATCCTGGTACATCTTGTTGCTGCCCGGATGAACGGAATACTTGGACAAATGAGCCTCGTCCAAGATCTTCTTCCGAAGATTCATGTCGCGGGGTACCACTATACGGTCTTTAAACCATAGAGTACCGTTATCATCTCTTCGGAAGCATTTCATTTCGCCATTCTTCATCCTTCTCCAAATGTGCGACATTCCCACGTCTTTCTTCTGCGCTTCCATAATCTCCTCTCGTATTGTAGGGACGAGAGCAAGATTATAAAATGCCCCATATGGAACCAAGTACAGACTCGGCTCCTCCTTTTCAAGTGGGGTGATGGACAGATTGTTGACATGGGACTTGCGGCCTAAGGCATCAGAAACCACGTTTGCCTTTCCGGGATGGTAGTGAATCTCGATCTCATAGTCTTTGATCAGTTCTAACCATCTTCGTTGCCGCATATTCAACTCCTTTTGAGTGAATATATATTTCAAACTCTTGTGGTCGGTGTAGAGTTGCACTAAGTTTCCAAGCAGATAGTGCATCCACATTTTCAATGCCAACACCACAACAGCGAGCTCAAGATCATGAGTCGGATAGTGCTGCTCGTGGTTACGAAGTTGACGTGAGCCATAGGCGACCACTCTTAGTCCTTGCATCAATACACAGCTAAGCCCGATGCCAGACGCATCACAATATATGTCGAAGGGCTTGGTTGTATCCGGTTGAGCTAACACCGGGGCTGTTGTAAGATGCTTCACTAATGCTTGGAAAGCTTCTTCACAAGCTGAGCTCCAAACATATTTGATCCCCTTCTTCAACAGTTCCGTCATCGGCTTAGCAAGCTTGGAGAAGTTCGATATGAATCTCCGGTAATATCCTGCTAACCCGAGGAAACTTCTGACTTCATGGACTGATGTGGGGGACTTCCATTTCAGCACTTGTTCGATTTTGCTTGGATCAACTGCAATACCTTCTGCAGAAATAATGTGACCAAGGAATGGCACTTGGATGGTCCAAAACTCGCACTTGCTGAACTTGGCATAAAGCTTATGGTCTCGCAATCGTTGAAACACGATATGCAAGTGCTTGGCGTGTTCTTCTTCAGACTTGGAGTAAACCAATATGTCGTCAATGAACACCACCACAAACTTGTCTAACTCCGGCATGAATACTGAGTTCATAAGATACATGAAGTGTGCCGGGGCGTTAGTAAGACCAAAGGACATGACGAGGTATTCATATAACCCATATCTCGTCGAGAAGGCCGTCTTTGGAATATCCTCCGCTCGGATCTTGATTTGGTGATATCCAGAGCGAAGATCCATCTTCAAAAATACACTCACACCCACAAGTTGATCGAATAATATATCGATGTGAGGCAGTGGATATTTATTCTTGATGGTGACGGCGTTGAGAGGTCGATAGTCCGCACACAATTTCAAGGTTTCATCCTTTTTCTTCACAAACAGCGCCGAGCATCCCCATGGCGAGGAACTCGGTCGAATGAAACCCTTCTTCATTAAATCATTGAGCTGCTCCTTCAGTTCAGCCAGCTCATTCGGAGCCATCTTGTACGGTCTCCGTGAGATCGGTGTCGTCCCAGGTAAAAGTTCAGTCTTGAACTCGACATCTCTTTCGGGTGGCATGCCCGGAAGATCATCCGGAAAGACATCCGGGTATTCACGGACCACACGAATATCCTCAAGTTTTGTGGCTTCCGTGTTATATGTGACTGGAGCTTCTTGAACCGTACGTTCAAGAATAAGAACATGTGGTTCATGGAGTGGAGAGTTTAAACGAACCACACGTGGAATTATGTCAAGAACAGCACCATGGCGATGTAGCCATGACATTCCTAAAATGACATCAAGTTTTTGACTCTCTAACATGATTAGAGAAGTCGGATATAGATTCCCACCCAATTGTAATGGTGCTCTTTAGACCATTCTATCAGCTGTTATTTTCCCACCCGGAGAACATATCAAATATGAATTATTTGTAGGAATGATAGGCAGTTGATATTTAATAACATAAGACTGACTTATGAAATTATGGGTGGTACCAGAGTCAAAAAGTATGACTACGGGATGATCTAAGTAATAAAACGTACCCGCGAGGACGGGTTCGCCTTCCGGCACATCTTCGATAGCTAAGTGGTGGACGTTGCCGGGTTTTGGTGCTGGTTTGTTGGGCTGATTGTGGGGCTGATTAGCACCCTGATACGGTGCTGCACCCCTGCCCTGCCGTGGCTCGGGGCAGTCCCTCGAAATATGCCTGACATGGCCACACGTGAAGCACGTAAGGTGTCGGGGTCCTGCCGACTTGAGGACGAAACCCCGGTGCACGCTGTTGAAACTGAGGCGGACGCGGGATCATCCTTTGCTGCTTCTGTTGCTGTGGTGGATGGATCGGAAGCCCGGTGCATTATATTGCTGACCGCGGAACTGAGGCGGTCGCGCTGGTGGCTGCCATCTCTGACCGGATGGTGAGCGATACACCACACGGTATTTTTGTGGCGTTCCACCACTGCTGCTCATCAGCGCGCTGTGTTTCCTCTTGTCAGAACCGCGCTCGCGCTAAGCATTCTCTTGTAGAATCGCGGCATTAACTAGGTCGTTGAATGTGCCGCGATTGCTTTGGGCGAGATGGACCTTCATCTTGGAATTTAGGCCCCGGAAGAACGCATTGCGCTTGTTGTCTTCTGTCCCCACAAATCCTGGCGCATACTGCACCAGCCGGTTGAATAACTTGGAGTACTCATGAGCACTCCTCTCGCCTTGCCGTAGCGCCAGGAACTCCTGGAGCTTCATTTCCATCACACCGGGAGGTATGTGATAGGCGTGGAACGCTTCCCGGAACTCCGTCCATGTGACGGCATGGCCAGCCGTTAAGGAGGCGGTGTAGTTCGCCCACCAGGTACCGGCTTCTCCTTGAAGCTGCTGCGCTGCATACAGCGCCTTCTGATGTTCGGTGCACCGTAGCAGCCCGAACTTTGCCTCCAGAGTGCGGGTAAAGTTGTCTGCCTCCAAAGGTTCTTCGGCCTCCGTGAAGACCGGTGGATGGGTCGCCAGGAATTCTGAATAAGAACTTTGTTGGGGCTGGCGTTGCCCATTGTCTTGACGTCCTCCCTGATGGGACGCATTTTGCTGCACCAACGTCCGCAGCAGCTCGGTTTGCTCGTCGCGCGAGCCGAGCACTGTGGCGAGAACCTCCGCAAGATTCCTTGGAAGTTCTGGCGGTGGAGGAGGTGGTTGCTGCTGCGTCGTGGTCTGCTCCGGAGGTGGAGACTCATCACTACAAACTTGACTCGGACCTCCCTCCTCTTGCGTTGAACGTGTCCGCACCATTCTGCATTCAGATCATTCAAATGATCAGCACATGTTGGTTTATTTCATCCAGTCTATACAATAGTAATGCGAGAATGGAATAAACAGTACGCATAACGGCCACACATATGGATAAAGTATAAACTTTATGCAACATATACATCCCTGGACTGTGTCACACGATCGAGTTCCAAAGTATTGAACTTTATGGGTTAAAAGTTCATTTCGACCATCGGGGTCACCACGGGATGTTAAGTGTGTTAGCCTGCGTAATTCCTCGCTATTGTACTGGACCCAAACATGTACTAACTCGAAGTGATATGTCAAATGCATAAACTTTTCGACACCAACTCGCTGTTTTACAACAGCCACTGGACGTCGAGTTGTGAAACTAAGTGTTTCGGTTGAAATACTTCAACAGGGTGCTCACTGTCCAGCTTCTGGTCCAGCTGACCAGTCTGGTTAATCCAACAGTTTTTGCCCTGTTCGAGTTCAGCCCAATTTCTGCTGAAAACAGGGGAGATTGTTCCTATGTTTTTGAGACTGAATCTACACTCCCAATTGACTCTTAGTTCAATATATGAGGTTATTAACCCCTAAATGAAATCCTAAACTTCATTGTGACTCTTTTCTTTGAAAATAAACTTTTATGCAGTCGGTACTACGTTTCCTCACCAAAGAAAAATCCTAAACCGGTATTCCGGCATATACGTGTCAAATGGTGGAACTAAAGTCGTGTCTCACAAACAGTTTCTACATGTCATGCACTAACGTGGTTAATGTACCTGCAGAAGAACACCCAATAATTGTGCACACAAAGGTTTTAACATTGCAGGCAGTTCCATATCATAGTAAAAACATACGGTCCGTATCATTGCCATACGAATCGTCCTTGAGTCAAGCCACGTATCACGGTACATGGTCGTGTTTTCACACCACACGACGGGGAACCCGAGTAGAGCGCGAACGGGTCGTCACGGTTGGGAATTTTATCAACCCAACGGATACCACCTACTGCCTCATGACCTTTGAGGCACGCCGATGGCGAGCGCTGTGTATGGCCCTTTGAACATTGAACGTTCAAGAGTTGCATACTATCGTATTGCTTACCACACGATGGGGTATTCTCACTTTTGCCTAAAGCACGCTGGAGATCAGCGTTTTCATATGCTCTCAGAACCATAGAGGGGTTCAGAGACTCATATTAACTACCGTGCTAAGCCACGGTATATCCTTCCATACTGTTACTCGTATGGTGAGTTACCGCAATTGATCCGCCTGCAGTGGCGTACCTTACCTCTTACCTGACGTCGGAGCGTCGTTACAGAATGTATAACAAGTATGTTAGCTTTTCCACCATAATATCTACTACTATCATAGACCTTATGTGGGCTTATTGACTAATCCTCACTCGACTACTACTAAATTTTTAGCATAGGCTCTTTTCGAGCGTGCTATTCCCAATGCGGCTCTGATACCACGTCTGTGGGGACCACCCCGTGGTTCACCCACTCCAGGATCGCATAGGGTGGTGTCGTGCGATGCGGCACCCAACAGCACACACGAAAAGAATAAAGAATAACATACAAACTTTTATTTGATATAAAACAGTGGAAGTCTTTGTACAAAACTTAATTATACAGCGAAAGTTATATACATAGCTATTCTCAAATCCTAACTAAGAAAAAGTGCAGCCGTCCAGCCCGAGGACGCTACACACTAGCAGCAAGTAACCGGAGATCACGGCGGCGTGGAGGGCTCCAGCTCGTCCGTGTACCCCGACGGGGGCATCGCCTCGTCCTCGGAACCTTCCTCATAACTCTCACCTGCACACAGCTCAAATATTGCAACCGTGAGCACGATGGCTCAGCAAGGCTTAACCGACTAGCCTAGGCATGGAACTCTACATGCAGGGATGTGTAAAATAGGAGAATGGACTTTGCAACAAAGACACGCCTATAAGTTGATCCTTACTTTCAGTTTTATAGCAGCAAATTCATGTGTCTTAGGCAGCCCTCACATCGGAAGTCCACAATCAAACAAGAAACACTTTCCTCCGATGTGGTGATGCCCAAAGCGGGAAATAAACTTAATTAGCTCTACATCTACAGCAGACATGGTTTCCAAAACATTAATATATCATCACAGCATATTATCATTCAACTGGCTTACTTCACTTCTTACTACATCACGAAACAATGAACAAGCGGTACTCAAATAACTGCGAAGGACAGTGATTGCAATCAGGAGACACCTGGACAACACGTTGCATGCACCCACTTTCAGAAGCATGATTCCACACCCCTTCCTACTCTGTTGTATGCAACAACCTTTCAAAGGCAACCCAAACACCGAACCGGTCCATCCATAACGGGCAGGAGGTCCCCGCGTGGAGCATGACTGTGCCCACCAGCAGATTTACACCTTGCTACCCTCAACCCACTCCTATTTACGGTTGGGTAAGCCTCGGCACCCAGGTTAACCATTTACATCGGTTTCCTGCTTATGTCAGTATGCCATCCGGTACTGTTCGATATTTGTTCATCAAGCCAGCACACGACTCGGTCCTCAATCAACACCAACAGGGCTACGCACGTGAGACCTCCGCTCACTGCTTCCTATCCCCCCTGCTGGGTCTCATTTCTCCACTTTTAAGCCATTTTCTATTCTGACCAAACCGTGTGATAAAACCTTATCTCGCGAGTAGATTCCAACTACTTGACTTCTACCGAGATCCTAAGCATATTAGCATGGCATTCTCTACTCGTTGAGTCTGTAAACTACCCAACCCTCCATAGGATTTAAAAGGTTATGCAAGTGGGGTTTCAATCACCCTAACTCTAATGCAAACATTCACCCTAGACATAGGTGATACAAATAAAAAGCTTTATAAAAGGTACTTAAGTGCAAACCTGGGCTTGCCTGGTTGCGAGTCAAACGGGAAGTTAGCTTCTGGTGGGAGGACGTCCAAGTGCTCTGGTGCGTCTTCAACTTCGGTCACTAAATGAAATGTAACAAAATATGTGTGTAAGTATTAAGGATTTATAAGAATTGAACTTCTATTCATAGCTACTGCTATTTAAAATCCTTAATTGGCTTTGGGATTTTTACAGTGATGACTAGACTCTCTAAGGATGATCTGAGCAAAATTTGGAGAAATGTCATTGCACAATGTAGTCTCCAAAATTCTTACAAGTACAATGTTTCTCTGAATTTTTGAGCCCAAATCAGGAGCTTTGACATATCCAATAGTGGAAGATCTGATTAGTGTAAGTCTCCATGGTTCTAACAAAATTTGTTTCACCATTTTTGGAGCTACCAACAGAGAGATATGAATTTCTGAAGTTGAACAGGAGTTCTGAAAAGTTTCTGTTTAAATTTAAATTTCCAAATAAGGACTGAACTTTGGAAGCCAGTTTAGCCTAGCAACTGAACTCCAACGAAGCCCAAATTTTTACTGGAGACCAGCAACTATGAAAAGGATTATCTGTCCAAATTTGGGAATATTTCATAAAGAATTTCTCCTGTAATAAATCCCTAAAGGATTTACTAAAAACAATTCTACAGAAATTCCTGGGCATTTTCATAGCAAGAAATTTGTTCCTCTGTGAAGTACTCCTCCTAAGGATTCAACAAAATTGGTATCACCTTTTTGGAGTTGTCTACACAAAGTTATGGATTTTTCAAACTTGAATAGCTCTCTGTTCGAAACATACACAGAGACTTAACAGGGGGGCCCACTCGTCAGGTCTTTCTTCAACCTCCCGCCAGAGAACGCGCGTGCACACCAGCACAGATCGTGGCGTGGCTCGTTCTCCCTCATTTCTTCACTAAATTAGCTCCGGTTTCGCCCTACATGCTCCTTGGAACATGGCGCAGCTGCCGGGCAAGGTTTCCACGCATGAAAACGGCCGAAAACAGGTCGGCACCGGTGGGGCGGCTCGGGAGCTCGGCATCAACGCATTCTGGCGCGTCCGAAGCTTCTCCCGGCTATCTACCTTGCCCTAAAGCATCACCAGTGATTGGGGAACATGGAACACATGCTAAACCTTGCAGCAAATGGCCGGAAAATAGGGTTCACCGGAGGACCGACCCGTTTTTGCCGCCGTCGGCGATTTCTCGTCGCCCGGGGCATGGGATGGCTGGTTTAACCCGTGATTTGGCATGAGAGGGCGCTAGGGTCACTAGTTTTTGTGGCTTGACTTGTAGAACCGATGATCAACCACGTTGGACGAATTTCCAGTTTTGGTTTGGGTCAGTTTTTCACGTGTACCGGCGCCAAAACCCAAATTCCGGCGAGCTGGCAATGGGGAAGGGCAAGGGGACTGCGGTAGCATGATCTACACACCTTGGCGCACCTTAGGGAGGTGCTGGACGTGCGGGAGAGGCGTTCGAGCAGCTGGAACGTGAGGAGCAGTGAGGTGCGATGGTGCTCTGCTTCTCCCGGTGAAGAATAGCTCGGGCACTGCGAGAGGAGGCCGGAGATGAGTTGAGGAGCGGTGCAGCTCGTCGAGGAGGCGCCAGCGCAGCTCCTGGGGCGATCAACCAATGCTAGGAGGGGCTGGAGGCTGCTAGACCACGAGCACAGAGAGGGGGCGCGCTGTGTTTCTCTTCCGTGGGCGCTCGAGCAGCTGAGGAACTTCGGGGGAACGTGTAGACAGAGGAGAAACAGGAGTGGTGCAGCTGCTACTGCTAGAGATCAACCACGCACGAAAAGCTGCCTTCGGGAGCAAGTTCTCGCAAGCTGCTCGGTGTCCTGCAGAGCACAGCTCAGTGGCACGCCGAGATGAAAAACAGTCGGTTTGCAGTTTGTGTGGCTGACCAGTGGGCTCCACCTTTCCTTTTCTTATTCAATTTTTTCCCACTGATATTTTTCCACAGCTACTCAGAATTAAAAACTTTGCTTCACCTCAAAGTCATGGTTTGAATATTTGAATTAAATTGAACTGAATTCTGGTGTGGAATTTGAAATGTATTTGGCTCTTTGAATTTGAATTTGAATTGGAATTTGAATTCTCCCTTTGCATTGTTCCACAAACCTAGCAAACCAACTCAAATATTTCTGAATTTTGGCATGACTGCTAATTCAAATGTGAAGAACACATTTGTGGAACCAAATTTGCAAATTGAGGAATTTGGAATTTGAAACTGAATTTGAAATTCAGATTAGAGTGTTTCCTCTTTTAATCCCAAACAAATATTGAAACCCCTCCAAATGAGCTGAAATTTGGAAGGGTGAATATTTGGACTATGAAGACCCAAGTTATGAATTTAGATCTCCATGTTTGGAAGTTTTGAGAAGTTGAATCCTCACTTTGAAGTTACACCGTTATAATTCAAAGTTTTAATTCCCCTCATTTTTCCTAAGTGTACATGAGCTGAATTTTTCTTGCTACCACTTTTTAGGGATTTTACAAATCACTCCGTGGATGAAGCGACATGTGAGAGCGAAGGATTTCTTCGCGCTAGCTACCCCGAATTTTTCACGTTGCATATCCGGTAATTTCTCACCATCCTCTCTCTCATTTTCACCTTATAATCTCGGGACGAGATTCTTTTAAGGGGGGAGGAATGTAAAGGCCTCAGTTTTTAACACATTCAAAGTGTTCATCACCACACACACACACCTCATTTGAAGGTAGTTTATGAACACATTTGAAGAGCAAGTAACCATTATCAACATGCTCATTAGAGAATAAACTCACAAAATGCAAAAGTGGTATTTCCCACATACATCATATAGGGGCTGGACATTTGGAAAACTCCTACACATTGCTAGGAATGTCCATGCCAAGTTTCACCCAAATTGAAAACCTTTTTGAGGTCCTTTTGGGTATAGCTAGAAAGAGGGTAGTTTGAACTTGAATTCAAATTCAAACTGTTTTTATCCCATGAATTCAAAAGTGGGAGGCATATTCTTACTCAGCACATTTTTGTGAGCTCACACACCAATTTTCACTCCATTTGGAGTTGATCTTGACATGAGCTAAGTATAGCAAATTCAAACTGAACATGTGCTGAAATTTAGTCAAACCAAACCCAATTTGAATTCTAACCAATTTAAATGGCTCAGGGGTGAATAATTCAAATCACCATGGGCGTTTTAGGGCTTACTGTTTACAACAGTGAAATGGAGTTAAGTTCAGGGGTTAAAAGGGGAGTGGGACCCCCATGTCAGCCACTGAAGCAAAAACAACCGACTGAAAACCCAGCTCGGGTTCTTGCGCCGGACCGAGCAGCCGCCACGGCGAAGGCACGATCGGGACAGCAGCTGCTTGCCGCCCTGACCCGCTGAACCGCCTCGCACCCGGCTTAACCCTGCGGCCACCCTGATCGGAGGGAGAACAGCTCACTTTGCTGCTTCCTCGCACCAGAAACACTCCATCGCTGCCGATCGCTCGGAGCTGATCAGGGAAGCGTGATCACCGCCTCTCCACCCCTCCAGAGCTACGACAAGGTACTAGGAGCCTTCCTTCTTCTTCCCCGTCGTTAGAAATCGGCAAAAACCGGTTGATCTCGGCTATACCGAGAGTTCCATTCAGAGACCTAAAGCCGCCGCACTTCGGGCTCCCGTGGACAGCCCACCCGGGAGGTGGTCACGCCCAAACTAAGGCATCCCCGGACGCGTTGGTGACAGGTGCTGCTCACCCCTGAGCCACAGCCCAAGGGCTTGATCGCCGGCGGTGAATTTCCAGTTTTCCCCCTTTCTCGGTACAGACCGACCTTCGGGGGCGGTTCTGTCAAATTCACGCTCTAGGAAAGGTTATAGGGTACCAATCCGTTTCCTACACAGACTAGACTTGGTAGCGCACAAGTTGCCTTCACAACCCTTAGCCTGAGGACCCCTGTACCCGGCGTATTTCGAAGCTTGCCGACGGTGAACCCTGCGGGAAGCATCGGGAGCACGGTGGGAGCTTACTTCGGACCTCCCCCGAGCTTCTTCGAACCCATGCCGAGGTTCCTTAGGTACCACTGATGCTTCCCGGACGTTTGCTCGGTTGGTTAGGGTACTAGGGAGGTGGGCCGACACGACCGAAGTCCTTCCGGAGCTGTCGCTCGTCGCCGACCATGTGCCGGCCATTTTCATGACGAACTGGGCCCGGAATCATGTTCCCCGAGTAGACTTAGGCAGGGGCGGCCATAATCATGAAGTTTGGAGCACCACAGAGGCTGCCGGGGAGCTCTCCGGCGAGGTGTCGTGGCGGCCGAACGCGGGCATCGAGAGGTAGACGAAGCCGAGCTGCCCACGTGTCAGCGGCTCGGATTTTGAATCCGGGATCAGTCAGCGGCTTGGATCCAGTGTGCTGGCGCGCAAAAACCCCGTGAACCCCAGTGTGCCATCGCTTCAGCGCCCGACACGTGTACCATGGACCCACCGGCAGATTTAAACTTTTCCCGATTTTCAGATTCATTCAAACTTCAAATCCTCATAACTTGGGCTAGGAGACTCCAATTCGAGTGAACCAAATTTAGTTGGATTCAGCTCTCTGAGTACTTTCCAACAAGTCAAGTTTCACTTCATAAAAATCCTTATTTCTCCAGAATTAATTCTTCAAAATTTAAACTGTTTAGAATTTTAACTGGAGAATCCTTTGGAGGAAAATTCTGAAATTTTGCTGGGATGTTCACCAAAATATCCCTGTACTACCATAAAAATTTCAGATCCATTTGATCCACCTAATGGGGTGATTAATGAAACTGTTCCAGAGAAAATAGAAAATGCCTAGAAACATTTTCAGAATTTCTCTGAAATTGTTTAGCTCATATCTTTAACTAGGAACCCTCAAATTAAGTGAGACCAACTCCACTAGAACCCTCTAAAAAATCTAGTTTTCAGAAAGTCATGGCTTGCTCCATGAAAATCCCTAGAACACCCTAAGAGCTCCAATTAAGGTCAAGTACATAATTATTTGTGAAGAGCTCAAATGAGCTTTGCTGCAACAAAAACTTGGCCAAGTCTCTGTTTAGGTTGTAACCAAGCCACAGTAAAAATTTCAGTCATTGAGTCTGTCTAATGGGACTTACATCCTTCATAAGTTTAATTCTAATTCAAATGCATTTAAATTAATACATGTACTTGTTATCTCATGTAGTCTTAGACTTCGTTACTAGAATTAATGGTACTCAAAGTAGTTCTCAAAACAATAAAAGTTTAATGGTACTCTAACGGGGTTTTCAATCCAAAACCCAACCCATGGTTTTCTTGGCTATGCATTTGGGTTTCCAACCAAGACTCTAATGCAAGAATTAATGGTACTCAAAGTAGTTCTCAAAACAATAAAAGTTTGTAAAGAGGTTAATGCAAACCGGAGCTTGCCTTGCTGCTCTTGGTCGTAGGCTAGCTGCTCTTCCGGAGTGACGAAGTCTAAGACTTCGGGTTCCTCCTCGACCTTAGCGACTACATGATATATAAGTATATGTATTAATTTAAATGCATTTGAATTGAATTTAAACTTGTGAAGTTTATAAATCTTACTAGACAGACCCAATCACTCTGAAATTTTTACTGTGGCTTGGTTACAACCTAAACAGAGACTTGGCCAAGTTTTTGTTGCAGCAAAGCTCATTTGAGCTCTCCACAAATAATTATGTAATTGACCTTAATTGGAGCTCTCAGGGTGTTCTAGGGATTTTCATGGAACAAGCCATGACTTTCTGAAAACTAGATTTTTAGAGGGTTCTAGTGGAGTTGGTCTCACTTAATTTGAGGGTTCCTAGTTAAAGATATGAGCTAAACAATTTCAGTGAAATTCTGAAAATGTTTCTGGACATTTTCTATTTTCTCTGGAACAGTTTCATTAATCACCCCATTAGGTGGATCAAATGAGATCAAATGGATCTGAAATTTTTATGGTAGTTCAGGGATATTTTAGTGAACATCCCAGCAAAATTTCAGAATTTTCCTCCAAAGGATTCTCCAGTTAAAAGTCTAAACAGTTTAAATTTTGAGGAATAAATTCTGGAGAAATAAGGATTCTTATGAAGTGAAACGTGACTTGCTGGAAAGTACTCAGAGAGCTGAATCCAACAAAATTTGGTTCACTCGAATTGGAGTCTCCTAGCCCAAGTTATGAGGATTTGAAGTTTGAATGAATCTGAAAATCAGGAAAAGTTTAAATCTGCCGGTGGGTCCACGTTACACGTGTCGGGCGCTGAAGCGATGACACACTGGGGTTCACGGGGTTTTTGCACGCCAGCACACCGGATCCAATCCGCAGACTGATCCTGGATTTAAAATCGGAGCCGCTGACACGTGGGCAGCCCGGCTTCGTCTACCTCCCGATGCCCGCGTTCGGCCGCCACGACACCTCGCCGGAGAGCTCCCCGGCAGCCTCTGTGGTGCTCCAAACTTCATGATTATGGCCGCCCCTGCCTAAGTCTACTCGGGGAACATGATTCCGGGCCCAGTTCGTCATGAAAATGGTTGGCACATGGTCGGCGACGAGCGACAGCTCCGGAAGGACTTCGGCCGTGTCGGCCCACCTCCCTAGTACCCTAACCGACCGAGCAATCGTACGGGAAGCATCAGTGGTACCTAAGGAACCTTGGCATGGGTTCGAAGAAGCTCGGGGGAGGTCCGAAGTAAGCTCCCACCGTGCTCCCGATGCTTCCCGCAGGGTTCGCCGTCGGCAAGCTTCGAAATACGCCGGGTACAGGGGTCCTCAGGCTAAGGGTTGTGAAGGCAACTTTTGCGCTACCAAGTCTAGTCTGTGTAGGAACGGATTGGTACCCTATAACCTTTCCTAGAGCGTGAATTTGACAGAACCGCACCCGAAGGTCGGTCTGTATCGAGAAAGGGGAAACTGGAAATTCACCGCCGGCGATCAAGCCCTCGGGCTGTGGCTCGGGGGTGAGCAGCACCGGTCACCAACGCATCCGGGGACGCCTTAGTTTGGGCGTGACCACCTCCCGGATGGGCTGTCCATGGGAGCCCGAAGTGCGGCGGCTTTAGGTCTCTGAATGGAACTCTCGGTATAGCCGAGATCAACCGGTTTTTGCCGATTTCTAACGACGGGGAAGAAGAAGGAAGGCTCCTAGTACCTTGTTGTAGCTCTGGAGGGGTGGAGAGGCGGTGATCACGCTTCCCTGATCAGCTCCGAGCGATCGGAAGCGATGGAGTGTTTCTGGTGCGAGGAAGCAGCAAAGTGAGCTGTTCTCCCTCCGATCAGGGCGGCTGCAGGGTTAAGCCGGGCGCGAGGCGGTTCAGCGGGTCGGGGCGGCAAGCAGCTGCTGTCCCGATCGTGCCTTCACCGTGGCGGCTGCTCGGTCCGGCGCAAGAACCCGAGCTGGGTTTTCAGTCGGTTGTTTTTGCTTCAGTGGCTGACATGGGGGTCTCACTCCCTTTTTAACCCCTCAACTTAACTCCATTTCACTGTTGTAAACAGTAAGCCCTAAAATGCCCATGGTGATTTGAATTATTCACCCCTGAGCCATTTGAATTGGTTAGAATTCAAATTGGGTTTGGTTTGACTAAATTTCAGCACATGTTCAGTTTGAAATTCAAATAAGATTTGAATTTGCGATACTTAGCTCATGTCAACATCAACTCCAAATGGAGTGAAAATTGGTGTGTGAGCTCACAAAAATATGCTGAGTAAGAATATGCCTCCCACTTTTGAATTCATGGGATAAAAACAGTTTGAGTTTGAATTCGAGTTCAAACTATCCTCTTTCTAGCTATACCCAAAAGGAACTCAAAAAGGTCTTTAATTTGGATGAAACTTGGCATGGACATTCCTAGCAATGTGTAGGAGTTTTCCAAATGTCCAGTCCCTATATGATGTATGTGGGAAATACCACTTTTGCATTTTGTGAGTTTATTCTCTAATGAGCACGTTGATAATGGTTACTTGCTCTTCAAACTGAGGCCCTTACATTCCTCCCCCCTTAAAAGAATCTCGTCCCGAGATTATAAGGTGAAAATGAGAGAGAGGATGGTGAAAAATTACCGGATATGCGACGTGAAAAAGTCGGGGTAGTTAGCGCGAAGAAATCCTTCGCTCTCCCATGTCGCTTCGTCCACAGAGTGATTACTCCATAGAACTTTGTAGAACCACAACGTATGGTTGCGTGTGGTTCGGGCCTTCTCATCAATAACCTGAACCGGTTCCTCCTGATAGGTGAGATCCGGTTTCAGTTCTTCAATATCCTCCAGCTGAATGGTAGTTGATAGCTTGAGACACTTCCTCAGCTGGGAAACATGAAAGACGCCGTGCACACCAGAAAGTGCTTCTGGTAATTTCAGCCGGTATGATACTGATCCACATCTTTCTATAACCTGAAATGGACCGATGAATCGGGGTGCCAACTTTCCTCTCACCCCGAATCTGTTCACGCCCTTCATTGGAGACACACGTGGGTATATGTGATCCCCGACCGTCTTCTTCGGCCCGCATACTGTTTTTTCTCGGGATTGGGCGGCTTTTAGGTTCGCTTGAATCATCCGAACCTTTTCATCCGCGTTGTTGACAAGATTAGTCCCGAAGGTAACCCTCTCGCTAGATTCACACCAATTCAATGGTGTGCGACATTTTCTCCCGTATAGCGCCTCGTAAGACGCCATCTTGATGCTGGCTTGGTACCCATTGGTGTACGAGAACTCGGATTCTTGCCGTGGTTGATAGCGCAAGCTCGTAGCATGTCTTTTAGAATCTGATTTACCCGCTCGGTTTGCCCATCCGTCTGCGGGTGGTATGCTGAACTACGGATCAGCTTCGTCCCAATGCAGTGTGTAGCTCCTCCCAAAAACGGGACACAAATAAAGTGCCCCGATCCGATATGATGGTACGGGGTACGCCGTACAAGCATAGGATCCGTGAGATGTACAGTTCCGCATACTTCTTGGCGTTGTAGTTGGTGTTGACCGGGATGAAATGGGCAACTTTGGTGAGCTGGTCGACGATCACCCACACAGAATCATGTTTCTGAAAAGTGGTGGGTAAACCGACGATGAAGTCCATGCCCACATCCTCCCACTTCCAGGCAGGAACGCCCAATGGTCGTAGCAGTCTCGGTTTCCGCATATGATTTGCCTTCACCCTTCGACATGTATCACACTCGGACACGTACTTTGCGATCTCCCGCTTCATCCGTGTCCACCAAAACTTGCTTCTGAGTTCTTGATACATTTTGTTGCTGCCAGGGTGAATAGAAAATTTTGATAAGTGAGCCTCATCAAAAATTTTCTTCCGTAACTCTGGGTTACGTGGTACGACGATCCGTGCACTTCTGAGTTCAAGTGCGCAATTCGAAGGACGGTGTCTAAAACAGCACCGTGGCGGGTTAACCACGACATCCCTAGGATGACATCGACCTTCTATCCCTCTAAGATTATGAGAGACGTAGGGTATACTCTACTCGCTAAGCATAATGGTGCTTTGGAAACCATTACGCTTGCTGAAATCTTCCCACCCGGTGAACAAATCAAATATGGACTATCGGTGGGTAGTATTTGCAAGCTGTGTTTGGCAATGAAAGATTGGCTAATAAAATTGTGTGTGGCGCCTGAATCAAACAATACTATGGCGGGATGCTGGTGGAGTTGGAAAATACCCGCAAGGATTGGCTCACCCTCCGGCACGTCCTCTATGGCAAGTTGGTGGACAGTGCCGGGCCTAGGGTTTGCCCGCCGCGCATTAGTAGGGTCTCGGGCCTGATTCCTTCCCGGAAGTTGCGGTGCAACTCCGCCGCCTTGCCTCTCCGGACAACTTCTGGCAAAGTGTCCTGGCCGACCACATTTGTAGCACGTGGCCGCTGCTTGTCCGGTGCTTGAAGGACGAAAGCCCGGCATGCGCTGCTGAGGTGCATACACACGCGGCATCGCCCGCTGCTGCTGTTGTTGTTGTGGAGGTGGTGTTGGCAGTGCCGGCCTGAATGCCGGTGAAGAATATGGCCGACTGCGGAATGGCATCGACTCTGTGGCGGCTGCCAGCGTGGACCTGATGGTGGGCGATTCACCATCCGAAATTTCTGAGAAGGACCACCTCCTTCTCCCCTGCTTTGCGGCGCGCTTCGCTTTCTCTCCGCCGCCGCTAACTCCTTGCCGGAGTCCTCCTGAACAATCGCAGCATCAATTATGTCGTTGAGGCTGCTGCGATTGAACATTGCCAGTTTGTCCTTCAGGAGCGGGTTAAGCCCCTGGTAGAAGTGGTCCCGACGCTTCTCGTCAGTATCGGTGTGATACGACGCGTAGAGTGCGAGATCGTTGAACGCCCTGGAATATTCCAGCGCGTTCCGGCTCCCTTGTTGCAGGTGTAGGAACTCCTGCGTCTTCCTCTTCATCAGACCCGACGGTATGTGATAGGCCCTGAAGGCCGTCCGGAACTCCGCCCAGGTCATAACTCGGTCGGTGGGCTGTGAAGCACAATAGTTCGCCCACCATGCGCTCGCGGATCCCTGGAGCTGTTGGACCGCGAACTGAGTCTTTCGCTGCTCACTCACCTGGAGCAGCCTGAACTTCATCTACATCGTGTGGAGCCAGTTGTCCGCATCGATGGGTTCATCCGCCCTTGAGAATACCGGGGGATGAGTTGCTAGAAAGTTGGAGTAGGAGCTCTGTTGGCGCTCCTCACGATCTTGACGCCTCTCTGGTCGAGACGTATTGGCAATGAGGGTCTGCAGCAACTCCGTATGCTGCTGATGAGAGCCCACCATTGCTGCTACAATATCCGCCAAAGTAACCGTTGGCGGTGGCGGTTGTTGCTGTGGTTGCTGCTGCTGTTGCTGTCCCGAGGAATCCTCGGGAGGCTGTTGGGAGGTTTCTCCCCCTTGACTACAACCCCCAACGTCCGGGTTGGCACGAGTACGAGTCATTCTGAAAATCAAAACAGCAGCAATCAGCACATGTCATACTTAAAAATTCCATATGAAACAGTAGGTATTGAAGCGATGCATGAATAATTTGCACAACATTCACATACATTGATAAAGCATAAACTTTATACCAGATACATTATTCTCGGGTCTTCAGGAAGTCCTGCTCATGTCGTCACTACCTATACATACGTTACTGTCTATGCGACATGTCACTGGTTACAAAAGTTTGGGTTACACCACTCTGGTTGCCCTACTTGGCAACGGTAACCCCCTACTCGGAGTAGAACTCGACCTCCTGCGGGTCGTCCTCCTCCAGTACCTCTGCTGCTGGCTCTGGGTCTACAACCTCCTCTCCCATCTCGGGTTCTCCCATTGCCGGAAGACCCAAGACTACCGGTATGCCCAACACCGAGGATACGAGGTCCTGCAACGCGTGCACCTCGTCCATAGCCTGGTTGTAGTATTCTTTCCAGTGTTGCCCTTCCTCAATGGCGTCATCTCGCTCTTGAGTAAGGACCTCATTCTGCTGGTTCAGAGCTTGTACCTGTTCTTGCAACGCCGCGATGTCAACACGGCTTTTCTTCCTTGCCTTCTTCAGACGATGCAACTGATTATGTTGTTCGTTCAGTCGCTTAATCGCCGGAAGGAGCACATTGCGGAGTGCGCTGTGAGCACTCTCGAAATAGTCTCCATGGATTGTGCTCTCCTTGAGCTTTGTGGCGAGATGCTCCGTATGAACAGCTTGGCTGTCCATCACGGCCTTTCCCGCCCTTATTTGGAGGCTGAGGTTCGCCTCCACGGGGCTGTACCTTGGGCAACCTGGATCGGTTGCCTCCTGGTACCTCCCTTCCCACACATGATGAGCCCGTCCCTCCACCGGAACGAGCGCGTATGGAGTGCCCCCCATCGCTCTCATGTATAGCTGGCAGAAATGTGACATGGTGTCACGGGCTGCCACTTGCCACATTCCCTCGGGTTGTCTACCTCTCACCGTGACGGTGAACGGCGCCCAACCGGGTGGCGTAGGTCCTGCAGGAACTTCGACATGGATTGTCCATGTATTGTTCCCCTCCTCGCCTTCTTCCTTGGCGAAGTACTGCGGCATCTGGTTGTACCCGAAATATTGAAGCATCTGCCTCAATGCTTCCGGATAGCCGCTGTGGTGAGAACAGTGAGATTCCACCCACCCGTTCTCGAACTGTTTATCCTCTGTCAACTGTAAAAACATATTTGAGAAATGTCAAATATTTATTTGAACAGTAAACCATTGAGTTATAACATAAAACATGTCATTGAACTCATAAGACTTGGAATCCTAGTTCAAATTTAAATAAATTTGACTGCTTATCTGCTGCCCAATAGGACAGCCCTGACCACTTACCATTTCAACCTGATTTAGACCAGGCTAAAAGCAAAACCAATTCTGGAGCTCAACATCAAAGTTTAAGCTAACTTCAATAGATTTCCAGAAAGTACTTGCTTGGCCTAAGATCTGTCTTGGTTCAAAAATTATGAGATTTCAAAGTTAACGGAATTTCTGGATAAAATTGGACAGCACCTCCCTGCCTTAGGTACTGATTTGATCCAAGAATTCCAGTTAATTATGCTCCCAATCTGACAAAACTTTATGTTGCAAAGTTCCAACACATCTCATAAGCTTTCCAGAACTACCTCATTTTGTATTTTTAGATTTTCATGCAGGAAGTTATGCTCAAATTACAGAGAGTTACAGAGAGTTTTCACTCTGCCCTGTTTTCTGGACAATTTCCACTCTACTGCATGTTTCGATTGGTTAAGGGATGAAACACATCTGGACCTCAACAGAAAAGTTGTAAAGATCCTCCAAATCTTTCCAGACATGTATCATATGACCCCAACCTCGAAATAACTCAACCTCTAACACCTGATTAACTTCAGCCTTAATTCAGCTGAAAACAGGGTGCTCTGTCCTTAGCAACCTATAAGTTGAAAACTTGTTAACTTTGAACATCCTGATTAAGGGAAGGAATTACATCAAAGTTTTAGTGTTCCGGATTAAAACTTTTAAGTTTTTTTTATAATGAAGTTGTTCATTTAGTGGAGTGCGACGTCGATGCGTCACCAGAGCATGTCGGTACTACGTCCTCACAAAGAAAAACCTATACCGGACTTAGCCGGCTTCGTTAGTTCAGTGGCACTAAGCGTCTCTCGCACACGGATGCTACACATCTACCATTTCGTGGTTAGACTACCTGCAGATAACTCACACAATCGTCAGACTCGGCTGCACACCGAGCCCGGTATCCATACAGTTCGTACACCCGGCCGTCATCACTCGCTCGGATGTTCTGAAGCCAAACATGCCCTGAGCTACGTGTTCACGTTACTGACCACGTGACGGGGTCTCCCAACTTGCACCACGCACGCCAGGGACAGACGTTGCTCGAATACCCCAAACGACAAGAAGAGTCCTAGAGGATACTAAAGCGGGTCGGGTTACCTGCCACCCGTGGGGCTCCAACCTTCAACTTGTGCGCACTGGTGGATAGCGCTTACGTGCACCCCCCAAGACATAGACGTCCCGAGATGCACGATTTTCCGACATAATCAAATAGGTTAGTATGCCACTTTCTATACACTAATAACATCCTTATATGGGCTACAAACTCGTTCCTCACTGGAATTTTGAAAAAGATGACCTTTTTAGTGTGTTAAACCTCAAGCGAGCTCTGATACCAACGCTGACACGACCCCACGGTCTTGTCGAGCCAGGATCACGCTGAGGGGTGCTGCATTGCACAGCACCGGATAACACAAATCAAAGGTACAAAGCGGAAGCAAAGTTTATTACATAAACGGGTTTATGAACATTTTACAACAAAATATGTTCAGTCTACACTCACGGGCGTAGACTACGCATCAAGTTCATGTTCAGCCCGTGAACGTGTCCTTGCTAGCACACACGCACACTAACACAGCGGCGTGCACGACTCCCACTCGACGGGGTTCCCCTCCGGGGGTTCCGTCTCCTCCTCGGGAGTCCCTTCCTCATAGAACCCTGCAAAAGCTTCAAACACAAGCAGTGAGCACGAAGGCTCAGCAAGACTGACCCGTCTCTCCTAAACATGAAACTTCTATATGAGGGGTGATAGGTACATGAGGTAAAACAAGTTGCAAAGGACTCGCCTAATTAGTGGAACCTTACTTTCAAGTTTTAGCAGCAGGTTGTGGAGAACCTTACGCTAAGGCACATGAGAGAGCCGCAATCAAACAAGAAACGCATTTCTCTCATGTACTTTGCCTAAAGTTGAAAGGAACTTTAATTAGCTCTAAACTATAGCAAATCATTAAAAATCAAGTCCATCTTTCAATCAGCAACATTTTAACATGTAACTAGCCTGTTCTTTCTACGTCACGGTACAGTGAACAAGTGGTACTCATTGACCATGAGGGACGGCAATTATAATCGATTTACACCTGCAGGGTTCCCGAATAACCCGTCACGTACGCCTGTACTCGATGTTGCCTACAGCAACCATCAGGGACACTGTACGCAACCACCTTTCACCCGTTAGCCAAATATTGAACCGGTCCCATCGTCCCGAGCAAGAGGTCTCTGCACGCGTGTCTCAGTGCCGCCAGCCGATTTACACCTCAAGCTCTCAACCTACCCTCTGAACGACGGGCAATGCCTCAATACCCAGCTACCCGAGTTACATCTGTTTCCCGGTTCCCATATAGCCGGTAGGTCTTCGGTACTGTTCCAGCTTGTTCAACAGGCCCGCACACAACTCGGTCCTCAATCGACACAAGCGGAGCTATAGCACCCAGGCCCCAAAGTCCTGCTGCCCTTACTCTCCGCTTGGTCTCATTTTTCTTGCCGTGTGTATCTTGTGCTATCTCTACCCGAGTCGAGTGCCCCTAGCCTATGCTTGCGAGTAGTTCCAACTACTCGACTTGTACCGAATCCTACCCTACCTTAGCTTTGCAGTAGCTAACGGGGTTTGCAATCCTAAACCCAACCCATGGTTTTCTTGGCTATGCATTTGGGTTTCCAACCAAGACTCTAATGCAAGAATTAATGGTACTCAAAGTAGTTCTCAAAACAATAAAAGTTTGTAAAGAGGTTAATGCAAACCGGAGCTTGCCTTGCTGCTCTTGGTCGTAGGCTAGCTGCTCTTCCGGAGTGACGAAGTCTAAGACTTCGGGTTCCTCCTCGACCTTAGCGACTATATGATATACAAGTATATGTATTAATTTAAATGCATTTGAATTGAATTTAAACTTGTGAAGTTGATAAGTCTTACTAGACAGACCCAATGACTCTGAAATTTTTACTGTGGTTTGGTTACAACCTAAACAGAGGCTTGGCCAAGTTTTTGTTACAGCAAAGCTCATTTGAGCTCTCCACAAATAATTATGTACTTGACCTTAACTGGAGCTCTTAGGGTGTTCTAGGGATTTTCATGGAGCAAGCCATGACTTTATGAAAACTATATTTTTAGAGGGTTCTAATGGAGTTGGTCTCACTTAATTTGAGGGTTCCTAGTTAAAGATATGAGCTAAACAATTTCAGAGAAATTCTGAAAATGTTTCTGGACATTTTTTATTTTCTCTGCAACGGTTTCATTAATCACCCCATTAGGTGGATTAAATGAGCTAAAATGGCTCTGAAATTTTTATGGTAGTCCTGGGATATTTTGGTGAACATCCCAGCAAAATTTCAGAATTTTCCTCCAAAGGATTCTCCAGTTAAAATTCTAAATAATTTAAATTTTGAAGAATTAATTCTGGAGAAATATGGATTTTCATGAAGTGAAACTTGACTTGATGGAAATTACTCAGAGAGCTGAATCCAACAAAATTTGGTTCACTCGAATTGGAGTCTCCTAGCCCAAGTTATGAGGATTTGAAGTTTGAATGAAATCTAAAAATCGGGAAAAGTTTAAATCTGCCGGTGGGTCCACGGTACACGTGTCGGGCGCTGAAGCGATGGCACACCGGGGTTCACGGGGTTTTTGCGTGCCAGCACACCGGATCCAAGCTGCAGACTGATTCCGGATTTAAAATCCGAGCCGCTGACACGTGGGCCACCCGACTTCGTCTACCTCCTGACGCCCGCGTTCGGCCGCCGCGACACCTCGCCGGAGAGATCGCCGGCAGCCTCTGTGGTGCTCCAAACTTCATGATTCTGGCCGCCCCTGCCTAAGTCTACTCGGGGAACATGATTCCGGGCCCAGTTGGTCATGAAAATGGCCGGCACATGGTCGGTGATGAGCGACAGCTCCGGAAGGACTTCGGCCGTGTCGACCGACCTCCCTAGTACCCTAACCGACCGAGCAAACGTCCGGGAAGCATCAGTGGTCCCTCAGGAACCTCGGCATGGGTTCTAAGCAGCTCGCGGGAGGTCCGAAGTAAGCTCCCACCGTGCGCCCGATGCTTCCCGCAGGGTTCACCGTCGGCAAGCTTCGAAATACGCCGGGTACAGGGGTCCTCAGGCTAAGGGTTGTGAAGGAAACTTGTGCGCTACCATGTCTAGTCTGTTTAGGAACGGATTGGTACCCTCTAACCTTTCCTAGAGCGTGAATTTGACAGAACCGCACCCGAAGGTCGGTCTGTACCGAGAAAGGGGAAAACTGGAAATTCAACTTCGACGATCAAGCCCTCGGGCTGTGGCTCGGGTGTGAGCAGCACCGGTCACCAACGCGTCCGGGGACGCCTTAGCTTGGGCGTGACAACCTCCCGGTTGGGCTGTCCACGGGAGCCCGAAGTGCGGCGGCTTTAGGTCTCTGAATGGAACTCTCGGTATAGCCGAGATCAACCGGTTTTTGCCGATTTCTAACGACGGGGAAGAAGAAGGAAGGCTCCTAGTACCTTGTCGTAGCTCTGGAGGGGTGGAGAGGCGGTGATCACGCTTCCCTGATCAGCTCCGAGCGATCGGCAGCGATGGAGTGTTTCTGGTGCGAGGAAGCAGCAAAGTGAGCTGCTCTCCCTCCGATCAGGGCGGCCGCAGGGTTAAGCCGGGCGCGAGGCGGTTCAGCGGGTCGGGGCGGCAAGCAGCTGCTGTCCTGATCGTGCCTTCGCCGTGGCGGCTGCTCGGTCCGGCGCAAGAACCCGAGCTGGGTTTTCAGTCGGTTGTTTTTGCTTCAGTGGCTGACATGGGGGTCCCACTCCCCTTTTAACCCCTGAACTTAATTCCATTTCACTGTTGTAAACAGTAAGCCCTAAAATGGCCATGGTGATTTGAATTATTCACCCCTGAGCCATTTGAATGGGTTAGAATTCAAATTGGGTTTGGTTTTACTAAATTTCAGCACATGTTCAGTTTGAAATTCAAATAAAGTTTGAATTTGCTATACTTAGCTCATGTCAAGATCAACTCCAAATGGAGTGAAAATTGGTGTGTGAGCTCACAAAAATGTGCTGAGTAAGAATATGCTTCCCACTTTTGAATTCATGGTATAAAAACAGTTTGAATTTGAATTCGAGTTCAAACTACCCTCTTTCTAGCTATACCCAAAAGGACCTCAAAAAGGTTTTGAATTTGGGTGAAACTTGGCATGGATTCCTAGCAATGTGTAGGAGTTTTCCAAATGTCCAGCCCCTATATGATGTATGTGGGAAATACCACTTTTGCATTTTGTGAGTTTATTCTCTAATGAGCATGTTGATAGTGGTTACTTGCTCTTCAAATGTGTTCATCAACTATCTGCAAATGAGGTATGTGTGTGTGGTGATGAACACTTTGAATGTGTCAAAAATGAGGCCTTTACATCAGCCCCAACCCGCCGCCGCCCCGGCCCGGCCCATTGAGGTTTTTTAATTATTTTTAATTAATTAGCTTATTTTTCATTAGTTTTAATTAATTAGCTCCCTAGCTGCCGGGTCCCTACCCTGCCCGCCCCACCCGCCGGGTCCCTCCCCTACCCGCCCCGCCTGCCAGCTCCTTGCCCGCCCTGCCCGCTAGTTTACTATTGTTTAAATTATTTAATTGTTTATTTTGTTTCGAATTCTCAATTAGATTATAATTAGTTATTTGATTGATTATGAGTGTGTACTATTTATATGTATATTAACGGGTTTCGAGCCAGTCCGACCCGGCACGGCCCAATCCGGCCCAACCCAGCACGGCCCAACCCGACCCGACCCGGCAAGGCCCAATCCGGCCTGACCCAGCATGGCCCTACCAGGCCCAACCCGGCAAGGCCCAATCCGGCGCGACCCGGCACGGCCCAACCGTGCCCCGACCCGACACGGCCCAACCGGGCCCAACCTGGCAAGGCCCAATCCGGCCCGACCAGGCACGGCCCAATCCGGCCCCAACCCGTCATGGCCCAGATGGTTTTAGTCGCAACTTATGTGTCAAGACGAGAACGAAGGCGAACGACGGTAATGACTTATAACTTTCAACGGTTAAGCGTCGCCCCTTTGAACTTTCAACTCTGACCAACTTACCCCCTCTTTCTCGTTCTTTCCTATCTTGTAAATGATTGAAAAATGAAAATTAGTAACATAACCAATAGAAATTTATTACCCGTTTCGAATCTGTACGTCTCACATGCGATAGGCATATGAGGCGTGCAGGTTCGGAATTGTCCCTTTTTGGACAGCCTGAGAGTGACTGAGGACGTGCTATTGACGAGTTAGGTATGGGGTCTGAATCTGGATGTGATTTTGACAGCATAACCCTAGTGTTCTCTGTTGCACCATTTTTGGGCGTGCAGTTGGAGAATAGCGGGGTTATGTTGCCGAAATTTCGTCCAGATTCGGACACTGTGTCTCGTCATAATCACGTTACCTCGGTCACTCTTAGGTGGCTTTAGGACCTATCTGCCTAGTTGTAGTGGCCGGGACAAGACATAAAAATGTATCAATAATGATTTGTCCGCTTTGAAGGTATAACCTCAGACATGGCTGAAGACCGAACTTGGATGTATTCTGGTTGGAAAAAGAATGGGCATCACTCAGAGGAGTGGTTTGTAAAAGTCCCAAAAATGTGTATGAATAAAAACTAAAGTTTGAATTCATATGTGTGGCAAAGACATGAAAATGGGACTTGCTAAAGCTTTTCTTCATGCAAGGTAATACATGGATGAACATCCAACATGAGGTTCACCTTTTTATTTAAAAGTGTTGAACCAATAAGGAGTTAAATACCTCTTTGCATGTAAGTTTAAAAATCAGATTTGAAATTCAAAGTTCACACATGTAGTGACCAAGGACTTTGATTAAAACTGCAGCCACATAGTTGGAATTATAGGGAGGAGTTTGATCCCCAACTTTCTATTTGTAGGGTGGGCTCAAAAAGGAGTTAAAGAGAAGAAGTTGCAAACTTCAACCGAATTCAAATTTGGCAAGCAAATTCAAACTGAATTGGAAGGATTCAAATTCTAACCCACATTTTAAAACTCAGAATTGTGGGAATTAAAAGGATCAGCTTGAACAGATATTTGGGAGGTACATGTGGAGTGGGACCCACATGTCATAGAGCTAAAGGAAGAAGCCTTGCACCCTAAGTCTCAGCCCAGTGGGGAAATTCACTGAACAACACGTGAGCCCCGAGCAGCTCCCACCGTGGAGCCACTGGGACGCTCGGCAGCGCCACCAGATGCTTCTTTCCCCCACGCGCGGCTACCGAAGGCGGTTCTTTCGACGTTATCGTGCCTCAGCCGAGTGAAGACCCAGTTGTTCTCCTCCCCTCGCGAGCGCACGAACAGCGGCTGTTTCTCCCCGCCGCTCTCTCAGTCCGATCGGAAGATCGGCAAAACCACCGTGCCTCCTCCTCCTCCGAGCTGCTAAACACTCCCACGAGCTCAACCTCCACCTCCCTGACCCACAAGCAAGTGAGCTGCGGCCTCCGGTGCCCGAGAACGACCACCGCCGCGGCGACCTAGCTCAAAAGCGTGATCGGGCGCTCGTGGACAGCCCTCCACAGCGGGTTTCACGGCCGAGCGATCACACCTACGAACGCGCACGGGTGCGGTGCTGCTCTCAGCCCAAGCTCAGGCCGTGCTGCGAGCTATCGGCGGCGAATTTCGAGGTTTTGCTCCGGCGACCTCATTCCGAGCTTCCGGTATGGATTCAGCAAATTCCCGCTCTCTAATTCTTCCTAGCTTCTCAAATCTTGCACGTAGCAGCTGGATTAGCCGCCGATCATTTTTCCTTTTGCATCCAGCGCATGAAAACGCCTCAGACCGGCGAATTTCGAGCTTTTCTTGGGGTGTTCACGGCGGACCCGTTCGGTTACACGATGACAACCTAGTTCCAGCCATTTCCGAGCTAGTTTGCGGTCGTGTCGATCTCCCTAGAGGTACGCTGGTGCTGTAGGGCTCGTCGGCACAAGTTTTTGAGGGCTGGAGACCCCGGGCGATGCTGCCGAACTGCCACAGAGGCAGTTATACGTCGCCGGCCATGTTCCGGTCGTCGGCAGCCCTAGCAAACCCCACAGCCATGTTCCTCGAGGCCCTAAACCCCCTGGCCGTGAGTTATAGCTCAGGCGGTGGCGGGGAAGGCCGGTCCGGCGAGCTTCCGGTTACTCCGGCGAGGGGAGCGCGCGGGCGCGAGCGAGGAGCGGGAGGTAAAAGACGAAGTGTGGGCCCCGTCTGTCAGCAGCAGAGAATTTAAACCCGGGATCGGGTGTGGACAGGATCCTCTGTGTTGGCGCGCAGAGACGCTGTGGCCCGGTGTGGCTTCGTTTCTATTGGCTGGAATTCAAAAACTGTGGGTCCAGCCAGATTTTCAATAGGAAAATAATTCCAGACTTAGCTCAATCTTTAGAAATTCATATCTCCCTGTAGAAAACTCCAATTTGAGTGATTCCAATTGGGTTGGATTCATCTCTCTGAGTTATATCCAAATATGAACTCAGATTTGTATGAAAGTCAATATTATATTCTGTAAAATTCTTTGAAGGTTTTCTGAAAAAAGAATTATTGAGGGAGTTTGGGTTATCCAAAAATCCCCAAATTTTGCCAGAATATTCTTTAGCATATTTTTGACCTACCAGCAAATTTTCAGCTCATTTGAATATCATTTGAGTAGTAATTTGCTAAATGCAAACTACTGTGTTCAAAAGAGTCCAGAAACATTTTCAGAAAATGTTTCCCACTTCAAAAATCTGTTCTGAGCAATCCATAGCTCCAAAAATCATAGGAAAATTTAGGCAAGCTCTCTGGGACATACTTGGAATTGTAGTTCACTTAGTTGGGCATGAAAATGAACATTACTACAGAATTAATTCTGTTGAGTACAAATGCTTAAAGAATTGTTCTGGGAGAACTACCCAAGTAAAAGGGCTGAATTTTGGACCAGATGACCCTCATGTGATCAAGAACTCACATGTAAATTATCTGCCCAAGATGAGTCCTGGAACTCCCTGTTCTTATTCTCCATACTTGTGTATATGTGGGAATACATACGAGATATTGTGAGAATTGGGGAGGACACAATATGACTCCACATTAGCTGCAATTTGGCAAGCTAAATCCTTAGGTAGTATAGAACCTGCTGTAAAAGTTTTGAGGCCATTGGAGTTCTTGTTCTTCAGTTGCACTCAAATCTTTTCAGCTTGTCTATTATGATCATTAGGGAAAATGATTAGTGTATAGCTAAGACCTTAAGGTCAATTTAGTTTATTTCTGTTCTTTGCACAACAGAGGAAAACCAAACCATGCTTGGCTTTTCCACACAACCTCTGTTCTTAAGAAAGTAATTCTATAACTTCTTTCCATTACATTCCATGAAATATGTGCATATGCATCTCAATAGGAACCACAACAAAGGGGACTCAAAGGAGTGATTCATCGAAGTGGATCAAGCTCCGGAGAGTCAAGGGTGGATCTGCAAGGACACTAACTGGTTATATACGACTACCCTGCAAAACAGGCAAGCTCCGGTTTGCATTTAACAGCCATTAAGTTTTTATTTTTGTATTCACTTTCGGTTAAGACATGAACTGTGCATTAGGTCTAGTGATTGATACTCCTCTTGCATAGCCAAATGACCCATGGAGTATTGGGTAGGTGTCTTTCACCGTGTAGAACTGCCATGCTTAAGTACGGTTCGGTAGAAGTCGAGTGGTGAGATGCTACTCGCAGATTTAGGAACAACAGGGGCATACGGGATTGGTTCGTAATTGAATTAGCAAGTTAAAGTGGAGACCGGAAGGTTGTAGGAGCAGCAGGACATAGGGGCCTGGATGCTGTAGACCTGTCCGTGTCAGTCAAGGACCGATCCGTATGCGGCCCTGTTGAACAAGTTTGAGTTGTGTACCGGACTCATGCTGGCTATATGGGACCCAGTAAACCGATGTACCTCGGGAAGCTGTCGTTGGGACTTTTCGGGTCGCCTCAGGCGGACGGCCGGTGTGCAGTATGTGGGGAATATTCTCATGACATCTCACGTCGGAAGGTGCACCATGAGAGTAGCTACTGTATGGGGCGACTTGATCGATTCAGCGGGGGTGAAACGGGGGAAAGGCTGCCACGTATGACGTCAGTGATGGTTGTTGTAGGCAACGTCGAGTACGGGCGTACGTGTCGTGTAGTCCGGGTGTTATTGATTCGAATCACCGTCGCTCGCGGAATGGACAGAGCATACTTGTTCTCACAGTCGTGACGTAGTAAGAACTTGCATGAGAAAGGAACTAATCGTATTGATATGAAGTATTACACTAGCTTTGTATTGGATCTTGATGAATAGGCTAGTGCAAACTCGATTCTTTTTTGCCATGAGCAATTTACATCGGGGGAAAGCGTTTCTTGTTTGATTATGGACTCCTGATGTGGCGTGCCCAGGGTTACTTAAAATGCTGCAATTAATACCTGAAAGTAAGGATTCACTTTTAGGCGAGTTTAATTATGCTTATGCCATCCTATGATAGGTTCATAACCTCACCTAGAGTTTCATGTTTAGGGTGACGGTTAAGTCTTGCTGAGCGTTATGCTCACGGATGCTATCTGAGTTGTTTTGCAGGTAATTGACTTCATGCTTATGAGAAGGGATGCCGATGAGACTCGGGAACCTCCGAGTGTTTACTCAAAGAGCATCCTCGCCGCTGCAGATTGTCCTTCGTGTTGCTAGTAAGAAACGTCCGTGGGCTGGACCGTTTCTTTGTTGCTAGTTACAATGAATCGTGAGAGTGATAGTCTTCCGCTGTAGTTTACTCTGATATACTTATTTGTAAAACAATCTTGTACGCTTCCACAAACTATTTATGTAATATGATGTGTGTTCATCGATCCGTGTGCTGTTGGGTGCCGCATAACACGGCACCACCCGACGAGGTCCTGGCTGTCTCAGCTGGTATCAGAGCTGCGTTGGGAACAGAGCACAGATTGAGCATCATATTATGTCAAAACCTTAGGATACGGTGAGTTAACGGTACTAGGCCCACATAAGGACTATTATTAGCATAATATGAAGGTGGCAACCTAACTTAATTGTTATGTCGGAAAAATCGTGCATCTCGGGATGTTTATGTCTTGGGGGTGCACGTATGCGCTGTCCACCAGTGCGCACAAGCTGAAGGGTGGAGCCTCACAGGTGGCAGGTAACCCGACCCGCTTTAGTATCCTCTACGACTCTTCATGTCGTTTGGGGTATTCGAGCAGCGTCTGTCCCAGGCGTGCGTGGTGCAATTTGGGAGACCCCGTCACGTGGTCAGTAACGTGAACACGTAGCTCAAGGCGTGTTTGGCTTGAGAACACCTGGGCGAGTGATGACGGCCGGGTGTACGAACCGTATGGATACCGGGTTCGGTGTGCAGCCGGACCTGATGATTGAGTGTGGCTTATGTAGGTACTAACCACGAAAACCATAGTGCGTGTAGAACACGTTTGCGAGTGACCGTTTTAGTGCCACCTAATGATACGTGTATGCCGGTGTAATCCGGTTAGGTTTTTCTTTGGTGAGGCAACGTAGTACCGACATATGTCTTACGGTGCATCGTCACCGTACTACACTGGATAGTTTTCTTTCCTAAGAAGAAATCATTCATGACTAACTTCCAAACTAAAAATGGATGTGATAAAGCACATATTAGTTACTGAGCTCTTCATTTGAACTAAGTTTCAAAGAAGAGACTTGTTAGGCTTCTTTCCATCTCAAAGACAGAGTGCTCTGTTCAGACAGAAATTTTTCTGGATTTTAACAGAGCGTAACTCTGATTTGCTTGACCCAATGGAGGTGTTTGATACAGTTCTGGAAATATTATTAAGTGCTCTACAACTTTTATGTAGAACTCCAGAGCCAAATCCGAAACCAACTTGGTTGAATGTCTAGAGGAATGCAAACTGTTCAGAAAACAGAGCAGCTACAAACTTCTCTGGATATTGCTGTAAATTAGCCGTCACAGTCTGTAGAAAAATTTATAAGGGTCATATTATACACCGTTGGAAAGGTTAGGAAATTTGCAACAATGTTGTAGTTCATAGTATGTTCAGAATTGTACCCCATTTGTATGTAAAACAGTGATGAAAACAGCCACATACAAAGGAGGTGCTGGTAAAATTTATCCAGAAAATTCTGTCAACTTTGAACAATCATAACTTCTGTTCCAGAAATGATCTAGGGGCCTGTGAGTACTCGTTGGAAATATACTGAAGTTAAATTTAACTTTTGTATTCGACTTGAGTTATGAAAATGCTAGTAACTGGATCAAATTCTGGGTTAAGTACAGAAGGGTCTGTTCGGTACAGAATGAGGGACTGAATATGTTGGCTTTAGAAAGATGTGTAAACATGAAATTTTGTTATGCTTTCATAAAGTTTTAGCATGTTCGTGTTTTACATACTTTCACATACTGCTGAGATCAAGTTTTGACTCCCTTCAAAAATGATTATTTTGCAGTATGGTGCGTACTCATTCTCCGAGTAGGGCTGAAGGTTCTCGCCGAGACGATGATGACTCGACTCCACCACGGGCACCGCCATCAACGGTATGGGCGGATATTATGGCTCAGATGGTCGAGTCAAGTCAAGAGAACACAAGACTACTCCAAGACTTGGTACAACAGGGCTTACTCCAACGTGCACAACAGGACGTTCCACCTCGGAACGCCTATTTGGACTTCTTGGCGACACAACCGCCAATTTTCACGGAAGCCAATGAACCAGTGGAAGCTGATCAGTGGCTTCGAGTTATGGAGTCCAAGTTTGGAGTGTTTGAGTGCGACGAATATCAGAAGACATTATTTGCAGCTCAACAGCTCCACGGAGCCGCCGGAAATTGGTGGTTTGCTTATCTCGCCACCGTTCCGGAAGGCCATCAAGTGGAATGGACGGAATTTCGTGAAGCATTCCGGGCTCGTCACATTCCTATGGGCTTTATTAAGGCCCAACAGCAAGAATTCAGAAACTTCAAGCAGGGGGACATGAGTGTCCTCGATTATGTCAGAAGATTCAACCTTCTGGCATAATATGCTCCTGCTTATGCGATGAGTGAAGCTGCAATGTGTGACTATTTTTTCTATGGCTTGAATGCCATATTAAAGGAGAAGTTAGCTTTGTTCAATCAAGGCAGTTACACCGAGTTGATCAGTGCTGCTCTGCTGCAAGAACAAGCGACACTTGAGTGTCAAGCAGAGAAGAGGGACCGGGAGGATGTGCAAGAAGACACACCAGTCGTTCCTCGTAAATACCGTGTGGTGTATCACACACCATCCGATGATATATGGCAAGCACCAGTGAGATCAACTCCGTACAGATTTCCTGCTCAAGAATCATGTCTTGAAGCAGCACCTTTGCCGCAGCAATGAATGATACCTGTGGCATCATTGCTGCAGCCAAGTACATCAACTTCTCAACCACAAGTCAACGAAGAACCGGGGAAACCTCCGTGTTCTTATTGCCACCGTTCAGGGCATTTTAGGCAAGAATGCCGGGAGAAGTTGGTGAACACCAGACAGCCATCATCATCAGGTGGTATGCCGTCACCTGCTCCTGTCAACATAACAGCATTGCAATCCGGGAGTGTGCAACATCTTGCTATTGAGGATGTCCCGGAGGGAGCACCGGTGTTAGCGGGCATGTTTACTCTCAAGGACATGCCCGTGTTGGTACTTTTTGATTCAGGTGCAACCCACAATTTTATCAGCAAAACATGCGTGGATCAGCACCAATTATCCACCAATACTCCCACAACGAGTTTTCTTATACGATCACCGGGAGGAAATATCTCTGCCAATCAGATTGTGTCCCGAGCAGCTTTGTGTTTGGGCGGAAAAATATACCCAACATCGCTGATTATGTTGGATAGGCAGAAGATAGACATTATATTGGGGATGTCTTGGTTAAATCGTCACGGTGCCGTTCTCAATATCGGTAACCGAACTGTCCAGATTGACTCGCCGATTCACGGACAGCACACGCTATTTTTGGACAGCGAAGATCCAGATATGGTAGAGGCCTACCACATGGAAGCGCTGAAGCTTGAAGATATTCCGGTGGTACGTGATTATCCCGACGTATTTCCCGATGACTTACCGGGTATGCCACCCGAACGGGACGTTGAGTTCAAGATTGAACTGGCGCCGGGAACGACGCCTATCTCACGAAGGCCTTACAAGATGGCACCTAACGAGCTAGCGGAGTTGAAAGAGCAACTGAATGAACTCATGAGCAAGGGTTTCATACGACCAAGTTCTTCACCTTGGGGTTTCTCAGCGCTGTTCGTTAAGAAGAAGGACGAAACACTATGGCTATGTGTTGATTACCGTCCTCTAAATGCTGTCACGATCAAGAACAAGTATCCTTTGCCCCACATCGACATCGTGTTCGATCAACTTGTGGGGGCAAAAGTATTTTCGAAGATGGATCTTCGGTCGGGGTATCATCAAATCAAGATCCGACCGGAAGACGTACCGAAGACAGCCTTCTCGACGAGATACGGACTCTACGAGTACCTCGTCATGTCATTTGGGTTAACCAACGCTCCGGCACACTTCATGTACTTGATGAATTCTGTATTCATGCCGGAGTTAGACAAGTTCGTCGTGGTATTCATCGACGACATATTGGTTTACTCCAAATCTGAAGAAGAGCACGCTGAACATCTACGTATCGTGCTACAACGGTTGCGGGAGCACCAATTATATGCCAAGTTCAGCAAGTGCGAATTTTGGATTGATCAAGTGCCTTTCATAGGCCATAATATTTCAGCAGAAGGTATCGCCGTGGACCCCAGCAAGATTGAACAAGTGCTGAAGTGTGAATCTCCCAAATCAGTCCACGGGGTCCGAAGTTTCCTAGGTTTAGCGGGGTATTATCGGAGGTTTATTCCGAGCTTCTCAAAGATTGTTAAACCAATGACGGAGCTGCTGAAAAAGGGCACTAAATACATATGGATTGCAACATGCGAAGCCGCATTCAAAACTTTGGTGAAACATCTCACCACAGCTCCAGTTCTTGCTCAGCCAGACACGATGAAGCCATTTGATGTGTACTGTGATGCATCCGGCATCGGTCTCGGCTGCGTTCTGATGCAAGAAGGGCGTGTAGTCGCCTATGGGTCTCGTCAACTGCGAAACCACGAGCAGAATTGTCCAACTCACGATCTTGAGCTTGCTGCAGTGGTGTTGGCGTTAAAAATGTGGAGGCATTACCTACTTGGTAATCTCGTTCACCTCTACACCGACCATAAAAGCCTGAAGTATCTTCACGCAGAAGGAGCTGAATATGAGACAACGGGGATGGTTGGAGCTCATAAAAGATTATGAAATTGAGATCCACTATCATCCGGGAAAAGCAAACATGGTTGCCGACACGCTTAGTCGGAAAGCCCACGTTCACAACTTAGCGGCTGCTGAGTTGGAAGATGAAGAACCAAGCCTCCGTGTCATTCTGTATGGCGCGCTTTATAATCTCGCGCTTATTCCAACAATCCGTGAAGAGATTGTTGAGGCTCAAAGAAGAGACAGGGGTATGTCTCACATACAGAGAAGACTAGACAACGGAGAGGTGAAATGTTTCCGGAAGGATGAGAACGGTACGATATGGTTTAATGACCGTATAGTGGTACCGCGCAATATGAAACTCCGGAAGAAGATCTTGGATGAAGCCCACCTGTCAAAGTTTTCCATTCATCCCGGAAGTAACAAGATGTACCAGGATTTGAAGCGGAAATTTTGGTGGACGAGGATGAAGAGGGAAATTGCTAAATACGTATCGGAATGCGATACGTGTCGACGGGTCAAGGCTGATCATATGCGGAAAGCCGGACCGCTACAACCTTTGAAGATACCGGCATGGAAATGGGAGGATGTGAGTATGGACTTCATCGTCGGATTACCGCTCACATCCAGGAGGCATGACTCGATATGGGTGATCATCGACCGGTTGACAAAGTCAGCTCATTTCATACCGGTGAACACTCATTATCGAGCAAGACAATATGCGAAGTTATTCATATCCAGAATTATTTGCTCACATGGTGTCCCGAAGACCATCATCTCAGATCGAGGTGCGCTGTTTGTTGCTCGTTTTTGGGAGCAGCTGCATGCCTCGTTGGGCACCAAGCTAATTAGAAGCTCCACATATCACCCTCAAACCGATGGACAAACTGAGAGGGTGAATCAAGTGCTCGAGGACATGTTGAGAGCGTGTGCCATCCACCACGGTAGGAATTGGGACGATCACCTACCGTTGGCGGAGTTTTCATACAACAACGGTTATCAAGCGAGTATTAAAATGGCACTGTATGAAGCTCTCTACGGCCGGAAGTGTTGCACACCACTGAATTGGTGTGAGTCCGGCGAAAGAGTTCTGTTTTGGATTGGTCTTGTCAAAGAAGCCGAAAACCGAGTTCGGTTGATACAAGAGAACTTAAAGGCTGGACAATCCCGACAGAAGAGCTACGCCGATCAAAGGCGTAGGCCATTACATTTTGACGTCGGAGAGCACGTGTATCTCCGATGAAGGGAATTCACCGGTTCGGTGTAAAGGGGAAACTCGCTCCCCGTTTTATTGGTCCTTTTGCTATCACGGAGAAGTGCGGACCCGTAGCCTACCGGCTGGAATTATCAGCAAGTCTAGCGGGTGTTCATGATGTATTTCATGTTTCACAGCTGCGGAAGTGCCTCAAATTCACCGCTGCGGTTCGCACCGAGGACATCGACGAATTGAAACCGGATCTGACCTATACCGAGCGACCGGTCCAGATTTTGGATGAAAAGACCCGGGTAACCCGGAACCGGACGATCAAATTTTACAAGGTGCTGTGGAGTAATCACACCGCGGAAGAGGCGACGTGGGAAAGTGAAGATTATCTCCGCACCAACTACCCGGAACTTTTATCTTTGTACAGTTTGTAATTACCTCTCCCGTCTTGTTCCTCTTTTGTAATCTCGGGACGAGATTCTTTTAAGGGGGGAGGAATGTAAAAGTCCCAAAAATGTGTATGAATAAAAACTAAAGTTTGAATTCATATGTGTGGCAAAGACATGAAAAATGGGACTTGCTAAAACTTTTCTTCATGCAAGGTAATACATGGATGAACATCCAACATGAGGTTCACCTTTTTATTTAAAAGTGTTGAACCAATAAGGAGTTAAATACCTCTTTGCATGTAAGTTTAAAATCAGATTTGAAATTCAAAGTTCACACATGTAGTGACCAAGGACTTTGATTAAAACTGCAGCCACATAGTTGGAATTATAGGGAGGAGTTTGATCCCCAACTTTCTATTTGTAGGGTGGGCTCAAAAAGGAGTTAAAGAGAAGAAGTTGCAAACTTCAACCGAATTCAAATTTGGCAAGCAAATTCAAACTGAATTGGAAGGATTCAAATTCTAACCCACATTTTAAAACTCAGAATTGTGGGAATTAAGAGGATCAGCTTGAACAGATATTTGGGAGGTACATGTGGAGTGGGACCCACATGTCATAGAGCTAAAGGAAGAAGCCTTGCACCCTAAGTCTCAGCCCAGTGGGGAAATTCACCGAACAACACGTGAGCCCCGAGCAGCTCCCACCGTGGAGCCACTGGGACGCTCAGCAGCGCCACCAGCTGCTTCCTTCCCCCACGCGCGGCCACCGAAGAAGGTTCTTTCGACGTTATCGTGCCTCAGCTGAGCGAAGACCCAGTTGTTCTCCTCCCCTCGCGAGCGCACGAACAGCGGCTGTTTCTCCCCGCCGCTCTCTCGGTCCGATCGGAAGATCAGAAAAACCACCGCGCCTCCTCCTCCTCCGAGCTGCTAAACACTCCCACGAGCTCAACCTCCACCTCCCTGACCCACGAGCAAGTGAGTTGCGGCCTCCGGTGCCCGAGAACGACCGCCGTCGCGGCGACCTAGCTCAAAAGCGTGATCGGGCGCTTGTGGACAGCCCTCCACAGCGGGTTTCACGGCCGAGCAATCACACCTACGAACGCGCACGGGTGCGGTGCTGCTCTCAGCCCAAGCTCAGGCCGTGCCGCGAGCTATCGGCGGCGAATTTCGAGGTTTTTCTCCGGCGACCTCATTCCGAGCTTCCGGTGTGGATTCAGCAAATTCCCGCTCTCTAATTCTTCCTAGCTTCTCAAATCTTGCACGTAGCAGCTGGATTAGCCGGTGATCATTTTTCTTTTGCATCCAGCGCATGAAAACGCCTCAGACCGGCGAATTTCGAGCTTTTCTTGGGGTGTTCACGGCGGACCCGTTCGGTTACACGATGACAACCTAGTTCCAGCCATTTCCGAGCTAGTTTGCGGTCGTGTCGATCTTCCTAGAGGTACGCTGGTGCTGTAGGGCTCGTCGGCACAAGTTTTTGAGGGCTGGAGACCCCGGGCGATGCTGCCGAACTGCCACAGAGGCAGTTACACGTCGCCGGTCATGTTCCGGTCCTCGGCGGCCCTAGCAAACCCCACAGCCATGTTCCTCGAGGCCCTAAACCCCCTAGCGGCGAGTTATAGCTCAGGCGGTGGCCGGGAAGGCTGGTCCGGCGAGCTTCCGGTTACTCCGGCGAGGGGGAGCGCGCGGGCGCGAGCGAGGAGCGGGAGGTAGAAGACGAAGCGTGGGCCCCGTCTGTCAGCAGTAGAGAATTTAAACCCGGGATCGGGTGTGGCCAGGATCCCGTGTGTTGGCACGCAGAGACGCTGTGGCCCGGTGTGGCTTCGTTTCTATTGGCTGGAATTCAAAACTGTGGGTCCAGCCAGATTTTCAATAGGAAAATAATTCCAGACTTAGCTCAATCTTTAGAAATTCATATCTCCCTGTAGAAAACTTCAATTTGAGTGATTCCAATTGGGTTGGATTCATCTCTCTGAGTTCTATCCAAATATAAACTCAGCTTTGTATGAAAGTCAATATTATATTCTGGGAAATTCTTTGAAGTTTTTCTGAAAAAGAATTATTGAGGGAGTTTGGGTTATCAAAAAATCCCCAAATTTTGCCAGAATATTCTTTAGTATATTTTTGACCTACTAGCAAATTTTCAGCTCATTTGAAGATCATTTGTGTAGGAATTTGCTAAATGCAAACTACTGTGTTCAAAAGAGTCCAGAAACATTTTCAGAAAATGTTTCCCACTTCAAAAATCTGTTCTGAGCAATCCATAGCTCCAAAAATCATAGGAAAATTTAGGCAAGCTCTCTGGGACATACTTGGAATTTTAGTTCACTTAGTTGGGCATGAAAAGGCACATTACTACAGAATTAATTCTGTTGATTACAAATGCTTAAAGAATTGTTCTGGGAGAACTACCCAAGTAAAAGGGCTGAATTTTGGACCAGATGACTCTCATGTGATCAAGAACTCACATGTAAATTATCAGCCCAAGATGAGTCCTGTAACTCCCTGTTCTTATTCTCCATACTTGTGTATATGTGGGAATACATAAGAGATATTGTGAGAACTGGGGAGGACACAATATGACTCCACATTAGCTGCAATTTGGCAAGCTAAATCCTTAGGTAGTATAGAACCTGCTGTAAAAGTTTTGAGGCCATTGGAGTTCTTGTTCTTCAGTTGCACTCAAATCTTTTCAGCTTGTCTATTATGATCATTAGGGAAAATGATTAGTGTATAGCTAAGACCTTAAGGTCAATTTAGTTTATTTCTGTTCTTTGCACAACAGAGGCAAACCAAACCATGCTTGGCTTCTCCACACAACCTCTGTTCTTAAGAAAGTAATTCTATAACTTCTTTCCATTACATTCCATGAAATATGTGCATATGCATCTCAATAGGAACCACAACAAAGGGGACTCAAAGGAGTGATTCATCGAAGTGGATCAAGCTCCGGAGAGTCAAGGGTGGATCTGCAAGGACACTAACTGGTTATATATGACTACCCTGCAAAACAGGCAAGCTCCGGTTTGCATTTAACAGCCATTAAGTTTTTATTTTTGTATTCACTTTCGGTTAAGACATGAATTGTGCATTAGGTTTAGTGATTGATACTCCTCTTGCATAGCCAAATGACACATGGAGTATTGGGTAGGTGTCTTTCACCGTGTAGAACTGCCATGCTTAAGTACGGTTCGGTAGAAGTCGAGTGGTGAGATGGTACTCGCAGATTTAGGAACAACGGGGGCATACGGGATTGGTTCGTAATTGAATTAGCAAGTTAAAGTGGAGACCGGAAGGTTGTAGGAGCAGAAGGACATAGGGGCCTGGGTGCTGTAGACCTGTCCATGTCAGTCAAGGACCGATCCGTATGCGGCCCTGTTGAACAAGTTTGAGTTGTGTACCGGACTCATGCTGGCTATATGGGACCCAGTAAACCGATGTACCTCGGGAAGCTGTCGTTGGGACTTTTCGGGTCGCCTCAGGCGGACGGCCGGTGTGCAGTATGGGGGGAATATTCTCATGACATCTCATGTCGGAAGGTGCACCATGAGAGTAGCTACTGTACGGGGCGACTTGATCGATTCAGCGGGGGTGAAACGGGGGAAAGGCTGCCACGTACGACGTCAGTGATGGTTGTTGTAGGCAACGTCGAGTACGGGCGTACGTGTCGTGTAGTTCAGGTGTTATTGATTCGAATCACCGTCGCTCGCGGAATGGACCGAGCATACTTGTTCTCACAGTTGTGACGTAGTAAGAACTTGCATGAGAAAGGGACTAATCATATTGATATGAAGTATTACACTAGCTTTGTATTGGATCTTGATGAATAGGCTAGTGCAAACTCGATTCTTTTATGCCATGAACAATTTACATCGGGAGAAAGCGTTTCTTGTTTGATTGTGGACTCCCGATGTGGCGTGCCCAAGGTTACTTAAAATGCTGTAATTAATACCTGAAAGTAAGGATTCACTTTTAGGTGAGTTTAATTATGCTTATGCCATCCTATGATAGGTTCATAACCTCACCTAGAGTTTCATGTTTAGGGTGACGGTTAAGTCTTGCTGAGCGTTATGCTCACGGATGCTATCCGAGTTGTTTTGCAGGTAATTGACTTCATGCTTATGAGAAGGGATGCCGATGAGACTCGGGAACCTCCGAGTGTTTACTCAAAGAGCATCCTCGCCGCTGCAGATTGTCCTTCGTGTTGCTAGTAAGAAACGTCCGCGGGCTGGACCGTTTCTTTGTTGCTAGTTAGAATGAATCGTGGGAGTGATAGTCTTCCGCTGTAGTTTACTCTGATATACTTATTTGTAAAACAATCTTGTACGCTTCCGCATACTATTTATGTAATATGATGTGTGTTCATTGATCCGTGTGCTGTTGGGTGCCGCATAACACGGCACCACCCGACGAGGTCCTGGCTGTCTCATGGTTCACCAAGACAGATGCTTTTATACAACGAGCTTTTTCGTTGTGCAACAGCAGCAAGTTGTGGTGCCCATGTGCCAAATGTCAGAATGCAAATTTTTTTGACAAGGTGACGTTGACGTTTCACTTGTGTCGAAATGGTTTCATGCAAAAGTATGAGGTATGGTACTTTCACAGTGAGACACGTTCTGAAACTGTAGAAGATGAAGTGGTGGATGATAGCATGGGAGTTGATAGGATGGACGAGATGCTTGAAGTCATAGATCCTAAGTTAACGGAGGATGCTCCTACAAGGGAGGTTCAAACGTTCTTTGAGCTTCTCAAAGCTTCAGAAGAGCCGCTGCATGAACACAGAAAAGTGACTCTTCTTAATTTCATGACCAGACTTATTGGCAATTAAGTCCAAGTATTTCTTCTCCAACAACTGTTACAACGATCTCATCAACTTGATCAGCGATATCCTTCCTCAACCGTATAAAGTGCCGAAAGATATGTACCAGTCCAAGAAATTGATTTATGCTCTTGGTATGAAATATGAGAAGATTGATGTCTACCCAGACAACTGTATGCTTTTTTCGAAAGAGCATGCCAACGAGAAGAAGTGCTTATAATGTGGCAAATCGAGGTTTGTCGAGGTTGATAATGACGAAGGAGAGCGTGTACAGACTGAAGTCGCACATAAGCAGCTTCGTTACTTGCTTGTCACACCTCCGTTGAAGCGTTTGTTTCTCTCGAAAAGAACTGCCATACATATGAGATGGCACAAAGAAGGTGTACGTGAGAACGTCGGAGTCATGGTGCACCTGTCCGACGGTGAGGCATGGAAGGCGTTGGACCGTTTCGATCCAGATTTCGACAATGATGCAAGAAATGTTCGCATCGGGTTAGCGACAGATGGCTTCTCACCATTCAGTACAAATGCCCCACCATAATTATGTTGGCCTGTGTTTGGTATTCTGTACAACTTACCGCCATCTCTTTGTATGAAGTATGAATTCATGTTCCTTTGCCTCATCGTTCCTAGACCAGATCATCCTGGTTCACGACTCAACGTGATGTTGAAGTCGTTGATTGAAGAGTTAAACCTGTTATGGACAGGAATCGAAGTATACGATTGTCACAAAAAGCAAAAATTCAATCTTCGAGTTGCATACTTGTGGTCTGTTCATGATTTTCCAGCATACGATATGTTTTCCGGCTAGAGTACTCATGGTCATTTGACATGTATGGTAAGTAAATCTCTAGCTCTTCAATTTAGATTATTTTAGCGTTGTAGATGTATTAATTTATCATTCTTTATCAGGTATTAGTACGATGACTTGTTCACGCGTCAAGGACGCCACAAGCAAGTGAACAATGTCCTCGAGCGGCTTATCCTGCACTACCCCGGTGTAGTGAACGGTGTTCCCGCCACGTCGTGGGACGATTACGCCACCGCCCAACACGTTGCTCACGACAACCACCAAGAGGCTGTGTGGTCTGACTTTATGTTAAGCATCAATTATATATTTCTGTAATACAAGTCTATAATATGGTTAATACCAATGATGTATAAATATGTTTTTTAGGCACGGTACTGTTTGGAGGACGAGGCCGAGGTGGACTATGCCCGAGCCGTGTTCCAGAAGAACGCTCGGAAGCTCGTTACGCAGTCGCTATCAAATGCAAGAATTCAAACAACGAGAGCGTACATGAAGCTGCATCCAGAAGAGGGCAAGCTGGGGGCATTCAGAAACGTGGCTTCCAGATACTTGACGGTGGAGCAGTACGTAGAGGTAATTTGTAAAATATTTATTTTAAAATGTGGAACAATCACAATAGATAAATAGTCTATAACCTAATAATAAATGTATGCAGGTCGGTGTAGCATGGTTAGACGGCCGTCCGGAGGACTACCGTGTCCTGTGTGCTCTGTGGGCGAGTCAGGGGTTCCAGGAAGTTTCTAGGACCCATCAACAGAGAGAGGGACATATGGGAAGCACATGTTTGGTGTGTACGGCTACTTACGTCTGGCTAAACGCATGGTAAGTGTGATTACTATTATTTTGAAATATGTTAAAATTATTGATTGAACTAACACATATACATAGGAGCGCGAGAACGGTTAGGAGCCGGCACCGGTTCAGGTCTGGAAGAGGGGTCACAGGGGAAGTGACCTGTCACAGCCTGACCAACTGTGTTCTCAAGCGACGTCGGACCCACTGTTGAGTTGTTTTGTATTTGTATTGAGTTTTCTTAAATAGTTTTGATGATATTATCTTTCCATCTTTGTAGGCAAGGTATGGGCAGGACGCGGAGCGGCTTCACGGTGAAGGCTTTGATTGGCAGAGCGCGCCAATTATCCCAGAAGCCGCGTATGCAACCGGAAGCAGTAAACCTCACGGACGGTAAGTTCTCTCTTTTATTATTTATTGTTAATGAATTTGAGATTCGAAAATTTAATAATCTTTCTTCTATCGTAAATTCGGCATCTTCGATGTAGTTGTCGACTCGAGAGAGGCACGACCTTTCTCGAGTGGCTCTTCATCGCGATAGGTGGGATCGAGACAGCCGAGCTCCCTGGAGCTCCAGAGTGTTCGGGACGAGCTCCACAGGACACAGGAGGAGCTCCGGCTAGAAAGGGAGCAGCTCCGGCAAGAAAGGGAGCATCAAGCCGCGGCAAGCAGGGCTCGGGACGAGTATAAAGCCTCGTTCATGCTACAGATGCAAGCAGCAATGCAGTTACGTAACAGTCATTTTAATTAATATTTCTAATCAATGATGGTTGTATGATAATGTTTTCTGTTCACAGGTTATGGCGGCAGGGCAGCCGGTCGTCTTTCCACAGTGGCAGCCCCCACAGGAGCCACATGCCCCGTTTACAGGAGCAGAGGTAATAACATAGCCATATTTGATGAAAGTTAGCCAAATTTATTAGAATATCACCAAACTTAGTGAAACATAGCCAAAACTATTTTAACTCGATCAATTCTAAGTTATAATAAGCTCACTTATGCAAATATACATTTTAAAACTTATAACTTGTCTAACTACACTTATACATAACAGGGCTCCACGACCGAGGCTCACACGCCATCGTCACAGCTACCGGGAGGACGAAGGCTGGAGGACGAGTTCCCGAGTTCTGGAGGTAGCGCACGTGATAGTGTGGTGTGTGGTGTGTGTCTAGCTAGTGTAGATGTTTATAATATTTTTGCTACATATTGTTGTTCTTATTGTTGACTGCCTGTGTGAGCTGGCCATCGAGTTAGGGTTGGCCTCGAAGTCAGGGCAGTATTTTCTAATTTAAAAAATTTTACCAAACTTATTTACAACGGTTTCCTGATGCTGGCCGTCGTAAATAAGCCACTACTATTTACGACGGCCAAGGCCAGCCATCGTAAATAAGCCACTACTATTTACGACGGGCAAGAGCACCCATCGTGAATAACTGCTCTATTCACGACGGCCAAGGTCAGCCCGGCGTGAATAAATCCCCCTAGCCACTTGGCAGTCGGAGGGAACTTATTCGCGATGGTATTATTTAGCCGTAAATAATCTTATTTACGATGGGAGCCGTCATTAACAATCTTATTTACGACTATTGATCGGTGACGGCCAAAAACCGTCGTGAATAAGGCTTCCCTTTCGTGAATAACTTATTCACGACGATTTTACCTTTATTAACGACGGTTTCCAGCCGTCATTAATTGTTTAGATTTCTGTAGTGTATATTATATTGGGAAACATCCATCTAGGTGGGCAATATGGGACTAAACATCCCAGCCACCTCTTCACACCACACCTTGGCTTTATACCAGTGGATTTGGCCCAAATAATTCAGCCTAGGAATTGGGGTGCTGCTCCCGTTGGCCAAATTCCAACAACTGGTACTACATTCAAATAAGAGCTGGAGTGTATTTACCTTACATTTCTTGGTTTCCTCATAGTAGGAACTATAACTCTTGTAGAGTAAAATTTCGAAACCTGAGCATTAAATCTAGTGAGATTTAAAGTGAGGAGAGCAAACTGGCAGGGAAGACATAAGACACATTCATGGAATGATTCTAATGTGATTTCAGGTTTTATTCAATTGAAACAAACGAGGACACACTCCATCATGTACATAGTAAACCAGCAATCTTCACTTCAGGTATCTGTTGAATCAGTGAATCATGTAAGGCAGAGCTTGTTCAGCGCTTTTGACTGCAAAAGGGTCAGGTTTTATTCAATTGAAACAATCGTGGACACACTCCATCATGTACATAGTAAACCAGCAATCACTACTACAAAAAGTATTTTTCACAGGCGCCTCGATTTTTCAAACACTGACGGTCCATAAAAAGATACGACTGTGGTGACGAATGAAACAATAACCGCCTATGATAAAAGGATTACATAGGCGGTTACACTTATGGTACAAACCGTCTGTGATAAAGTGTCTTCACAGACGGCTATTAGTAGTTAGAGGACCGCCTGTGCTAATATAGATATCACAGGCGGTAAAACTTACGTTACTAACCACCTGTGATAATGTGTCTTCACAAGCGGTTAGGCCTAGATAAAGGATCGTCTGTGATAAATCTATTTCATATGCGGTATTACTATCTGCCTGTGAAATTGTAGATTATCACGGGCTCTTCGTTTCGGGCGGTTTTGAAAACCGCGTGCGATAATACGTTTGGAGCCACCTGCGATAAAGCTTATTGTAGCAGTAAATCTTCACTTCAGGTATCTGTTGAACCAGTGAATCATGTCAGCTAGAGCTTGCTCAGCGCTTCTGACTGCAAAAGGGTCGCTTGTGTTGTATCTGCAAGCAAATCTGTGGGCCACTCCTTGAAAGATCTTGGCATAGTAGGGAATCTGCAACGGGCAGTTTCGTTCATATAATATACAAACGCGAGCATCTCACCCGCAGGTTGTTAAGTACTCTCTTTATTTCAAATTATTTAACGTCGGTTATTTTAATTTTTAATTCACCAGTGTTAAATAATTCAAAATAGAGGGAATATTAGTTATAGCAAGCAAGTTCATGTAACGGTGTAACTGAATCAGTGTAGCGTTCCTCTCTTCTCTGGCGCAAGACACACAAATCGGTGCACTAGTTTTGGTGGGGTGAATGTGTCATTCTGGGCTCCAAGCATCTCGATCGGGCATTTGACCACTGAGTTTCACATGAAAAAAGAATTACTATAGAAACATAACTACTTCCTTCATTTTAAAATAAATGATGTTCAGAATAAAAAATCTAATTTAATTTAAACTAAATTAGTTGTTCTAAACATCATTTAATTAAAACCTACACCAAGCAGACTGCAACTACACTGAAAAAAGCCACACCTTTCATGTCGTCGGCAGTCACTGTTGAAGGATGGGACATGCAAGCCACTTTGACATCATTGGTCTTCGCCATCTCAGCTGCAAATTTACCTGACAGTTAAGCAGCAGCGCCGACACTGATCGGTAAATGTGTTTGACGTATTTCCTGAAGAATATTGGACTGTGAAAGTAGATTTCAGCAGGGAAGGGGAAACAATAGGCTTGTTGTGGAAAGAAGCTTGTTGCGTGGGTCTCACTAACCTCCCCAGCAGTAGCCCCCAACCCCGACTGATTTCCCCTCCTTCCTTAAATAAGCAATTAGTGGTTTGGCATCTTCAGCAGCTATAACCTGCATGAAGGACAGAGATTTATCAGGCGGCTCTTTAATCAGTTGTGTTTGCTACTTGTTATTCACTGTATGATAGAACTAGTCATTCATTTGATTGCGAAATAGCTCCTTATTTCGGGTAAAAAAAGACATTTGTCCCACTAACCATGTTATAGTTCCTAAATGTATGTGTGACCCTCTTTTTCTAAAGTTTTGCATATGAGCCTGTTTTTTCAAGATAAATCTGCCGTTTAGGCCTAATTTTTTATGGCGTTACCAGCAGCCATTAAAAAAATCCGTTGGATGATGAAAGGGCAAAAGGAAAGACCAAAGTGCCCTCTGCTATTCCATCGCGCGGCTCCAGGCAGGCAGCGGTGCGTGGGGACGGCGGGAAGGGTTGCCAGAAATAGCTCCTTATTTCGGGTAAAAAAAGACATTTGTCCCACTAACCATGTTATAGTTCCTAAATGTATGTGTGACCCTCTTTTTCTAAAGTTTTGCATATGAGCCTGTTTTTTCAAGATAAATCTGCCGTTTAGGCCTAATTTTTTATGGCGTTACCTGCAGCCATTAAAAAAATCCGTTGGATACTGAAAGGGCAAAAGGAAAGACCAAAGTGCCCTCTGCTATTCCATCGCGCGGCTCCAGGCAGGCAGCGGTGCGTGGGGACGGCGGGAAGGGTTGCGCAGGGCGCGCGCGCCGCGAGGGGCCTCTACCCCACCGGGCGGGCGTGCGCTCTTGTGTTGTTCGTGCTGCGCTGTTGCTTGCAAAGAGGCAGAGGGGGAAAAGAATACGAGGCACTGACGTGTAGTGTAGGCCCCATCGCTCAAATTAAACTTAAATTGTTGTCAAAGCATTCTAAAATGTATTCAATCTGCTGCTAAAATTGCTTTCAAATAATCTGGAGGATGTCAAATTTTGTTCAAGAGAATATGGGTCACTGATGTAGATTAAATTAAAAGTAAGGTCTAAGGGCAAAGATGACTTTTTACCACGGGCTTAACACTGTTTATGGCCCAAATGAAGAGGGGCCGATTAAATTGCTCAGTTTCAAAAATAGGGTCATATAACAAAACCTAAAAGGAGAGTCAAACGCGCATTTAGGCCTTAAAACAGTGTTACTTTCGCAATTGTCATAAATAAGTACTCCTTGACGCTGGTATTGAACTAACCAGCATCAATTAATTTGAAACGGAGGGGTAGCTACTTATGATGATTCAAAGGAGCACTGGAGTATAACAATTAAAGGAACAGACCGGTAAGTGACGAATGAACCATTCCGAAATGTTTTTACTTGTGTCGTAATAATCTCCGTGGAAGAAATCAGGGACCACAACGAAGTATCCTGCCTCGCCAACTTTGTCAGCTATGTTTCTGCATTATGAGACATCCACAACGAAGATACAGAATGTCTGCATTATAAAAGCCTAAACACAATGCAGCCTTTGAATCATGTTCTTTTTAATCTGTGAATCAAACGTCAAGGACGGCATGCTCTTTTATCGTCAGGTTGTGCATTGTAATGAAGCATAAAGCATGGTCAGTTTATTTGGAAACAGAGTCAGGTATGGTTTAAAAGGTAGAATTAACTTGGCTCTATTTTGCTTAGGTATCCATTCATCTTTCAGAGTCCAGCTGAAACTAATAAAATCCAAACTAAAATTCTGTTGCGTTTTTTTGGCCATATTAATATTTATGTGGGGACAGACATTTTTCTGATTTTATAACTGACCTTTCAAGCATGGAAGCTACTCTGTTTTATGGTACACAGTATATACCGTCTGCATACGAGAGTTAGGATGGAATGGAATCTCCAAAACATTGCGCCGGCACGCTTGTAGTTATTAGAGATCGTTGTTCTTTTGTACACAGAATATTGTTAGTGATCCTCATCATTGACAAAGAATTTTAATAATGTCAAACTATGATGTAGAAAATCTCTATGTGCATGCAACTCGAGATTGTTGACTGTAGAGGGAACCAATTACTCAGCTCGTATATCCGTCTGTATAACCTTTATTAAAAATATTAATGAAATAATGATCGCAATGCTTCGATGCTCTAACACTGTTGTAGTATGATGCAGGCGACAGTCCAATCCATTAACAGATATTATTAAGGAAAAGCAACAGCAAATCAGTTGAGTGCATGTTCACTCAACGTAATTTTGAATTGGGCAGCTTCATGTTTGACCAAATATATCCTTTCTTCTACGAAGTAGGTTTCCTATAGGTCAGTTGAATCCGGCAAATAGCTACCTGTCCTTCTAGACAGAACGATTGGTTCCGTTGACCGAACATTGAGGAATTAAAACGGAATATCGATGAGTAGGTACCTCAGTATAGGTGCCTCGAACCCTGAAGAAATCAATCGAAGAAGGAACAATAGATTACCATCACGACCGAATGGCTAACTGCGGAATGACTAGTAACAGACTAACAGGAGCTAATTAATAATTACGGACGGGTTCACGAACCGAAGGCGTCGGAGGCGAGGACGACGACGCGGCTGGAGCTGGCAGCACCGGTGACGTAGGCTCTGAAGCCTCCGGGAAGGTCGTCAACGACCTCGCCGGCCTCGCCGCCGCGCAGCGTCAGGTCGGGCGGGTTGTCGAGGCACTGCGAGTGCTGATGACCGGCCGCCGTTGCTGCCGTGGCGACGGCAGTAATAGCGAGGCAGAGGAAGGACAGTGCGACACTCGAAGCCATGGCGCGTGGAAGCTCCGCACGGTTCTACTCGCTGCGCTGCTGTGTCGCGTGCGCTTGTAGGAGGAACATGGGTTGGGTTGATTGGAAACAAAATTCTCTGGATCCCATATAAACAGCGCTGCATCCCCTCCTTGTTACTGACACGTGTCATAGCATCGATCTCAAAGCGACTCAGGCTCAGCTCGAAACCTCACGCGCTCCTGGTCTCCGCCTCGGCTCCGCGCGAGTCCGTCTCGGCCACGGCTCCACGAGCGTCCCACCGCTCCTGGTCTCCGCCTCGGCTCCACGCGAGTAGAAGCTTTATGCTCGGCCTCTAAACAAAAAATATGGGAAAGCGTGCTGCCTGCACAACACAGTGGAGGCTGGGGCTCAACACCTCCATGACCATGATTATGATTTCACGAGACAAGCCATGTGGGGGCAATGCAGGCTGCAGCATGTTTCTTTTGATTGGGTTCTGGTGCAGAGCATCATTTTCGGAGTGTGAGAGCTGCGACACTCCTTCCGACATGCTACGGAAGTAGTCCGCGAGATTCTTTGATCGGAGGGGGTTTAGCGCCCTACGCGACTCACGCTCGAGAGAGCGAATGAACACCGAGATTTACGTGGTTCGTGCCGCCGGAGCGTAATACTATACGTCCACGAGAGTGCTTATTTTATTGTTTGCTTGTATGTGCGTGAGAGAGTTACCAATGCGAGATCGGGAACCGGCCCCCTATCGGGTGGTCACCCCAGTCCTTTTATAGTCCAAGGCCGGGGTGGTTACAATGTGGCTTAGAATCCAACAGGCGGCCCCAAAGCTAGGTGAACCCTATACATATCTAGGGTTTTGTCCTCTGAGTAGAGCAGTCTGTGGTGAGTTAAGTCCCACCGCCTGGCGCGCTAAGCGCCCCTGTCCGTGTGTCAGGTGATGATAAAGACGTCGTCTTGTCACCGTGTCTTCTCGCCCTACTTGGGCGGCTTCGTGCCGTTGGGCGGCACTGTACCGCTATCACGCCTTGTCGTCCTGTCTTATCACCGTAATGGTGAACGGGCAGAGGACGGAGGCGTCTGTAGTGCGCCATGCTTCTAGGGAAGGCGCGAGCCTTGAACGCGAAGCCTGACGGCGCAATTCCATCTTGAATTCGTCGACCCACGGCCCATGACGGATCGTGGGGCACGTGGTGGCTTCGGAGCTCTTATCGACGGGTTTGGAGCCGGGAGATACGTGACATCTCCGGACCTCACCCGAGCGGGGAGGCTCGGACCGGAGGCCAGGGCACGTGTCAGCTCCGGAGCTCTCCTCAGCAGGAAGGTGGCTCTGAGCCAAGAGACACGTGGCAGCTCCGGACCTCACCCTAGCGGGGAGGCTCGGACTGGAGCCCAGGGCACGTGTCAGCTCCGGAGCTGTCCTCAGTAGGGAGTTGGCTCTGAGCCAAGAGACATGTGGCAGCTCCGGACCTCACCTCATTGGGGAGGCTCGGACCGAAGCCCAGGGCACGTGTCGGCTCTAGAACTCAAGCGCACGTGGCAGCCACAAGGCTGACCTCGGGGCCAAGGGCACGTGGCTACGCGAGGGCCCGCCTCGACAGGGAGGCGGGGCCAAGGCTGTATTTTACCCTCTATGCGAGGGTACCCGATCTGCAGGGTACCGACAGTGGCCCCCGGGCAATCTCGGGGGAGGCAACGAGCCCGCAGGTGGGCCTCCATTTTTTCCGCGTGGTGGTTTTGATCCTGTACTTCAGAAACCGAAGTGGTGGCGAGATTTTTGCGTAGTGGACGAGTGGTTGTACCTGAGAGATGAAAAGGCTGCACATCCTTGGCGTAGTGGGCGTATTCGTAGGTCGAAGCGGCAGCACGTCGTCGGTGTAGTGGACACATGTTTGCTCCTAACTGGCGGGTCGTGGTGACGTGCTCGAGGGGTTGCCCCGTGGTTTTTACTGCGGCAGCCCTTGGGTCGACCACTACAGTTCCACCGCGCCACTTTTCTCGGGAACCACCGGACGTTCTCGAGAAGTTACCCGCCTCGTGATAGGAGGATGAGTCCCGATCTTCCGAGAGGTAGGGTAACTTGATTGGGTGGAGATCTCGACGTTGATGATCCAAGGCTCCGAACGAACGAAACCCCGCAATCACTACGCCACTGCTCCGTTGGTTATCACCCGTGTCACACGAATGACCTCGCCACGAAGGATTATCCCTGCAAGCGCAATCAAGAACACAAGCAAGAACAGAGAAGTTGCAATCAAAACTGAATTGATCATGAATTTGGGGTCTCACAACCGATGATCGACGAACTGTTCAATGACAGATTGTAACTAAGCAAAACTCAGCTGTTTGTGACGGAGGCTAGGGTATATAAAGGAGGTGGAGGACGGCCAGGGGGTGTTGGGGTCGTGACCTAACCCTAAGACACGTACATAATGGACTTGGACTCGATACAAGGCCCAATAGCCCAACTAGGTGATGCAACACCCTGACAGACTCTACACTTTATATTATTTCGATGTTTCCCATCGACTCCTTGTGAATTTTGACGTGGCCAGTTCCATTGGAAAGTTTATCCTCTCAGCTTTCCGTGCATATGTAGAACGTCGAAAACGGAGTCCGTATGCCTCATGTGCATCCATTTTAAGGTGGACTGCTCCTGGGCCCGAGTTGGACTCGAGTTTGAGTTGGGCTCGGTCTCTAACTTCTTGTTGGTGTATTTTCTGGCCCTCCACGCCTCCAAACCCCTCTCCATGTATCTCCATGTCCTCTCCATGGTTCCTAATCATAATTAATCTATTTGGTAGCAACATACTCTCAAAATTCACATATAGAATTGTTCAGGAACGAGCTCACCTCTAAATTCAATTTTCGTGCTCGAGCTCTAGTAATTAGACCTTGCATGTCTACCATGTGAGTGTTGTGTATACCTGCAGGAGTGATGTCCACATCATCCTCCCCCTCTTGCATTGGATTCGTCCTCGACTCAAGCTCATCTTCTTCTCCCAAGTATGGCTTCAAATCTTTGTTGCATGTCATGCAACGTGAAACGTGGCGCTCCACATCACGCCTCATTCGTGGCCAAAAGAAGTGAGCGGCCAGCACATCCTCTGTCTTTTTAACACCAAAATGTCCCATCAAACCACCTCCATGCGCTTCCTACAACAACAAAAGACGAACGGAGCTAGCTAGAACACACAACTTGTTAGCACGGTAGAGAAGGCCTTCACGCAGCAGGAATTTTTGCCACGTTCTTCCCTCTCTACAATTTTCAAAGGCATCTTTAAAGTCCAAATCAGTAGCATATAACCTCTTTATGGTTTCCAAACCAAAGATTTTATGAGAAAGTTGGGATAGTATGGTATAACGTCTAGATAAAGCATCGGCAATCACATTGTCTTTCCCTTTCTTATGTTTAATGATGTAAGGAATTGATTATATGAACTCAATCCATTTAGCATGACGTTTGTTCAGATTAGCTTGTCCTTTAAGATACTACAAAGACTCATGATCTGAATGTATGACAAATTCTTTAGACCATAGGTAATGTTGCCAAGTTTGCAAGACATGCACTAAAGCATAAAGTTCTTTGTCATATGTAGAATAATTCAGCGAAGGCCCATGCAATTTTTCACTAAAGAAGGCAGCAGGTTTACCTCCTTGAATCAGCACTCCTCCAATGCCAATGCCGCTCGCGTCACATTCAAGCTCGAAGGTCTTCTCAAAATCAGGAAGTTGCAGCAATGGTGCTTGTGTGAGCTTCGACTTGAGAACATCAAAAGCTTGTTGTTGTGCTGGTCCCCATCAAAACGACACGCCATGCTTTGTCAACTCGTGGAGAGGTGCCGCAATGGTGCTGAAATCCCGCACGAAACGCCGGTAGAAACCTGCGAGACCAAGAAAACTCCGAACCTGTGTGATCGTAGTCGGAAGTGGCCAACTCGTGATGGCAACAATCTTTGCCTCGTCCACCTCAATGCCCTGCGAAGTAACAACATACCCAAGAAAAGACACACGATCGATGCAAAATGTGCACTTCTCAAGGTTACCATATAAACGTGCATCACGCAAGACATTAAAAACAGCACGCAAATGTTCAAGATGCTCATCATATGACTTGCTGTAAATAAGGATATCATCAAAGTAAACCACCACAAATTTACCAATGAAAGCACGTAAAACCTCATTCATCAACCTCATGAAAGTGCTGGGCGCATTAGTTAAACCAAATGGCATGACTGACCATTCATAAAGTCCGAATTTAGTTTTAAAAGCAGTTTTCCATTCATGACCTAAAGCCATACGAATCTGATGATACCCACTACGCAAATCAATCTTGGAGAAAATAACAGAACCACTCAACTCATCAAGCATGTCATCCAATCTAGGAATAGGATAGCGATAACGAATGGTAATGTTATTGATGGCTCTACAATCAACACACATGCGCCAAGTGCCATCTTTTTTTGGAACCAAAAGAACAGGAACAGAACAAGGACTAAGACTCTCACGAATGTACCCGCGGTCCAGAAGATCTTGGACTTGTCGCTGAATTTCCTTAGTCTTGTCGGGGTTTGTCCTGTAGGCAGCACGGTTTGGCAAGCTCGCCCTGGAACCAAATCAATCTTGTGCTCAATGCCTCGCACAAGTGGTAATCTAGGGGGTATCTCTGATGGAAAAACATCCATATATTCCTGCAAAAGGTTAGCAACAACAGGTGGCAAGACAATGGATGTATCCTCAATGGCATATAAAGCATGTTTGCACACTAAAGCATAGCAAGTTCCATTAGAGGCATATAAATCACCAAGATCAGATTTAGTTGCAAGCAAAATAGGATTTTTCAACTTAATAGGTTGCTGAATTTCAGAATTGAAAACACCCTTTTGCTTAGCATTATTCTTTTTCTCCTGCTCAAATTGTACAATTTCAGTGGGACTTATAGGAAGCAACACAATTTTCTTGCCCTTATGCATGAGAGTATACTTATTAGATCGACCATGGTGAATAGCATCAGTATCAAACTCCCAAGGACGTCCCAACAAAAGAGAACAAGCATCCATAGGTACCACATCAAAATCAGCAAAATCATGATAAGAACCAATAGAAAAATGTATCCTTGCTGTTTGTGTTACCTTAACCTTACCATTGTTGTTAAACCATTGAATGTGATAAGGGTGGGGATGCTCCCGTGTGGTCAAGCCAAGCTTCTTGACCACCTCAACATTCACCAAATTATTGCAGCTACCACCATCAATGATGGTATGTACACGGCAGTCCGTGACGACGAGAAACATGTTGAAAAGGTTGTGACGTTGGCGGTTGTCGTCCTCTCGAACCGTGTCACTCAAAGCTCGCTGCACAATCAAAGTCTTATAGTTGTTTGTCGCAGATGTACCAAGAACCTCCTCAGCACCATCATCCGAACCTGAAATGTTAGTTGCAATAATATTTTCATCTTCAATATCAGAAGCACTAACATACCCACCATCAGCAGTGGCAAGGATCGCCCGTTTGCTGGGGCAATCTCGTTGCATATGGCCAAGTCCCTGGCAGCGGTGGCACTTGATGTCGGAGCTGCGACTTGTCGAAGTGTTGGGTGCAGCCGCCTTTGCTGCAACACCTGGAGGCATCTGGGACTTGCTGTTATCTTGTCCCCGTGATGTAGAAGGCGTGATGCTGCTGCGTACAACACCCGTGGAGGGTGGTGTAGAAGCACGTACGCTCGAGGAGGGCGCTGCTTTGGATGGCACCGAAAATTGTCGTGGCGTGAAGGTGTTGTTCCGCCGCTACTGTTGGCGACCCTGCACTTCTTTTTCTGCTAACATAGCAAGTTGAAATAAACGTTGAATAGAATGATATTCCTTGTAGTCAACTATGTCCTGGATCTCACGCCGCAAGCCCCCATAAAACCTAACAATTTGGTCTTCCTGATCCTCAACTACCCCACAACGAAGCATACCTTTCTGCAACTCTTGGTAGTACTCTTGGACAGTCATGTCACCCTGATCAAAGTGTTGCAATTTCTTAAGAAGATCACGTCTATATGAAGGAGGAACAAACCTAGCGTGCATCTCTTCTTTTAACGCAGCCCATGTCTGTGGTGCATTACGTGTATTGACAAGTTCATTCCACCAAATTATAGCAAAATCTTTAAACTCACTAGTGGCTTGTCTAACTCTATGTCGCTCAGGAACAAGATGAGAGCTAATTTTTTGTTCTACCGTCATCTCCCAATCCAAGTAAGTCTCAGCATCATAAGATCCATAAAATGTTGGAATAGAAAACTTAATCTTAGCATAAGGATCATTATCTTGTTCAGGAGCATGAGGACGAGGTCTACCTCCCATACCTTGACGATTTCGTCAAGGGCGACGGCGCTGCTGTGCATCAACCTCATCGTTATTGAAGTCATCCTCTGTGTCGTAGTGAGCATGTGCATCACCATCAAGGATGATAGAGGGTGTAGCTTGTTGGGAAGACGAGTCTCCATCTCGTCCAACCGTGTGGTCAGACCAGCAACACTTGTATGGAGTCTATGAAAGGTGGCTGTTGTAGTGGTCTGGTAATTGTTGAAAGCTTCGGTCATTGCCCGCATCATGTTCTTTAGTTCCATATGGGACACGCACTCATCATCATCCAGAGGTGTAGAACCAGAGGTCTTATCCATAGGCTTCTTTCCTGTCATTGTTAGTACAAAATAGAAACGAAGACAAAAAGATCGTGAAGAACCCTATTACTACGCTCTCCGAAGTGGGTGGAAAATCGATCAGTAAGATGCGTCTTACCCCGCTCCTACAAGTTTCTTACCAGCACTGCAGGTGGCCAACGGTGACCGGTGTGAAGCAAGCAGAGAGTGGGTGTGATTGCAAAGGTTACCTGTTCTGCTCGAGAGAAGGTGGAGCTTGGAAGGCTCAAATGCAGTATATGTATGTGGCACACAAGTTAGTAACAGATAGCAATGCTGAATAAGTGTCCAAAGAATTTCACCTAGTTGCTGGCCTAAGAATGTATTAGAACAGTTGTGGCAACAAGCAAGGGCAAGGATGAATGATGATGAACAACAAGGATAATATCAGCAAGTATCCAGCACTCACACAGAAATAGCACAACTAGAAAACCCCTTAGCCTCCTGTTTTTGTCTTGAAGCACTAGTAGAAATCAAAATCTTTTTTTCTCTTTATTTTTTTGATATTTTTTCTCAACCAGGGGCACAAGAATAGAAACAACACCAAGTATTAGCTCAAACCGATGAAAGATGAGATCGACACAAATTCAGGAGCGATTGGAAAAACTGGTGCTGGAACTTCGGAGTTCGAAACGAGGGCCTTCTTAATTTTTTTGTAATTTTTTTTAAAACACCGTATGTGGACTTTTTCGAGACCTTTCTGGGAAAAAATGCGCCTCAATCGGAGTTACGAGCGAAAAGTTATGCCCGTTTTAATGAGGATACCACGAATCAGGTTTTGGTGGTGGTGGAAACTGAATAGAAACAAATCGGTGGATGGAATTCTTTTGTAGATTGGTTTTTTGTAGATGGCAGCGGATGGAAGAAACAAAACTTAACCAAAACAAATCTAAACCAGCAACCAGACTCAACCTAGGACACGAACTCAGAACTACGAACTCCAAAACTAAATTGTGCAAAAGGTTGAGCGGGGGTTGTAGGTCAGGGAAACTAAATTTTTTTTGTGGCTTTTTGTGGACGATAGGACTGAAACAAAATAAATCTAAATGGCACACAAGTATATCTCATGGTGAACCTGGAAATCTGATACCAGTTGATAGGAGGATGAGTCCCGATCTTTCGAGAGGTAGGGTAAACTTGATTGGGTGGAGATCTCGACGTTGATGATCCAAGGCTCCGAACGAACGAAACCCCGCAATCACTACACCACTGCTCCGTTGGTTATTACCCGTGTCACACAAATGACCTCGCCACAAAGGCTTATCCCTGCAAGCGCAATCAAGAACACAAGAAAGAACAGAGAAGTTGCAATCAAAACTGAATTGATCACGAATTTGGGGTCTCACAACCAATGATCGGCGAACTGTTCAATGATAGATTGTAACTAAGCAAAACCCAACTGTTTGTGACGGCGGCTAGGGGATATAAAGGAGGTGGAGGACGACCAGGGGGGTGCTGGGGTCGTGACCTAACCCTAAGACACGTACATAATGGACTTGGACTCCATACAAGGCCCAATGACCCAACTAGGTGATGCAACACCCTGACAGACTCTAAACTTTATATTGTTTCGAAATTTCCCGTCGACTCCTAGTGAATTTTGACATGGGGCCAGTTCCATTGGAATGTTTATCCTCTCAGCTTTCCGTGCATATATAGAACGTAAAAAACGGAGTCCGTATGCCTCCTGTGCATTCATTTTAAGGTGGACTGCTCCTGGGCCCGAGTTGGACTCGAGTTTGAGTTGGGCTCAGTCTCTAACTTCTTGTTGGTGTATTTTCTGGCCCTCCACGCCTCCAAACCCCTCTCCATGTATCTCCATGTCCTCTCCATGGTTCCTAATCATAATTGATCCATTAGGTAGCAACATACTCTCAAAATTCACATATAAAGAATTGTTCAGGAACGAGCTCACCTCTAAATTCAGTTTTCGTGCTCGAGCTCTAGTAATTGGACCTTGCATGTCTACCATGTGAGTGTTGTGTATATCTGCAGGAGTGATGTCCACATCACCTCGTCCCTAGTGTCTGACGGATGGACCTAGGTCCTACACATCATTGGGGGAGGCAGGTAGCCCATGGTGTGGTACAGTGGAAACCAAAACGTCGCTCCTATTGCCCCGCCAGAGGTTGCGTACGTAGAAAGGGATGTCTTCTGGAGAAGGATGGTTCCCTTCCACCTTTTGCAACCTTCGTCTTCCTCCTGTGCGCTCGAAGCCTCCGCTCCCCAGCGCTCACAACCTTCTCTCGCCACCATGTCTTCCGGCCTCCGTACATCCAGGTTTCACAGTGATGGCGACATCACTCTTGTGAGGCACCTGATCAGCTGGCAGTCCGCAACGTTCGACGGAAAGATCCGTCACGGGAGGGTCCTGCTGGCCGACATGCAACCCGGCGAGGTGGTTCTCTTCACCTCGTACGTGTTGTCCGGGTTCGCACTCCCGACATCGTCCTTCCTCCTCACCTTGCTGGAGATGTATGGGCTCCCGCTGCAACACCTCACGCCGCATGCCCTCGCACTAGTGGCCGTCTTCGTCCACTTCTACGAGATGTTCGTGTGTGTGTGACCTTCGGTGTGGCTCTTCAGGGTGCTCTTATCCTTGAGGGCCTCGGGGAGAAGCACAAGCCAACTGGGAGCTTACAACTTCCAGCACCTAGGGAGGAACTCCGCACCCTACATCGCGCCCTTTACTCCTGGGAAGTGGGAGCACTGGAGGGAGGACTGGGTGATTGCCTAGACTAACGTCCACGACCGCCTGGAGCTGCCGGGTGGCCAGCCATTGGCCGAGGTGGCCGTTGGGGATGAGATCCCCGACCAACAGGACGCCTACACACTGGTGCTGGAAGGATCATATACTTGGCGGAGGAAGGCCTGACCTCGCTGATGGTTCTGGCTGACTTCCTGTCCCGCCGAATCACCCCTCTCTAGCAGCGCGTCCGGGCCACTTGGAAGTACACTGGGGAGGGCGACATGACCCGCTTGGAGCGCGGAGCGGGGTCATTGTCGGATCGGGAGATGCTAGAGACGATGCTATAGAAGCTCTCCTGTGACCCGATCACCGACAACTCCATCACTCCGCCGGCGAGCTGCCAGCCCGTCTACCTCCACCCGCAGACGCGATCAAGGCTGCTGAAGGAACTGCCGGCGCTGGACGACATCGATGTTGCAGTGTGGTAGATCGGTGATCCCTTGCGGAGCATCGAGATCCCCGGAGCAGACGGTGTCGGTGTTCAGGCAGGGCCTGCACCAAACTCACTCCCAAACAGAGGGAAGGAGTCGGCAGGGAGGCTTGCACCTGCGGCGTGCCCTCGTTCACCACCCAAGGATGCCCCGGAGTCAAGCAGGGTGCCGAAGAGGAAGCTGGTACGTCCTGACGGAAGCTTTGTCTCTAGCCCCCAAGCAGGGGGTTCCCAGGCTTCTCGTGGTCCCGCACCGGGCTTGGTGACTGGCGCGAGGGGCAGCTCTGGAGCTGCCACTGCCGGAGCAGTCCCGACGGCCACGGGAAGGGCGTCTGGCGCTGCTGGAGCTTCAAGGCGAGCCCTCGATGCACCTACAATGCAGAAGAAGTCTTCATGCGTGTCCCCAGCTCGGAAGCCATTGTCGGGGAAGACTCTTGAGGTGACGTTGGTGGCGACGAAGGTTCCAACAACGTCGTCGGCTTCTCAGCCGTCGAGGGAAGCCCCATCTCAGGGCGTATCTTCGGCATCGAGGTCCTCGGCAGGGAAGGCTCCTGCTACGCCATCTTCGGTGACGAAGACCCCTGAGGTTCCGCCTGCTCCGAAGCCAATGAAGGTGACCTCAATGCCAGCGGGGGCGAGTGGATCGAGCCCTCCGCGTAAGAAGCTTCGTGCGGAGTGCAACTTCCATACCTCCAGGTATGACTCAACCTCGTAGGGTTGTGTACTGAGCCACTGTATGGCGTAGTTGATGCTTGGTGCTTCTTTTGAATAATAAAAATGCAGCAACAAGTGTCATGTTTTCAGGTTTTGAAATAGTTGAGTAAGGGAGATCATGACTTGCTTAAGCTGAAAAATACATTTGATCTCTAGCATGGCTTACACTACTTTATGTATCTCATTGATGTGATAGTGTAAGTAACCTGATAGTATGACTTGGATGAGCTTTGTTTTGTATGTATATGTTATAATATGCTCATAACATTTAAAATTTTCTCTTTTGAACCTTGCTGAATACATTGTCAAAGGGGGAGAAATATGTATAAGGGAGATTTTTTTTACACTTTGCATATGTTATACACTTTCTTCTTTCTCTGATTTTAAAAAAATGGGGAGAAATTAATAAAGGGGGAGAAATGAGTTTTTAAAGCTTTTCAAAACTTTTCATAAGCCAATGTTCGGATTTTAATTGGTGTTGCCAATGCATTCATCAAGGGGGAGATTGTGAGACCTATGTGTGCTGAATACATTGGCAATTAGGATAAAAGTTAGCATTAACATTCACAGTTTTGAATATCGCCAAAACATTATTCTGTGGCAAGGTCCGACAAGTTCTTTGTTAGGTCCGCCAAGTGTTGGCAAGGTCCGGAGAGCTCCTGCAAGGTCCGGAGAGCTTCTGTGAGGTCCGGAGCTTGTTTTTAGGGAGCTCCCGTGAAGTTCAACTCGTAGAACTGCAGCGTCTTGTTTTTGCTTTTAACTCGCAATGTTTCAAACTTGCTTTATGGGAAGGTTTGCTTAGTATTAATTTGCTAAGTTTTTGGTGTGTTTTGGTGGTTATGGCTGTTATCATTTGATATGGTTTACAACATGCTTATGTGACGTGCTCATGTAAGGTGTTGTGGTTTTCGAACTAACGTGAGTCAAGTCGAGGACTTGTGCTCGGAAGAATTGGTTGTTTATTCATGTGCAGGTGTTGCTTGAGTTCAAGACATGGCTGGTGACGGGATCCTTGGACTAGTCTCAGGGAGGAGATGAGGTTCCAACAACCATGTTCGGGAGGAGCTGTGGTTGAGTTGATCGGGAGGTCGCGCAGCATGTTTGGATCAAGAGCAGTGCATATGAAGGTTGCGTGTACGTCGTTGGAAGGTGTTTGCACGTGTGCAAGGAGTGCATAGACGTGGCAACATTGTTCCAAGGCATGATGAAGAGAAGTGGACGTAAAGAATTGGTCGGAAAGGTCCAATCGACTAGGTTATGGACTCAGGCTGCGGCTGAGTCGTGTTTGACTCAAATATGGAAAGTTTTGAGTTGGTTATGATAGGATTTCGTGTGGGTCATGAATTTGAGTTGTTTTAGGAATGATTGGGACATTCCTAAGGTGTTTGGAAGTCTTAAGATTGCTTCTATCTGCGTATAAAAGAGTCTTGAGCAGTATTGGAAAGTTACAGTTTGAATCCAAGTAGGAGTAGGAGTCATAGTTTGAATTGGATTGGCCATAGAGCTGGTTATATAAGCAAGGGAGGCCAGAGATCATGGTGCACGACTTTGGGCTGTTCATATTGTGTTTCTATTGAATAAAGTTCATAGTTTCGAGGAGCTTTTGTGCCTTGTTCGTCCGACTTGTTTTTCGTCAAGTCTTTCTCGCCGAGTTTCTGGACAGACCGACGTTGCTTCGGTGTTTCGTTCATAACTCGAGTTTTACAGATCTGATTGACGTGATTCTTTTTGGGTTGTCTTCACAACTCAATTATATATCATATGTGAAATTTTCACGAGCTTAGGATCTGTAGTTTTTGAGATACACGAGTTTCTTTGCAGCATTGCAGATCTGTTTTATCGGGTAGAACAGATTGATCTTCGTTTAATGTTTTGATCGTATCTCAAGTTTTACTTCGTGTTTTCAAGTGATTCTTGTTGCATTAGATCCGTGACTTGATTCTCTACCTCTATACTTGATTTTTCATGGTTGAACACGTTTGAAAACACTTGCACAAATGGTTCCTTTAACCGATTGATTTTTGCTGAGGGGTTTTTGTTGTTTCCGCTGCAAAAAGTTTTAATCTACCATTCACCCCCCTCTGGTAGCTTTTCACGTGCTCTTCGATCCTACAATTGGTATCAGAGCCAAGGTGCTCTAATCTTTGTGATTTGCATGTGTTTTGACTAACTATCATGGAGAAGTACTCCGCAAAACCTTGTGTGTTCAATGGCATCGATTTTCAGGTTTGGAAGGCGCGGATGGAGGCCTACATACAGGCGCAAGGCTTCGCCATATGGGAAAAGGTCTACCGGAACTTCGATGTACCACCCAACGATCAAGTTACGGCTGCGAACATGAGAGATGTTGACAACAACAACAAGGCTCGCAACTTGATCATCTAAGGATTGACTCAAAGCGACTTCGACCGTGTTGCACACCTCCGATCTGCATATGATGTTTGGAAAGCTCTTTGTGACTACCATGAAGGATCCAATACGATCAAGGAGGTAAGGCAATATATGTTCAAGAAAGAATACATGCGTTTTGAGATGCAACCCGGTGAGTCAATTGACGACCTTTTTGCTCGCTTTAATAAAATTCTCAGCAACTTGCGTAGTGTCAATGTTAACTTTTCAGATGCTGAAAATGCTAGACAATTGTTAGGAGCATTAGATATGTCAATTTGGGAGATGAAAGTTACATCTATTCGTGAATCTACTGTCATGAGTTCTCTTACTTTAGACGTGCTTTATTCTAAATTGAAAACTCATGAAATTGACATCATCTCACGTAAAAACCCCAACAAGTCTATTGCATTTGTTTCGCAACGTGACATGTCTAGTTCTAGTCAATCAACATCTAGTGGTGCACTATCTTTGCTGTCCTCTCTAACCCTTGAACAGATTGAAGAGTTTCCAGAGGAGGAGTTTGCACTCATCTCTACTCGGTTCTCAAAAGCATTGCAAAATGTGAGAACTAGAAGGAGAGGAAGCTCCGGACCTCAACGATGTTTTGAATGTGGTAAGACAGGACATTTTCGTACGGAGTGCCCTAACCTTTCAGGTCCGACTTCACGTGAAGAAAAGCAAACAAGGCCGAAGAAATCGTTTGCAAAGAATAAGAAGAAGAAAGATTTATCAATGCGCAACATAGTGCATAGTATGATCTCTGCACTTCAAGATTTCGACTCAAGTGATGTGGACACCAGTAGTGATGAAGATGAAGAAGCTATGGCAAATATGTGCTACATGGCGAGCAAGTCAAGTTCAAGCTTCGAGGAGGCAGAACACAACAGCGACGATGAAGAGGTATGTCCCACTTGCGAAGAAATGTGTGATGCTATTTCTCGTGCCACTGTTATATTAAAGAAAAAGGATAAAAAACTTAGGAACAATGCTGTTAAAATTGAATCACTAGAATCTGAAATTAATCGTTTAAAAACTTTGATTCCTAGTGATGATTCTTGTTCCTCATGTGATTTAATTTATGAACAATTATCCTCTTTAAGAAGTGCACACGCATCTACACTTGATAAACTTGAACTTGAAATTGAAAAGAACAAAGAGCTTGCTGCACTTAATGATAAAAATTTGAAAGACGCTTGTTGTTCTACAATTGATTTGCATTGTTCTTCATGTGATGATCTGAATAAGAAACTAAATGATGCTATGAATGAGATTTCTATTTTGAACAATGCTTTACGTGTGCATGAAGTTAAATATTGTTCAAATTGCAAACTAAAAGGAAAAACTTCATGTGAAAACTGCTTTGATCTGTCCAATAAACTTGATGACATGCATAGGACACTAGATCGGTTTTCTAATGCAAATAAGAACCTAAACTTGCTGCTGAATTCTTCCAAGTCTTGTAATGATAAAACTGGTTTAGGTTTTAATTCTCATGCTCATGCTAAGGCACACCCACCTAAAGTTGTAAAGTCATTAGAAAGCGGTTTGATTCAAACAGCTCCTAGACAAAAAGAGGTGATTTTCAAATCTGCAGGAGTACTGTCCCATTCGGGTTCTAATAAACATGTTGCTTGCTCATCTAGACATGATAATAAGGCTATTTTTCATTGTACCTACTGTGGTAGAGATGGTCATGTCATGGATTTTTGTTATAGACTAGCTAAACACGATAAGAAACAAAGAATACCTGCTAGATCACATAACAACCAAGCAAAATCTGCTAGACCGAATGTTCGGAGCTTGCAACCTACTGTAATGAGTCAAAAACTTGCTCCCGGATCTACTGTTTTTTGTGCTACATATAACTCATCTTCTAAGTCAGTAGTTGGGAACAAAAATTTTCGATGTTTGGCTCATAAACCTGCTGTACCTTCTCATCTTTCGCGTGTCATTCCTGCTGGACGTCGTGTGACTCAGTACTGGATTACTAAAAGTCTTTTAACTAACCCCAGTATTGAGTCATCGACGTATTGTGCTGCTCTGTAGGTTTCACGTTTGAGGAAGGAGAACATTTGGATTGTGGATTCAGGTTGCTCACGCCACATGACCGGTGACAAAGAATGGTTCTCCTCTCTCTCTTTTGTGTCACGTGTAGAAAATGTTACTTTCGCCGATACTTCTTCTACTCCCATAATTGCTAAAGGTTCGGTTAGAGTAAACAATCTCTACACTTTGAAAGATGTGGCACTTGTTAAAAATTTGAAATACAACTTGCTTTCGGTTTCACAATTGCTAGATGAAAATCTAGAGGTTAGCTTTGCTAAAAATTGCTGCAAGGTTGTAGATTCGAAAGGTGAGCTTTTGTTTAACATGTCTAGGTTTGGAAGAGCTTTTAAAGCTGATTTTGATTTGTCAACTTCTAAGCATCGGTGTCTAGTTGCTAATGATACAAAGGATCTATATTTTTGGCATCGTAGACTTGGTCACATAAGCTTTGATCATCTCACTCGTGTTAGTGCTCTCGATCGCATACGTGGGCTGCCGAAGCTTAAAAAGGACAATGATATTGTGTGCTCTTCTTGTAGACATGCTAAGTTTGTTGCAGGTTCACATGCTCCTCTCACAATGACCATGACAGCTGAACCGGGACAACTTTTACATCTTGACACAGTAGGTCCGGCACGTGTTCAATCCTTCGGAGGTAAATGGTATGTGCTTGTGATTGTTGATGATTATTCCAGATATTCTTGGGTTTATTTTATGGCATCTAAGAATGAAGCTTTTAGTCATTTTAGAACTTTATTTCTTAGATTATCTATTGATCACCCAGGATCATTAAAAGCAATTAGAAGTGATAACGGAACTGAATTTAAAAACCAATCCTTTGATCACTTTTGTGCTAAAAATGGAATAGATCATCAATACTCTTCACCCTATGTACCACAAAAAAATGGTGTCGTAGAAAGAAAGAACAGGACCTTAGTTGAGATGGCTAGGACTATGCTTGATGAATATCAAACTCCTAGGAAATTTTGGGCTGATGCAATTGCAACCGCTTGTTATGTCTCAAATCGTGTTTTCTTGCGTGCTAAGCTTGGAAAAACCCCATATGAGCTCCGGTTTGGACATAGGCCTAGTGTTACACACTTTAGGGTTTTTGGTTGCAAATGCTTTGTTAAGAAACATGGTAATCTTGATAAATTTGAAGCTAGATCTGTTGATGGCATGTTTCTTGGTTATCCATCTCATACTAGAGGCTACCGTGTGCATTTACTTGACACTAACAAAATTGTGGAGACTTGCGAGGTTTCTTTTGATGAAGCTAGCCCAAGTACTAGCTCCGATATTGCAGGTCCGGATCCATATCCGCAGGGGGAGAGTATTTTTATTGAAGAAGATGAAGAAGTGGTGTTGCTGCCCGAAAACTCGGAAGTAAATAACGATCAAGCTGCTGATTTTGTACCACAACCAGCACCAACAGTCACTACTGCTGGTTCGGACCTTCCTCGATCAACAAGCTCTCTTAATCAAAGGTCCGAACATGAAGAAGAAGGTGCTTGTGAAGTGTCTACTCCCCTCCGAGTACTCAAAAGTCATCCTCCACAACAAATCATTGGAAGCTTGCATGAACGAGTCACTCGGTCCAGGTTTTGCGATCTAAACTCTCATGCTCATTCTTCTTTTGTTGCTTCTTTTGAATCCAAGGATATATCACACGCACTCACTAATGAATCTTGGATTAATGCCATGCAAGAAGAGTTAGAAAATTTTGAAAGAAATAATGTTTGTAAACTTGTACCTCCACCTCAAGGTCACACATTAATTGGAACTAAATGGGTACTTAAAACTAAGCAAAGTGAGGATGGGGTTGTGGTTAGGAATAAAGCTAGGTTGGTTGCTCAAGGTTTCACTCAAATTGAAGGTCTAGATTTTGATAAACATTTGCTCCTGTTGCTAGATTAGAAGCTACAAGAATTTTATTAGCATTTGCTGCATCTAAAGGTTTCAAGTTATATCAAATGGATGTTAAAAGTGCTTTTCTTAATGGCTACATAGAGGAGGAGGTTTATGTTAAGCAGCCACCGGGTTTTTAAAATCCAAATTTTCTTAATCATATTTACAAACTGTCCAAAGCCTTGTACGGTCTAAAACAAGCCCCTAGAGCATGGTATGATAGGTTAAAAATATTCTTACTTAAAAAGGGGTTTACCATGGGCAAGGTTGATAAAACTCTTTTTGTACTTAAGCATGGCAATGACTCATTATTCGTTCAAGTGTATGTGGATGATATTATCTTTGGTTGTGCTTCTCACGATCTCATGTCCAAGTTTTCAGCTATGATGAGTTCAGAATTTGAGATGAGTATGATGGGAGAACTCACATACTTTTTGGGGCTGCAAATCAAGCAAACAAAAGAAGGAACTTTTTTGCATCAAACTAAGTATACAAAGGACCTTCTTAAGCGCTTCAACATGGACCAATGCAAGCCTCTTCGGACACCAATGGGAACAGCAACAACACTTGAACTTGATGAAGATGTTGACCCGGTCAATAAAAAAGAATACAGAATTATGATTGGATCACTTTTGTATCTCACGACGTCAAGACCGGACATACAATTCAGCGTATGTCTTTTTGCACGTTTTCAAGCTTCTCCACGTGCTTCACATCGCCAAGCCATCAAAAGAATTCTCAGGTACCTACATGGAACTCAAGAATTTGGCATTTTTCTTCCTTCTTCCTCAACCGTTTCTTTGAAAGCTTTTTCGGATGCTGATTTTGGAGGTTGTAGGATTGATAGGAAAAGTACTTCGGGTGCTTGTCATTTTCTTGGTAATTCACTTGTTGCTTGGTCCTCTAGAAAACAAAGTTCAGTTGCACAATCCACGGCCGAATCTGAATATGTAGCTGCGGCTAGCGCTTGCTCACAAATTCTTTGGATTGTTCAAACACTTAAGGACTATGTGGTTGATTTAGATAGTGTTCCACTGTTTTGTGATAACACTAGTGCAATTTGTATTGCTAAAAACCCCGTGAAACACTCTAGAACTAAGCACATTGACATTAGGAATCACTTTCTTCGTGATAATGTTGAAAAAGGAAATATTGTGCTTCACCATGTAGATACCGAACAACAATTGGCTGATATTTTTACAAAACCTTTGGATTTCACTCGTTTTTGTTTCATTCGTAGTGAAATAGGGGTTATGCATCCTCATGGCTTAAATTGAGGGGGAGTTTTTGAAACTTTGAAAGTCTATGTGTGAATCTGAAACTAAAATAATATGAGCATAGTATTTCATACATATATGACTTTGTGATTCCTTTTACAGGCTGAAAGTTCTTACCACATTACTCAGGTTATACATTTTGTAGTTTTTGCCATGACTAGTAATTGGAATAATTACTTACACTAAATCTGATCATGATCGAACTTTCTTGCTGTTTTGAACTTGTTGCGTGCTCACAAGTGCTTTTAATCATAAAAAATTAATCAAGTGATCAGCTCACATGTTGAGTTTTCAAATAAAAAATTGAGAAAAGATCAAGAGAATATGCATGCATCACAATTCTTCTTTTGAGATTGCTTATCATTGCACTAAGAAATGAACTTGGAAGGAATTGTGTATGACTAAAATCATGTCCTTAAGCTTCTGATTGTCAAATGACATAGGCTTGGCTTGGTTGGTTAGAATAAGGCTGATGCGGCATATAATCTCTTGCAAATATCATATGATCAACTTTGTGCCTTAAATGATTATGAATAATAAAAATGCAGCAACAAGTGTCATGTTTTCAGGTTTTGAAATAGTTGAGTAAGGGAGATCATGACTTGCTTAAACTGAAAAATACATTTGATCTCTAGCATGGCTTACACTACTTTATGTATCTCATTGATGTGATAGTGTAAGTAACCTGATAGTATGACTTGGATGAGCTTTGCTTTGTATGTATATGTTATAATATGCTCATAACATTTAAAATTTTCTCTTTTGAACCTTGCTGAATACATTGTCAAAGGGGGAGAAACATGTATAAGGAGAGATTTTTTTTACACTTTGCATATGTTATACACTTTCTTCTTTCTCTGATTTTAAAAAAATGGGGAGAAATTAATAAAGGGGCAGAAATGAGTTTTCAAAGCTTTTCAAAACTTTTCATAAGCCAATGTTCGGATTTTAATTGGTGTTGCCAATGCATTCATCAAGGGGGAGATTGTGAGACCTATGTGTGCTGAATACATTGGCAATTAGGATAAAAGTTAGCATTAACATTCAAAGTTTTAAATATTGCCAAAACATTCTTCTGTGGCAAGGTCCGACAAGTTCTTTGTTAGGTCCGCCAAGTGTTGGCAAGGTCCGGAGAGCTCCTGCAAGGTTCGGAGAGCTTCTGTGAGGTCCGGAGCTTGTTTTTAGGGAGCTCTCGTGAAGTTCAACTCGTAGAACTGCAGCGTCTTGTTTTTGCTTTTAACTCGCAATGTTTCAAACTTGCTTTATGGGAAGGTTTGCTTAGTATTAATTTGCTAAGTTTTTGGTGTGTTTTGGTGGTTATGGCTGTTATCATTTGATATGGTTTGCAACATGCTTATGTGGCGTGCTCATGTAAGGTGTTGTGGTTTTCGAACTAACGTGAGTCAAGTCGAGGACTTGTGCTCGGAAGAATTGGTTGTTTATTCACGTGCAGGTGTTTCTTGAGTTCAAGACATGGCTGGTGACGGGATCCTTGTACTAGTCTCAGGGAGGAGATGAGGTTCCAACAACCAAGTTCGGGAGGAGCTGTGGTTGAGTTGATCGGGAGGTCGCGCAGCATGTTTGGATCAAGGGCAGTGCATATGAAGGTTGCGTGTACGTCGTTGGAAGGTGTTTGCACGTGTGCAAGGAGTGCATGGACGTGGCAACATTGTTCTAAGGTGTGATGAAGAGAAGTGGACGTAAAGAATTGGTCGGAATGGTCCAACCGACTAGGTTATGGACTCAGGCTGCGGCTGAGTCGTGTTTGACTCAAATATGGAAAGTTTTGAGTTGGTTATGATAGGATTTCGTGTGGGTCACGAATTTGAGTTGTTTTAGGAATGATTGGGACGTTCCTAAGGTGTTTGGAAGTCTTAAGATTGCTTCTATCTGCGTATAGAAGAGTCTTGAGCAGTATTGGAAAGTTATAGTTTGAATCCAAGTAGGAGTAGGAGTCCTAGTTTGAATTGGATTGGCCATAGAGCTGGTTATATAAGCAAGGGAGGCCAGAGCTCGTGGTGCATGACTTTAGGCTGTTCCTCTTGTGTTTCTATTGAATAAAGTTCATAGTTTCGAGGAGCTTTTGTGCCTTGTTCGTCCGACTTGTTTTTCATCAAGTCTTTCTCGCCGAGTTTCTGGACAGACTGACGTTGCTTTGGTGTTTCGTTCATAACTCGAGTTTTACAGATCCGATTGATGTGATTCTTTTTGGGTTGTCTTCACAACTCAATTATCTATCATCTGTGAAATTTTCACGAGCTTCAGATCTGTAGTTTTTGATATACACGAGTTTCTTTGCAGTGTTGCAGATCTGTTTTATATCGGGTAGAACAGATTGATCTTCGTTTAATGTTTTGATCGTATCTCAAGTTTTACTTCGTGTTTTCAAGTGATTCTTGTTGCATTAGATCCGTGACTTGATTATATACCTCTCTACTTGATTTGTCACGGTTGAACACGTTTGAAAACACTTGCACACACAGTTTCTTTAACTGATTGATTTTTGATGAGGGGTTTTTGTTGTTTCCGCTGCGAAAAGTTTTAATCTACCATTCACCCTCCCTCTGGTAGCTTTTCACGTGCTCTTCGATCCTACATGTGGATCTGCAAACATGGTAAAAAGAGGGAGTAGTCGTACTATCTGGTCACTCTTCCTTGTTTTGTAGCTTTACTATGGCTTACGGTCCTCAGCTGTGCTACGAGACTTGGGTAGTTTGATGTGGGTCGTCTGGGCTATGGTTAAAGCCTTGCCTAGGGGTATGAGTCATCCGGTTCCCTGGTACCGAGCTGTAGCGCTGGAGAGGCAGGGTGTGCACGCTAGGGGTACGGAACCAGACATAGCAGGCTACTCACCCTTGACCTCCCACTGGCGTAAGCCTTTCAGGGGAGAGCCATTCGGTGCCATAGAGCCCCTAGGCAATGAGACAACCAAAGGTCCCTAAGTTACGGTTAAAACCTTGCTCAGGGGTATGAGCCGTCCGGCTCCTCGGTACTAATCTGTAGCGGTGGAGAGGCAGGGTGTGCACGCTAGGGGTACGGAACTAGGCATAGCAGGCTACACACCTTGGACCTCCTGCTGGCGTAAGCCTTTCAGGGGAGGGACCATTCGGCGCCATAGGGCCCCCGAGCAATGAGACAACCACAGGACCCAGGTACGCTACAGGTACCTCAAGTAGACCTGCCTGTGGAAGGATAGCACAACTTTTGCCATGGTTGGACACAAGAAAAAAGTGACTGGCCACCCGGCCGGAGTAGTATGGAAAGAAAGCACGAAAAGAGTGGGGGCAATGTCCGGGGTTCGGTTACTTTTATTTTCCATAGGTGTGTTCTTTCTGGTCCCCATGTACTCAGTTGTAGCGCAGGGGAGGCAGTGTGGCAGGCTTAGAGTACGGAACCAGGCTAAGCAGGCTGCACGTCCTAGACCTCCCGCGGGTGTTAACCTTTCAGCGAAGAGACCTTCCAGTGCCAGGGGACCTAGGACAAGCACGTAGGACAGGCTCCGGACATGCCATTTACAGTTGATATGCATGAGTAAGCACAAACTATAAAGAAGGTGCGTAGGGTAGGATAATTTTTTCTTATTTCTGCCTTCCTTCAGGTGATAGGAGGAAACAGGCCGAGCGAGAAGGCAGCGACCCGCCCCAGACGACAAGAGTAGCAGGACCCTCCGGAGCTTAGCTGTTCTAAGTGTTGTTCCTAGACACTATGGCACCTTTACAAAGAAAGAGAAAAAGACAAAATACCCTACCACTGTGCTAAGGATATAAATTACAGAGGTGTTCTATGTTCTGTGGATTGGGTAGAGGTACCCATTTTCCGTGGCTAGGTGGGTGCACCTGGGCCGGCATACTTGTGCTGCTCGGAAGGGACCCTCCCAGCTGGGAAAGGGTTTGTCATCCCTTCTCGAGAAAGTGTTAGTCGAGGCACCAGGTGACCCTGCTCTGGGCTGTCTACTCTGTGCGTACCGTTGTTGATATCGCCAGAGTTCTTAGCGGTGTAGCACATTTCGAGCAACTATATCCACGTTGCCTCATCGACGAGGTTGATGTCTTCACACGGAAGCTGGTCCTGCATGGCTTCGTCGTATGTCTGGACGCGGGATGAGCCCTTGGTGTGTTTCGGGGGGAGGACGGCCTCGACCCCCTACACCAGTGTAAGAGGGCGTTTACCTTGTCGCATGACGGGGGGAACGTCTGGCTAGACATGGAGCGTCTTGCGTCGCTCGCTGTCGGCGCTTGATTCGGAGTCGGAGTGGCCGTAGACGGCCTTCAACGCCAGCTCAGCATCCTGATACTCCATCTCTTGCTCAGCGCTGGCCTCAGGTTTGGCCTTTTGTTTGCCCTCCCGCTGGCAGGAGGGTGCAACGTCTTGGCGCGGCCGTTGCTGTTGCAGCTCACAAAAGCGCTCCGCAAGCTTCTTCATCTCGCGGCAGTCGCTAGTGCCGTGGCGGCTGGAGTTGTGCACCAGGCACCACTGACCATTGTCACTGGCAGACGACGGTCATGGGTGCTTGTCAGTGCGCGGGGCTCGGCCCCCGCCGGCCGCTGCTAGGGCGGCAGTGGGTGCCCCGGCCAGAGGCATGTTCTTGCCCCCGGTCTTGTTCTTCTTGCTGTTGCGCGGAGCAGCAACCTCCCCGGCACTCCCTGCTGCAGAGGCAGGTTGTGAGTGCCAGTCTCAGCCTTCCGCCACCCTGACACATTTGTCGGCCAGGCTGAAGAGCTCGGTGACGTCTTGCATGCCGTGCGTAGCCAGCTTCTCGAGCATCTTCTTGTCGCGAACGCCTTGCTAGAAGGCGATGACGATGCAGGCGTTGGAGATGAGGGGGATGGTGTTCCTGACCTAGGAGAACTGCTGGATGAAGGACCGCAGCGACTCCCCATCACGCTGATGCACGGCGTGGAGGTCGAGCTCGCTGCCGGGGCACATGTAAGAACTCCCAAAGTTGGCTGTGAATCTCCAGCACAACTCTTCCTAGGACGTAATGGAGTCTGGGGGAAGGTTCATGAGTCATGACCGGGCTGTGCCGGTCAGAGCCACAGGGAAGTAGTTTGCCATGATGGCCTCATCCCCTCCTGCAGCTAGGATGGAGGTGGAGTAGATCTGCAGGAACTCTGTGGGGTTGACTGTCCCGTCATATTTTCTATCAAGTGGGGCCGGAACTTAGGTGGCCAGACCACCATACGAAGGTGTGGGGCGAGCGCCATGCAACCCCCTACTGCCCCCGGAGAGGAGGTGTAGGCGGAGCGCGACCCGCTGGTACAGCGCTCGGAGAGCAGTACTCTCCTTTGAGGTTGTGACGCCACTCTCGGTGTCGTTCGATGGTGGTGCGACCATCTTCGCTTGCAAGGAAACGGTTCAGCTCGACCCTGAGGTAAGCTATGGCCGTCGCGCCTGCGGCTGCCGTCTCACGGGCCACCGTCGGTGTACGATACTGGGCCAGTGAGGGTTCAGCCTGCTGTCTCCTGTAGGCAGGAGAGTTCATGGCAGCAGCGATGAGATGGTCGACATCGTGTCGCCACTGCTCTGCCGCCTCGGGGGTGGCACCCTCACCTGGAGGGTTGTGGAGCACAGCGCGTGCTGCGGGCAGCACGCTCTCCGGGCTTGGTCGTGGTGGCGCTGTCGCCACCGCTGGAGTAGAGGGTCACCGAGAGGAAGCGGCTGCTGGTGGTGTGAGCACTGACGGCACCCCGACCGTACGATCACCGGCACGTATCGTTCTGGGTGCCGCAGGAGCCACAGTACACCAACCATATGGTCGCCGGCTCGGGCGGATTTGGGCGCTGTGGGCGCCGCTGGTATGCCGGCCGCCTGATCGCCGGCCTGGCCAGACCTGCCCGCTCTGGAGCGGGAGGTAGCCTCATCGTCCCTCACCTGGAGAGAACAGAGAGTTGGGCGAGAAGGCTCGCCATGCGAGGTGATGTTCATCATGGTCGCGTGGAGAGCGTTGAAAGCCCCCCTTCCTGGCGCGCCAAATACCGGAGTGTGAGAACTGTGACACTGCTCCCGGCCTGCTACGGAAGTAGCCCGTGAGGTTCTTTGATCAGAGGGGGCTTGGCGCCCTACGTGACCTGGGCTCGAGAGAACGGATGAACACTGAGATTTACGTGGTTCGAGCCGCCGGAGCGCAATACCCTACGTCCATGGCAGTGCTTGTTGTATTTTTTGCTTGTATGTGCGTGAGAGGTTTGCCAATGCGGGATCGGTAACCGGCCCCCTGTCGGGTGGTCACCCCGGTCCTTTTATAGTCCAAGGCCGGGGTGGTTACAATGTGGCTTGGGGCCCGACAAGGGCCCTGAAGCTAGGTGAACCCTATACATGATCTAGGGTTTTGTCCTCTGAGTAGAGCAGTCGGTGGGGGAGTTAAGTCCCGCCATCTGGCACGCTGAGCGCCCCTGTCCATGTGTCAGGGGATGATGAAGACACCGTCTTGTCGGCACGTCTTCTCTCCCTGCTTGGGCGGCTTCGTGCCGTTGAGCGGCACTGTACCATTGTCACGCCTTGCCGTCCTGTCTTGTCACCGTAATGGTGAACGGGCAGAGGACCGAGGCGTGTGTAGTGCGCCATGCTTTTGGGGGAAGGCGCGACCTTGAATGCAAAGCCTGACGGCACACTTCCATCTTGACTTCATCGACCCAGTGCGCATGATGGATCGTGGGGCACGTGACGGCTTCGGAGCTCTTATCGACGGGTTTGGAGCCAGAAGACAAGTGGCAGCTCTGGATCTCACCTCGGCAGGGAGGTACAGACTGGAGCCCAGGGCACGTGTCAGCTCCGGAGCTCTCCTCAGCGGGGAGGAGGCTCTGAGCCATGAGACACGCAGCAGCTCCGGACCCCACCTCAGCAGGGAGGCTCGGACCGGAGACTAGGGCATGTGTCAGCACCGGAGCTGTCCTTACCAGGGAGGTGGCTCTGAGCCAAGAGACATATGGCAGCTCCGGACCTCACCTCAGTGGGGAGGCTCGGACCGGAGCCCAGGGCACATGTCAGCTCCGGAGCTGTCCTCAGTAGGGAGGTGGCTCTGAGCCAAGAGACCCGTGGCAGCTCCGGACCTCACCCCAGCGGGAAGGCTCCGACCGGAGCCCAAGGCACATGTCAGCTCCGGAGCTGTCCTCAGTAGGGAGGTGGCTCTGAACCAAAAGACACGTGGCAGCTCTGGACCTCACCTCAGTGGGGAGGCTCGGACCAGAGCCCAAGGCACGTGTCGGCTCTAGAACTCAGGTGCACGTGGCAGCCCCAGGGCTGACCTCGGGGCCAAGGGCACGTGGCTACGCCAGGGCCCGTCTCGGCAGGGTGGTGGGGCCCAGGCTGTATTTTACCCTCTATGTGGGGGTACCCGGTCTACAGGGTACCGACAATCGTGAGGCCCCGCTTTTGGTATACATGACCAACGCCTCTGTATACACCTACCGTCAAGTCTGTACTTGGTGGATGTTTGGCATCTGCTCGGCCTCGCTCAAACAAAAATACTAGGAAGGTGCACTAAAAAGTTTAGTCGCAGTAAATTTGAACCTTCTGTGCGAATAAAAAAATAGTTGCAGTGTAATTTAACCACATAATGAATCAATTAGCTATGGGGCACAAATATTACAATACATGTATATTTTTACATATCATGTGTCGGCTCGTCAAAATGTAATTTACGTGCAGTTTCACTGTCTTGATGAAGACCAAGTAAAACACTTGTATATCCTCCTTGCTGCATATTAGTCACAATGTTTGAAAAATTTACCAACATATTAGAGGGAATGATAGGTACTGCCATATTGGCAACATTGTCGCTGGTTTTACTTGGACCTTCCCCTACAAATCGGATAAATAAGAAAAAATCTAGTTATTTGTACATATGCAACTAAGGAAAAAGCAATGATATGGTGAAATAGTTACCACTATTTTTTCCCACTAGTCCTTTTGTTGCTCTCTATTTTTCTTTTGAAGTGCGTTTCTTTTCCTTTTATACTTTGGACCTTTAATCACTCAAGGAATTTTGATTGAGACCCTATCCTTTAGAATGATCCCTTCATTCTCATTACCAGTTAACAAAACTTCAAAACTATTGGCAAATTGTATCGAAAGAGACCTATCTGCCTCAGTATCCATGTAAGGACCTGAGTTTTTGGCACATATTCAAAGTGTTCATCACCACACACACACACTTCATTTGAAGAAACTTGATGAATACATTTGAAGAGCAAGTAAATACCATCAACATGATTATTAGAGAATAAACTCACAAAATGCAAAAGTGGCATTTCCCACATGCATCATATAGGGGCTGGACATATGAAAAAGTCCTACACCTTGCTAGGAATGTCCATGCCAAATTTTACCCAAATTCAAGACCTTTTTGAAGTCCTTTTGGGTATAGCTAGAAAGAGGGTGGTTTGAACTCAAATTCAAATTCAAACTATTTCCATCCCATAAATTCAAAAGTGGGAGGCATATTCTTACTCAGCACATTTTTGTGAGCTCACACACCAATTTTCACTCCATTTGGAGTTGATCTTGACATGAGCTAGGTTTAGCAAATTCAAACTTTATTTGAATTTCAAACTGCATATGTGCTGAAAATATATTCAAACAAAACCCAACTTGAATTCTATCCAATTCAAATGGCCCAGGGGTAGATAATTCAAATGACCAAGGTTAATTGGGTCTCTACTGTTTAGAGCAGTGGGAAAAATTTAATTTCAGAGGTTAAAACCCGGGTGGGACCCACATGTCAGCCTCAGCAGCAAAAACAACCGACTGAAGCCCGAGCTCGGTGACTTGCGGGCAATCCAGCGGCCGCCACGGCGAAAGATCGATCGGGACAGCAGCTGCTTGCCGCCCCGACCCGCTGAACCGCATCGCTGCCTTCTTATCCCCGAGCCCGAGCCGGCGAGAGGCGCATTCAGCTGCTTCTCTGCTCCCTCGCGCAAGAAACGCAGCTCTCGCCGCCGCTCTCTCGGTTGATCGGAAAATCCCACGATCACAGCCTCTCCACTCCCTCCAAGCTGTAAAACGGTACTAAGGACTCTCCTTCTCCTCCCCCACCGTAGGAAATTAGCTGAACTTGGATGATCTCGTCCCTACTGGAGGTTCTGTTCGGCGACCTAAGTCCGCCGCACCTTGGGCTCCCGTGAACAGACCAAACAGGAGCATGCAACGCCCAAGCTAAGGCGTACTCAGATGCGTTAGAGGCTGGTGCTGCTCACCCCCGAACCACAGCCCGAGTGTTTGATCCCCGGCGACGAATTTCAGTTTCCCCTTTCACTCAGCGCAGACCGACCTTCGGGTGCGGATCCGCCAAATTCACACTCCAGAAATGTTTAGAGAGTCTCAACCCGTTCCTACACAAACTAGACTTAGTGGCGCACAAGTTGCCTTCACAACCTCTAGCATGAGAACCCCTATACATGGCGTAATTCCAAGCTTGCCAACGGCGGCTTATGCAGGAAGCATCAGGCGCACGGTGAGAGCCTACTTAGGACCTCTCCCGAGATGCTTCGAGCCCATGCCGAGCTTTCCTAGGGACCACTGGTGCTCTCCGGCTTTTTGCTCAATCGGTTGGGGTGCTAGGAAGGCCGGCCGACACGGCCGAAGTTCTTCTGAAGCCGCCGCTCGTCGCCGACTATGTGCCGGTGATTTTCATGGCGAGCTGAGCCCAGCATCGTGTTCCCGGATGGACTTAGGCAGAGGTGGCCAAGATCATAGAGTTTGGCGCACGACAGAGGCCACCGGCGAGGGGTCGCGGCGGCCGAGCGTGGGAGGCCGGAGGTAGACGAAGCCCCAGGTCCCACGTGTCAGCGGCCGATATTTTAAACCCCGGGATCTTCTGTGGCATCGGATCGGATGCGGCTGCGTGTGAAGGATTCCGTAGCCCCGTGTGTCGACCGCTGAGAAGTTGACACGTAGCCCCGGTCCCACACGCAGCGGTTTAAACTTTTTCCCGATTTTCAGATTTAGTTCAAACTTCAAACCCACATAACTTTGGCTAGGAAACTCCAAATTAAGTGAACCAAATTTTGTTGGATTCAGCTCTCTGATTGCTTTCCAGCAAAGCAAGTTTCACTTCATGACAATCTTTATTTCTCCAGAATTAATTCTTCAAAATTTAAACTATTTAGAATTTTAACTGGAGAACCCTTTGGAGGAAAATTCTGAAATTGTGCTGGGATGTTCAACAAAATATCCCTGATCTACCATAAAAATTTCAGATCCATTTGAGCTCATTTGATCCACCTAATGGTGTGATTAATAAAACTGTTCCAGAGAAAATGTAAAATGTCCAGAAATATTTTCAGAATTTCTGTGAAGATGTTTAGCTCATATCTTTAGCTAGAAACCTTCAAATTAAGTAAGACTAACTCTATTAGAACTCTCTGAAAACCTAGTTTTTAGAAAGTCATGGCTTTCTCCATGAAAATCCCTAGAACACCCTAGGAGCTCCAATTAAGGCCAAGTACATAATTATTTATGGAGAGCTCAAATGAGATTTGCTACAAACGAAACTTGGCCAAGTCTCTGTTTAGGTTATATCCAAACTACAGTAAAAATTTCAGAGTCATTGGGTCTGTCTAGTAAGACTTATAGTCATCACAAGTTTAAATTCAATTCAAATGCATTTAAATTAATACATATACATGTTATCTCATGTAGTCGCTAAGGTTGAGGAGGAACCCGAAGTCTTAGACTTCATCACTCCGGAAGAACAGCTAGCCTACGACCAAGAGCAGCAAGGCAAGCTCCGGTTTGCATTAACCTTTTTACAAAGTTTTACTGTTTTGAGAACTTACTTTGAGCACTCATCAAATTCTTGCATTAGAGTCTTGTTTAAAATCCAAATGCATAGCCAAGAAAACCCTGGGTTGGGATTAGGTTTGAAAACCCTGTTTAGCTACTGCAATGCTAAGATAGGGTAGGATTCAGTACAAGTCGAGTAGTCGGAACTACTCGCGAGGATAGGCTAGAGGCACTCGACTCGGGTAAAGATAGCAAATGAAACACATGGCAAGAAAAATGAGACCGAGAGGAGAGTAAGGGCAGCAGGACTTTGGGGCCTGGGTGCTATAGCTCCGCTTGTGTCGATTGAGGACCGAGCCGTGTGCGGGCCTGTTGAACAAGCTAGAACATTACTGAAGACCTACCGGCTATATGGGAACCAGGAAACCGATGTAACTCGGGTAGCTGGGTGTTGAGGAATAGCTGGTCGTTCAGAGGGTAGGTTGAGAGCTCGAGGTGTAAATCGGCTGGCGGCACTGTGGATGCGTGCGCAGAGACCTCTTGATCGGGACGATTGGACCGGTTCAACATTTGGCTGACGGGTGAAAGGTGGTTGTGTACGACGTCCGTGATGGTTGCTGTAGGAAACATCGAGTACGGGCGTACGTGACGGGTTATTCGGGTAACCCTACAGGTGTAAATTGATTATAATCACCGTCCCTCACGGTCAGTGAGTACCACTTGTTCACTGTACCGTGACGTAGAAAGAACACGCTAGATACATGTTAAAAGTTTGCTGATTTGAAAGTTATACTTTGCTTGTTAATGTTTTGTTGTAGTTTAGCGCTAATTAAAGTTCTTTTCAACTTTGGGCAAAGTACATGAGAGAAATGTGTTTCTTGTTTGATTGCGGCTCTCTCATGTGCCTTAGCGTAAGGTTCTTCACAACCTGCTGCTAAAATATTGAAAGTAAGTTTCAAATAATTAGGCGAGTCCTTTGCAACTTATTTTACCTCATGTACCCTAAAACCAATCATGTAGAAGTTTCATGTATAGGAGAGACGGGTCAGTCTTGCTGAGCCATCGTGCTCACTGCTTGTGTTTGAAGCTTTTGCAGGAGTTTATGAAGAAGGGACTCCCAAGGAGGAGACGGAACCCCGTCGAGTGGGAGTCATGCACGCCGCCGTGTTAGTGTGTGTGCGTGCTAGCAGGGACACGTTCATGGGCTGAACGTGAACTCAATGCATAGTATACGCCCGTGAGTGTGGACTGAACTATTTTGTTGTAAAAATGTTCATAAACTGGTTTATGTAATAAAACTTTGCTTTCGATTTGTATCTGTGACGTGCGTTATCCGGTGCTGTGCAACGCAGCACCCCTCAGCGTGATCCTGGCTCGACAAGGCCGATGGGGTCGTGTCAGCGTGGTATCAGAGCCCGGTTGAGGTTTAACGCACTACAAAGGTCATCTTTTTCAAAAATTCCAGTGAGGAACGAGTTAGTAGCCCATATAAGGATGTTATTAGTGTATAGAAAGTGGCATACTAACCTATTTGCTTATGTCGTAAAATCGTGCATCTCGGGACGCTTTATGTCTTGGGGGGTGCACGTAAGCGCTGTCCACCAGTGCGCACAAGCTGAAGGGTGGAGCCCCATGGGTGGCAGGTAACCCGACCCACTTTAATATCCTCTACGACTCTTCATGTCGTTTGGGGTATTCGAGCAACGTCTGTCCCTGGCGTTATTTGGGCAATTTGGGAGACCCCGTCACGTGGTCAGTAACGTGAGCACGTAGCTCAAGGCGTGTTTGGCTTGAGAACATCCGGGCGAGTGATGACGGGCGGGTGTGTGAACTGTATGGATACCGGGCTCGGTGTGCAGCCGAGTCTGACGATTGTATGAGTTATTTGCAGGTAGTCTAACCATGAAACGATAGACGTGTAGCATCCGTGTGCGAGAGACACTTAGTGCCACTGAGCTAACGAAGCCGGCTAAGTCCGGTATAGGTTTTTCTTTGTGAGGAACGTAGTACCAACATGATCTGGTGACGCATCGACGTCACACTTCACTAAATGAACAACTTCATTGTAAAACTTGAAAGTTTTAATCTAGAGCATTAAAACTTTGATGTAACCTCTTTCTTAATCAGGATATTCATAGTTAACAAGTTTTCAACTTATAGGATACTAAAGACAGAGTCCCCTGTTTTCAGCTGAAATAAGGCTGGAGTTAATCAGAGGTTAGAGGTTGAGTTCTTTCGAGGTTTGGATCTTATGATACATTTCTGGAAAGCTTTAGAAGAGTTTTACAACTTTTCTCTTGAGGTCCAGAGGTGTTTCATCACTTAAGCAATCGAAAAATGCAGTAGAGTTGAAACTGTGCAGAAAACAGGGCAGAGCAAACACTCTCTGTAACTCTCTGTAAATTGAGCATAACTTCCTGCATAAGAATCCAAAAATAGAAAATGAGGTAGTTCTGGAAAGTTTATTAGATAGGTGACAACTTTGTAACATAAAGTTGTGTCAGGTTTGGTGTGGAATTAACTGGAATTCTTGGATCAAATCAGTACCTCAAGCAGGGAGGTGCTGTCCAATTTTCTCCAGAAATTCTGGTAACTTTTACATCTCATAACTTTTGAACCAGGACAGATCATAGGCCAAGCAAATACTTTATGGAAGTCTATTGAAGTTATCTTTAACTTTGATGTTGAGCTCCAGAATTAGTTTTGCCTTTAGCATGGTCTAAATCAGGTTGAAATGAAAACTGGTCAGGGCTGTCATATTGGACAGCAGATCAACAGTCAAATTTGTTTAAGTTTGAACTATGTTTCAAAGTTTTTGGAGTTCAATGACATGTTCTATGTTATAGCTCAATGGTTTACTGTTCAAATAAATATTTGACATTTCTCAAATATTTTTCTACAGATGACAGCGAATAGACAGTTGGAGAACGGGTGGGTGGAATCTCACTGTTCTCACCACAGCGGCTATCCGGAAGCCTTGAGGCAAATGCTTCAATATTTTGGATACAACAAGATGCCACGGTACTTCACCAAAGAAGAAGTAGAGGAGGGGAACAAGACGTGGATGATCCATGTCGAAGTTCCTGCAGGACCTACGCCACCCGGTTGGGCTCCGTTCACCGTTACAGTGAGAGGTAGACAACCGGAGAGAATGTGGCAAGTGGCAGCCCGTGACACCATGTCGCATTTCTTCCAACTGCACGTGAGGGCCATGGAGGGCACTCCATACACACTCGTTCCGGTGGAGGGACGGGCTGATCATGTGTTGGGGCAAAGGTACATAGAGGCAACAGATCCGGATTGCCAAAGGTACAACCCTGTGGAGGCAAATCTCAGCCTCCAATTGAGGGCGGGAAAGGCCGTAATGGACAGCCAAGCTGTTCATACGGAATGTCTCGCCGTGAAGCTCAAGGAGAGAAACAGCCGTAGAAATCATTTCGAGAGTGCTCACAGCGCACTCCGCAATGTGCTCCTTCCGACGATAAAGCGACTGAATGAGCAACATAATCAGTTGCATCGTCTGAAGAAGGCGAAGAAGAAAAGCCATGTCGACATCACGGCTTTGCAACAACAGGTACAGGCTCTGACCCAGCAGAACGAGGTCCTTACTCAAGAGCGGGACGATGCTATTGAGGAGGAACATAGCTGGGAAGAGGACTACAACCAAGCCATGGACGAGGTGCATGCGTTGCAGGACCTCGTACCTCCGGTAATGGTCATACCGGTGGTAGGTGCTGTACCTGTGGTTTTGGGTCTTCCGGCAGTGGGAGAACCCGAGCCGGAAGAGGAGGTTGTAGACCCAGAGCCACCAGCAGAGGTACCGGAGGAGGACGACCCACAAGAGGTCGAATTCTACTCTGAGTAGGAGCTTACCGTTGCCAAGTAGGGCAGCTGGGTGATGTAACCCAAACTTTTGTAATCAGTGACATGTCGTGTAGACAGTAGTGCATGTATAGGTAGTGACGACATGAGCACGACTTCTCGAAGACCCGAGACTAATGTATCTTGTATAAAGTTTATGCTTTATCAATATATGTGAATGTTGTGCAAATTATTCATGCGTCACTTCAATACCTACTGTTTCATATGGAATTTTAAGTACGACATGTGCTGATCGCTGCTGTTTTGAATTTCAGAATGACTCGTACTCGTGCCAACCCGGACGTTGGGGGTTCCAGTCAGGGGGGAGAAACCTCCCAACCACCTCCCGAGGATTCCTCGGGACAGCAACTGCAGCAGCAGCAACAGCAACAACCGCCACCGCCAACAGTTACTTTGGCGGACATTGTGGCAGTGATGGCGGGCTCTCATCAGCAGCACACGGAGTTGCTGCAAACCCTCATTGCGAGTATGTCTCGACCAGAGAGACGTCAAGATCGTGAGGAGCGCCAACAGAGCTCCTACTCCGATTTTCTGGCTACTCATCCCCCGGTATTCTCAAGGGCGGATGAACCCCTCGATGCGGACAACTGGCTCCGCACGATGGAGATGAAGTTCGGGCTGCTCCAAGTGAGTGAGCAGCGCAAGACTCAGTTCGCGGTCCAACAGCTCCAGGGATCCGCAAGCGCGTGGTGGGAGAATTACTGTGCTTCACAGCCCACCGAGCGAGTGATGACCTGGGTGGAATTCCGGACGGCCTTCAGGGCCTATCATATACCGCCAGGTCTCATGAAGAGGAAGACGCAGGAGTTCTTACGCCTGCAGCAAGGGAGCCGGAACGCGCTGGAATACTCCAGGACGTTCAATGATCTTGCTCTTTACGCTTCGTATCACGCCGATACCGACGAGAAGCGGCGGGATCACTTCTACCAGGGGCTTAACCCGCTCTTGAAGGGCAAACTGGCGATGTTCAATCGCGGCAGACTCAACGATATAATTGATGCTGCGATTGTTCAAGAGGACTCCGGCAAGGAGTTAGCGGCGGCGGAAAGGAAGCGAATCGTGCCGCAAAGCAGCGGAGAACGAGGTGGCCCTTCTCAGAAATACCGGATGGTGAATCACCCACCATCGGGTCCACGCTGGCAGCTACCGTAGAGGCCGATGCCATTCCGCAGTTGGCCATATTCTGCACTGGCATTCAGGCCGGCACTGCCAGTACCACCTCTGCAGCAACAACAACAACAGCGGGTGATGCCGCGTGCGTATGCACCTCAGCAGCGCATGTCGGGCTTTCGTCCCCCGAGCACCGGCCAAGCAACAGCCACATGCTACAAATGTGATCGTCCAGGACACCTCACCAGCAGTTGTCAGGAGAGGCAAGGCGGCGGAGTTGCACCGCAACTTCCGTGGAGGAATCAGCCCCGGAACCCCACTAATGCGTGGAGGGCAAACCCTAGGCCCGGCACTGTCCACCAACTTGCCATAAAGGACGTGCCGGAGGGAGAGCCGATCCTTGCGGGTATGTTTCAACTCCACCAGCATCCCACCGTAGTATTATTTGATTCAGGCGCCACGCATAGCTTCATTAGCCAAGCTTTTATTGCTAAATACAGCTTGCAAATACTACCCACCGATAGTCCATACTTGATTTGTTCACCGGGTGGGAAGATTTCAGCAAGCATGATGGTCCCAAAAGCGCCATTATGCTTAGAGGGTAGAGTATACCCTATGTCTCTCATAGTTCTAGAGGGACAAAAGGTCGATGTCATCTTAGGGATGTTGTGGTTAACTCGCCACGGCGCTGTTTTAGACACCGTCCTCCAAGTTGTGCACTTGAACTCAGAAGTGCACGAAACTCATTCCTTATTTCTGGACAGTCCAGAAATAAAACTTCCAAGTGTGTATCAATCCGCAACCATCAAGTTGAAAGACATTCCAGTAGTCTGTGAGTTCCCTGACGTGTTCCCGGATGATCTACCGGGGATGCCGCCCAATAGAGAGGTGGAGTTCAAGATTGAACTTGGGCCGGGAACCATGCCAATATCTCGAAGGCCGTACAAGATGGCGCCCAAGGAATTGGCTGAACTGAAGACTCAGCTAACGGACCTGCTGGAGAAGGGTTTTATTAGGCCGAGCTCCTGGCCATGGGGCTGTTCAGCATTATTTGTGAAAAAGAAAGACGAGACGTTGCGGCTTTGCGTGGACTATCATCCATTAAACGCCGTAACCATCAAGAACAAGTACCCGTTGCCACGGATCGACATGTTGTTTGATCAGTTGGTCAAAGCAAAGATCTTTTCCAAAATGGACTTAAGATCTGGGTACCACCAGATTAAGATACGGGCTGAGGATATTCCGAAGACGACTTTCTCAACGAGGTACGGACTTTATGAGTACCTGGTCACGTCCTTCGGCCTCACCAATGCTCCAGCTCACTTCATGTATTTGATGAACTCGGTATTCATGCCAGAGCTGGACAAGTTTGTCGTGGTCTTCATCGATGACATATTGGTGTATTCCAAGTCGGAGGAAGAACACAAGAAGCATCTGCGTATAGTCTTGCAACGGCTGCGGGATCACAAGCTATACGCAAAATTCAGCAAGTGCGAGTTCTGGATATCGCAAGTGCCTTTTCTCGGGCATATCATCTCAGCGGAGGGCATCGCTGTAGACCCGAGTAAGATCACACAAGTGCTGAATTGTAAATCCCCGAGAACTGTTCACGAGGTACGGAGTTTCCTCGGACTCGCGGGATATTATCGGAAGTTCATTCCGAACTTCTCGAAGATTGCCAAGCCTATGCCGGAGCTGCTGAAGAAGGCTACCAAATATGTTTGGAGTCCAACATGTGAAGCAACGCTCAAGGCATTAGTGAAACACCTAACATCAGCACCGGTTTTGGCGCAGCCAGACAAAACAAAACCGTTCGATGTGTACTGTGATGCATCTAGCATTAGGCTCGGATGTGTGCTGATGCAAGACCGAAGAGTGGTCGCGTATGGATCACGGCAGCTCAGAAACCATGAGCAGAATTATCCAACTCACGACTTGGAGCTCGCTGCCATGGTACTTGCACTTAAAATGTGGAGGCACTACCTACTCGGTAACCTCGTACATTTATATACCGACCACAAAAGCCTCAAGTACATATTCACTTAGAAAGAGCTGAACATGAGGCAGCGAAGATGGTTAGAGTTGATAAAGGATTACGAAATAGAGATCCATTATCACCCCGGCAAGGCAAACGCAGTGGCGGATGCGCTAAGTCGCAAGTCACACGTCAACAACCTGACCATCACACCGTTGGAAAAGAGTGAACCACCACTGCATGTGATTCCACATGGAGCTCTCTACAACTTAGCTTTGATCCCCACCATCCGTGAAGAGATAGCGGCAGCCCAGAAAAATGACAAGGGCATGTCACATTTGTGGAGACGTATAGACAGTGGGGAGCTGAAATGCTTCCGGAAAGACGGAGACGGTGTCCTATGGTTCAAGGACCGGATCGTCGTACCCCGTAACCCGGAGTTACGGAAGAAAATCTTTGATGAGGCTCACTTGTCAAAGTTTTCTATTCACCCCGGCAGCAACAAAATGTATCAAAAACTCAGAAGCAAGTTTTGGTGGACATGGATGAAGCGGGAAATCGCAAAGTATGTGTTTAGTGTGATACATGTCGAAGGGTGAAGGCAGATCATATGCGGAAACCGGGACTGCTACAACCACTGGGCGTTCCTGCCTGGAAGTGGGAAGACGTGAGCATGGACTTCATCATCGGTTTACCCACCACTTTTCAGAAGCATGATTCTGTGTGGGTGATCGTCGACCGGCTCACCAAAGTTGCCCATTTTATCCCGGTCAACACCAACTACAACGCCAAGAAGTATGCTGAACTGTACATCTCACGGATCCTATGCTTATACGGCGTACCCCGTACCATCATATCAGATCGAGGCACTTTATTTGTGTCCCGTTTCTGGGAGCAGCTACATGCTGCATTGGGGATGAAGCTGATCCATAGTTCAGCATACCACCCGCAGCCGGATGGGCAAACCGAGCGGGTAAATCAAATTTTTGAAAATATGCTACGAGCTTGCGCTATCAACCATGACAAGAATTGGGATGATCACTTGCCGTTGACCGAGTTCTCGTACAACAATGGGTACCAAGCCAGCATCAAGATGGCGCCTTACGAGGCGCTATACGGAAGAAAATGCCGCACACCACTGAATTGGTGTGAGTCTAGCGAAAGGGTTACCTTCGGGATTGACCTTGTCAATAACGCAGAGGAAAAGATTCGGCTGATTCAAGTGAACCCAAAAGCCGCCCAATCCCGACAAAAACAGTATGCGGACCGGAGAAGACGCCCATTACAGTTCGAAGTTGGGGATCACGTATACCTACGTGTGTCTCCAATGAAGGGCGTAAACAGATTCGGGGTGAGAGGAAAGTTGGCACCCCGATTCATCGGTCCATTTCAGATTACCGAAAGATGTGGATCAGTAGCATACCGGCTGAAATTACCAGAAGCAATTTCCGGTGTGCACGACGTCTATCACATCTCCCAGCTGAGGAAGTGTCTCAAGCTATCAACTACCATTCAGCTGGAGGATATAGAAAAACTGAAACCGGATCTCACGTATCGGGAGGAACCGGTTCAGATTATTGATGAAAAGGCCCGAACCACACGCAACCGTACGTTGTGGTTCTACAAGGTTCTATGGAGTAATCACTCTGTAGACGAAGCGACATGGTGTAAAAGCCCAAGAAAAGGGACTTGCAAAAAATTTTTATCACCTCACAACACCACAGTTTTTGTTGTGGATATCTTGGGAAGAATTGTGAAGAGCAAGTAACCTCCATCAAAAGAGTGATTAGAGGGGAAAGCCCTAACTTTCACAAAGTAGGATTTCTACACATAAACTTGAGAGGTTGAGCTCACCCCTAGAACTTAAAAAGTCTTGGGAAGGTTCAGGCCAAATTTCATGCAAATCTAACACTTTTTGAGGCACTTTTGGAGGCATTAGAAAAAGAGACCAATTTGAATGAAAATTCAAATTGCAGCAACTTTCATCACTTAAATTCAAAAGTTAGCTTCATATTCAAACTCAGCACATTTTTCTGAGTTAGTCCACCAATTTTCACCCCCATTGGATTTTATCTTGTCGGGAGCTAAATTTGCAATAATTCAAAACTGAATTTGAATTTCAGTTCAAAAATGTGAAGCAAATTTAGCCAAACTAAATTCCAATTGAGGGAACCAAATTCAAAATGTAGCTTGGTGCTTAAGTCTATCATTCAATGTTTAGTAGCTGGGATATTTGCAGCAGAAGGGGGAGAAAGAATTAGAGGGGAGAAGAGGACCCACTGGTCAGCCACACAGAGATCAAACCGACTCAGTCACTCTGTCGAACACCTGCGGTCGCCAGCGCACAGTGAAACCCCGCCCCAACGCGGCCACCGCACCGAGATGGTGTCGTGCTGGAGGCCTGCGCCACACTATTACCTGCCCACGAAGTCATTCCTCGCAGCTCACACGCCGACCGACTTGCTTCCACGCGCACTCGACCAAAAACGTTCACCTCTCGGCCACTCTCCTCGGCTCCTCGGTGCGCCGCTGATCCAGGCGTTCTCGCGACCAAATATCAACAGCAAAGAGGCGCGCCGGAGACTGCTCAAACTCACGGTGAAGATCCTACCCCCCTTTCATGCTCTGTAGGGAGAGTATTTCCACGTTTAGTCCTCGGTGTTCAAAAGACCGAGCTAGCAAAGAATCTGAAATTCGTGGTGATCGGTCCTTCACCGCGTGAACCCAGCCAAGCACATGTTCTATACGTTCCCACGGCCACCTAGGATCAAAGACCCTCGAAAACCATCGAGTCTTGGCGCTGCTATCCGAGCTTTTCGAGCAACCGCCGTTTTAGCCCTAGGTCGACGGTGAGGTCCTAGCTCCAGCCGTTTCCATGGCCAACCGAGCTCATATTCATGCTCAGCATGCCACAGCGGAGCTGTAGGAGCAAACCGTTTGAAGAATAAGGCCCTGAGTAGCCCGGGCGACATCGCCGGAGTAGGGAGAGCCGCTGTCACCGTCGCGGCCATGGCTCCGGCCATTGCCGAGCTTCGGTGAGGGCACCAGCATGTTCCTCGAGCCAAGTTGGGCCCAGGCGGCGAGAACCATCGAAGGTCGTGCAGCGAAACGGCCGGCGGCGAGAACTCCGGCGAGGCACCGCCGCGGGAGTCGCGGGGTGGCGCGAGGTAGACGAAGGGGGGCCGGGTCCACCGGTCAGCCGCTGTTCTCGCGCGGGGATCCATTTGCGGCAAGGATTCAGTGCGGCAGCGCGGGTAAAACCCCATGGGCCGCGGTGTGGCCGCATTCTCAGTTGGCCGGTTTAAGGAGTGGACCCCACCCGCAGAGTTTAAACATTTTGGGAATTTCCAGTTTTAGTTCAAATTTCAAATGCAGAGAACTTTTGTTAGGAAACTCCAAATTCAGTGAACCAAATTTTGCTGAACTCAGGATTCTGAGTACTTTCCAGCAATACCAATTTCAGCTCATGAAACCTAATAGTTTTCCAGAATTAATTCCCTAAAATTTAAACTGTTGGGAATTTTATCTGGAGAATTACTGCATGAAAATTTTTGAAATTTAGCTGAGAGGTTCATTGGAAAATACTTGAGTCACAGTAAAATTTCCAGACTCATCCAAGTTCATTTAGTCCCCCTAATGGAGTGATTAAGTAGACTGCCCTGAGAAAATAGAAAAATATACAGAAACATTTTTTAGATTTTCTCAAATTTTGTTTAGGGCACAACTTCCTCTAGGACTCTTCAAATGACATGAAACCAATTCCATTAGAACCATCTTACATTCTAGTTTCCAGAAAGTAATGGTTGGAGCCATGAAAAACCCTGGAATTGCTTAGAGACTCTAATATTGACCAAATAGGCTTTTATTTGTACAAAGCTCAAATGAACTTTGTTTCAGATGAAACTTGGTCAAGACTCTGGTTAGGACCCTACCAAGCCACCATAAAAATTTCAAAAACAAAGGGAAGGGCTAGCTAGAGTTATTAGTAATTACTCATTCAAGTTTACACATTGCATTTAAATTGACATAGAGCATATGGTTAACGTGTAGTTGCGGAAGGCGAGGAGACTCCAGAAGTGCTCAACTTCCTCCTTCCGGACAAAGACCTAACCTCTGACCAGCAGCAACAAGGCAAGCCCCGGTTTGCATTAACCTTTTTATAAAGTTTTGCTTTGTTTACATGTCTAGTGTGAGGTATGAATGTGCATTAGGTGTAGGATGGATGGAACCCCACTTGCATAACCAGAATTTGCCTATAAGAGTGAGGATAGTGTCTAAGACCTTGCGTAGACAGGCTATGCTTAATGATTCATAGGACTTCGGTACAAGTCGAGTAGTTGGAATCTACTCGCGAGTTAGGCTTGGGACACACGGGTTTGGTTCGAGTGATGTGAGATCACTTTAGTAATGAAAATGAGACTAGGCAGGGGCTAGGGCGCAGCAAGAGGAAGTCTTGTGTGCGCAGCCCTGTCCGTGTCGATTGAGGACCGATCCGTGTGCGGCCCTGCTGAGCAAGTATTGAACGTACCGAAGGCATATCGAATATATGGGCCCCGATAAACAGATGTAACCTAAACCTCCGGACGTCGAGGCATAGCACACCGATTTATAGGTGTAGGTTGAGGGCAGCAAGGTGGAAATCTTCTCATGGGCATAGAGAGATTCTCCGTGTAGGGAACCTCCTGTCCGTTTCGGTGCGACCGGTTCGACGTTTGGGCTGTTGGGTGAAAGGTTGTCCCGTACGACATCGAGTGAGCGTGCTGTGCAGCTCCACGGGTGGGCGTACGTGACGTGCTTTTTGGGTGTCCCTGCAGGTGTATATCGAGTCGATTCGCCCTCCCTCGCGGTGACGAGTACCGCTTGTTCACTGCGTCGTAACGTAGATAATTTATGGAATGTTATGATTCAATTCTGCTGTATGATATAATTGTATTGTTACATGTGTGCCACCAAATATGGCTTACTAAATTTCAGATTCATGAACTGTTAACTTGTGGCTAAAAGATGAACTAAGGATAATGTATAAGCGTGTCCGTTTGCTGAAATTTCACCATCCCATGTTCATTGTACCCTACCTGTAGAGTTTCATGCCTAGGTGAGTCAGTTAAGTCTTGTTGAGCCATCGTGCTCACGGTTGCTACTTAAGTGTTTTTCAGGTGAGGAGCCACCCACGGACTCGGGTTACGAGTCCACCGGCGAGGGTTACCCTCCGTCGGGGACCACGGCTGAGTGGGAGCCGTACACGCCGCGCTGAGCTGAGGAGTGCAGCTAGTGTGGGTTGCCCTAGGGCTGGGCAACCGACTTTTGCTAGATAGGCGGGCGTGAGTTGTACAAATTAGACTTCTGTTGTGTAATATAAACAATAGTTGTAACTGAGTATTGTACCAGTTTGTACAGTTTCAGTTGGTTTCCCATGTAATAAAAGGTGTCCTTATGTTGTGTGCTGTCAGGTGTCGCATCGTGCGGTACCACCCTCTGCGTTCCTGGATGAGCGGATTCCGGTCCGCCACAGCCTGGTATCAGAGCTGCTTTGCGGGATAGCATAATACTTAAGGACAGTATTACGGGAAAACTTAGGTTTATGGTGAGGATTTGGTAGTTTGCCCAAGTAAGGACTATATTAGCATAGTTACTTAAAGTGGCAAGACTAACCTATGTGTTATAATTGTGAATTTTAATTATGTAACGACGCACCTACGCTCTGGTAAGAATGGTAAGGAACGCCACCGAAAGCGGTTCAATTTCGGTTAGCTCCCCTGACGAGGAACGTGGTTCAGGGATAGGTCTCACAGCTTGGTTTGAGATGTCAATATGAAACTCTTGGACTCTTCATGTTCCTGAGTTCATATGAAACGCTGATCCCTAGCGTGCATTAGGCAAGTAAGTGGAGACCCCATCGCGTGGTCAGTAATGCGAGAGTGTGTTCGTCTGGAAATAGCCCAGGAGGACATACGCAGCGCTTGCCATCGGCGTGCCCTGCAGGGCAGTAGGTGGTATCTGTTGGGTTGATAACATTCCCAACCGTGACGACCCGTTCATGATCTACTCGGGTTCCCCGTCGTGTGGTGTTAAAACACGATCACGTATCTTGAGACGTGACTTAACTCAAGGATGGCCGTATGGCAATGATACGGGCGTTTGTATTTACTTTCAAATATGGTCCTGCCTGAAATGGAAATAACCCTTGAGTGCATCATTATTGTGTGGTATTCTGCAGGTACTAACCACGTATGTATCCCGTGTAGTATACGTGTGCGAGAGCCCGTTTAGTACCACATTTGAGACGTATATGCCGGTATAATCCGGTTAGGATTTTCTTTTGTGAGGAACGTAGTACCGACATATCATAGGAATGTGCATCAAATATAATGATAACAAGGAATTAAAATCACTAAGTTTGAACATTTAGGACTCTGGTTGGGTAGAAAAGTTCAATAGTAGATCAGTGTAGTACAAAGGGATTGAAAAACAGAGTGCTCTGTTTTGGGCAGCAAGTTTGCTGAACTTTGACAGGGCATAACTCACAGATTATTTAGCAAATGGAGGTGTGGGAGATAGTTCTGGAAAGCTGTTTAAGCACTCTATAACTTTGTTGTAGACTTCCAGGGCTGAATCACACCTTAAGATGGCTTAAATCCCAGAGGATTGTAAACTGTCCAGAACCAGGACAGATTTGAAACACTCTCTGGACTGTTCTGTTTTTCAAGCATAACTTACTGTAGAAAAATTTAAAATTATCATATGACACATCTTTGGAAAGGTTAGGAAAGGTGTTGCATCTTTGTAATTCAAATTTTCTGTATTTGCAGCACGGAATTCAGTGGAAATATGATTTGAAAATAGCAACTTTCCAAAGGAGGTGCTGTTGAAATTCTTCCAGAAATTCTGTTGACTTTGAATTACCATAAATTTTAAACCAGAACTCATATGAGGGCAAATAAATACTCGTTGAAAAGATACTGAAGTTAACTTTAACTTTGGTATTCAACTTGAGTCATGAAAATACCCATAACCAGATAAAAATCTTGGATATGTAGAAACTGGTCATTCTGACAGAGGAATGACAGTTGAACTCATTTGAGAGATTGTTGTACCCTAGGGGGTTTAAGTACTTCCAATGGGTTAGAACATACTCATGAGTGGTTATCTTCAACTAGTGAAAGATTGAATATATGCTTTACTCAAGTTTCTTTTGCTAGAGACCATGTTTGTGTCGTATTGAAGATAAAAGGGTGGTATACATGATGACAAAGCGATAGTAAACGTCTCGTAATGACCAAACCTAGTTGTGATGAACTTCCAAAGAGGAAGTACATCAAATTGGATTTAATTATCTTGTATTTGGTCTGGTAATGGTGTAGCTTATACAAAGTTATTACATTATCTACATACGAGATGTATCGCATGTTTTACAGTCATTATGTTTTACGCCTATTTTATTGGACTGCATGCAGTATGTTGCGGGACTGATATTTATTGTCATATGGTTGCAGATGGTTCGCACTCGGACCACGCACGAGGTTGGTGGCTCTAGACAGCAGGGAGGCGATGACTCCCAGCCACCTGCCTACGACAGCACCCCACAGCAGCACCCACCACCGCCGCCTCCACTTACCCTAGCGGATGTGATAGCAGCACTGGTGGATGGTCGTGAGGAGCAGACCGACCTGCTCCACACGATCGTGCAGAATACTTCCTAGGCGGGGGGGGGGGGGGGGGGCGTCAAGAGAGGGGGCCTCGTGAGCTGACATACTCAGACTTCATGAGTACGCACCCTCCAGTGTTCACTGAAGCAGAAGAACCACTGGAGGCCGACAACTGGCTGCGGACAATCGAGTCCAAGTTTGGGCTGCTCCAATGTACGGAGCGGCAGAAGACTCTGTTCGCGGCACAGCAGCTTCACTGTGTCGCTGATGCGTGGTGGGCGAATTATGTCGCCTCACGTCCGGCTGGCCATGCCGTGGAGTGGGAGGAATTCCGGGAGGTGTTCCGCACCTATCATATCCCTCCTGGGATAATGAAGAGGAAGTTCCGAGAATTCTTGGAGCTGAAGCACGGCGGGAGGAGTGCCCATGACTACTCCCGTGCCTTCAACCATCTGGCGCAATATGTGTCAGACTACATCTCCACCGAGGAGAAGAAGTGGGAGCACTTCTATCGCGGGTTACACCCCGAGATGAAGACGCATCTCGTTCAATGGAATCGCGACACCTTCAACGACCTCGTCAATGCCGCGATTATGCAAGAGGACGCTCAGCGGGAGTTGGCAGCTGAGCAGCGGAAGCGCAGCACTCCACTCAGCAGTGGGGGCGACGCTCCCCAGAAGTACCGCATGGTGTATCGGACACCATCCGGGCAGCAGTGGCATCCACCGGCGCGACCTCAGCAGTTCGGAGGTCGTTCTTTCCAGGCACCCCCATTCCGACCGCCGATGCCACCACCGTGACTGCAACAGCAGCAGCAGACGACACCCCGGGTGTTTTCACTGCCACAACGCGCCCCGGTTTTCCGTCCACCGAACAGCGGAGGACCGCCCCGCTACACTAGTTTCACGTGTGGCCAGGCGGGCCATTTCGCGAAGGACTGTCCCCAGGGGCAGCAGAGCAGCGGGCAAGCCCAGTTCCAGGGCGGTGCTCGAGGCCGACCTCCAGTCAAGAAGGTTGGTCAGCAGACTGGGGGCGTTCGCAACCTCGACAATGAGGACACCCCAGAGGGAGACAACGTGCTGGTGGGTACGTTCACTCTCCACGACCAAGCAATCATCATTTTATTCGATTCTGGTGCAACCCACAGTTTTATAAGTGCATCCTATGTGGCTAAGCATCAAATGCAAGTCTTCCCAACCGACTGCACATATATGATCTGCTCGCCGGGAGGGAAGATTTCAGCAAATATGATGATTCCAAAAGCACCTCTATGCTTAGGTGGGCAGCTATATCCCACCACCTTAATAATACTTAAGGGGAAAAAGATTGATGCAATCTTAGGGATGTCATGGCTAAACTACCATGGCGCTGTCCTGAACACTCGGACACGGACGGTTCATCTGAATTCTCCATTCCACCGTCCGCACTCCATGGTGTTAGACACTCCAGTCCGGGAAGTTTCAGAAATTAATAATGCTGAAGCTCTCAAGTTAGAGGACATCCCCGTAGTCCGGGAATATCCCGACGTGTTTCCGGATGATCTTCCGGGCATGCCACCTGAGCGGGATGTCGAGTTCAAGATTGAGCTTGTACCCGGGACTACGACCATATCACGGAGACCATACAAGATGGATCCGAACGAACTGGCTGAACTGAAAGAACAGCTCAATGATCTGTTGAGCAAAGGTTTCATTAGGCCGAGTTCCTCGCCTTGGGGATGCTCGGCGCTGTTCGTAAAGAAGAAGGATGAAACCTTGAGGCTATGTATGGACTACCGGCCGCTCAACGCCGTCACCATCAAGAATAAGTACCCACTGCCCCGCATTGATATATTATTTGATCAGCTTGTGGGTGCAAGTGTGTTCTCCAAGATGGACCTTCGCTCTGGATATCATCAGATAAAGATCCGGGCGGAGGATATTCCGAAGACGGCATTCTCGATGAGATATGGCTTATACGAATATCTCGTCATGTCTTTTGGTCTCACAAATGCTCCAGCCCATTTCATGTATCTCATGAACTCGGTGTTCATGCCGGAGCTGGACAAGTTCGTTGTGGTGTTCATTGATGATATCTTGGTTTATTGCAAGACAGAAGCAGAACACGCCGAACACTTGAGGATCATTCTTCAACGATTGCGAGACCACAAGATCTACGCCAAGTTCAGCAAATGCGAGTTTTGGATCAGCCAAGTGCCATTCTTAGGACATATCATCTCAGCAGAAGGCATTGCGGTTGACCCAAGCAAAATAGAGCAAGTGCTGAAATGGAAAGCTCCCACTTCAGTCCATGAAGTCAGAAGCTTCCTTGGCTTAGCGGGATACTATCGGAGATTCATTCCGAGCTTCTCCAAGCCTGCCAAGCCAATGACGGAGTTGCTGAAAAAGGGGACAAAATATGTTTGGAACACCGCGTGTGAAGGAGCGTTCCAAGCTTTGGTGAATCATCTCACAACATCCCCGGTCTTAGCTCAACCGGATACAACCAAGCCCTTTGACGTGTATTGTGACGCGTCCGGTATTAGGCTCGGCTGCATGTTGATGCAGGAAGGACATGTGGTCGCATATGGCTCACGCCAACTTCGGAACCATGAGCAGCACTATCCGACTCATGATCTTGAGCTTGCTGCTGTGGTGTTGGCGTTGAAAATGTGGAGGCACTATCTCCTGGGGAACTTGGTGCATCTCTACACCGATCACAAGAGCTTGAAATACATTTTCACCTAGAAGGAGCTGAACATGAGGCAAAGGAGGTGGTTAGAACTAATTAAAGACTATGAGATTGACACTACCACCCCGGCAAGGCGAATGTGGTTGCCGATGCGCTGAGTCGGAAATCACATGTCCATAACCTCACCATTACACCGGTGGAGGAGGAAGATCCGAGTTTATACTTGGTTCCTTATGGATCGCTTTACAACCTTGCCCTCATCCCTACTATTAGGGAGGACATCATTGCAGCTCAGAAGATTGATAAGGGTATGGCACATCTCCGGAGACGGATAGACAATGGGGAGATCAAGTGTTTCCAGAAAGATGATGAGGGGACGCTATGGTTCAATGACCGCATAGTCGTACCCCGGGACATGGAACTGAGGAAGAAGATCCTTGATGAAGCTCACTTGTCTAAATACTCCATTCATCCGGGCAGCAACAAAATGTACCAAGTTTTGAAAAAGAAACTTTGGTGGACACGGATGAAGCGGGAAGTGGCGAAGTACGTATCCGAGTGTGATACGTGTAGACGAGTGAAAGCTGATCATATGAAGAAACCATGGCTGCTGCAACCCCTGAAAATCCCAGCACGGAAATGGGAAGATGTGAGCATGGATTTCATGGTGGGATTACCCTTGACTTCCAACAAGCATGATTCCATTTGGGTAATCGTTGATCGGTTAACCAAGACGACTCACTTCATCCCAGTGCATACACGTTACAATGCCGGCAAATATGCGGAGCTGTACATAGCAAAGATTCTATATTTATATGGAGTACCCAAGACCATAGTCTTAGACCGAGGTGCATTATTTGTATCTCGCTTTTGGGAGCAGTTACATGCTGCTCATGGTACTAAGCTGATTAGAAGCTCCACCTATCACCCTCAGACGGATGGGCAAACAGAAAGGGTGAACCAAGTACTAGAAGATATGTTGAGAGCGTGTGCCATCCACCACGGTAGGAACTGGGATGATCACCTACCGTTGGCGGAATTCTCGTACAACAATGGCTATCAGGCGAGTATCAAGATGGCACCCTACGAAGCTCTCTACGGTCGCAAATGCCGCACCCCATTAAACTGGTGCGAGTCCGGTCAAAGGGTCACATTCGGGGTTGATGTGGTGAACGACACTGAAGAGCGCGTTCGGACAATTCAAGCCAATTTGAAAGCCGCTCAATCCCGGCAGAAGAGCTACGCTGATAAGAGGCGTAGGACGTTGCACTTTGACGTCAGTGAACACGTATATCTCTGTGTCTCTGATGAAGGGCGTGCACCCGTTTGGTGTAAAGGGGAAACTCGCTCCCCGTTTCATTGGACCCTATGCTATCACCGAGAAGTGTGGACCAGCGGCGTATAGACTGGAGCTACCGTCATCTCTTGCTGGAGTCCATGACGTTTTCCATGTTTCACAACTGCGAAAATGTCTGAAGCATACAGCTGCTGTTCCTACCGAAGACATCGGCGAGTTGCAAACGGATTTGACATATGATGAATATCCGGTGGCGATTATTGAGGAGAAAGCTCGGACCACGCGTAGCCGAACGTTGTGGTTTTACAAGATACTCTGGAGCAACCACACCGCCGAAGAAGCGACGTGGGAGAGCGAGGAATTCCTTCGCTCAAATTACCCGGAGTTCATGGCATCTCAACTCGGGTAAGTGAATGTGGCCTAGAGGGGGGGGGGTGAATAGGCCTTTAAAGATTCCTGCACACTTAATAAAGTTATCAGAAACTTGACTGACCGGACTAGTCCGGTTGTGTGGGCGGACTAGTCCGGTGTGCTGAATTATTTTAGTTAATTAAGTGTGTCTCACAAATTTAATCTCTCAGCAGCGGAATGAGAACAACAGTTTTTATAAATTAAATTTATTGTATGGATGCACGTGCAAACTTATAAGGAACTCAAATGATGACTAGCAAACTAGTGATCTAATGTATCAAAATGTAAAACAAATGAGAGACAAGAGACACGAATTTTTACCGAGGTTCGATCTCACCAAGAGATCTACGTCCTCGTTGAGGAAGCTCACACAGAGCCGGGTTCCTAACCCTTTCCCTCTTCAAGTCACCACACAGGCCGACTTGACTTCACTATCAAGTGTAATCACCGTGTTTATGGGGCAACCTCACACGTTGAGGGCTCCCACAAGAATTACAATGAGAAGTTGATCAAATACACTCAAAAAGATTACAATGCAGAATATGAGTGTAGAGAGATCAAACCCCAAGAGCTCACAACGAAGGAACGACGATCTCCCAATCCCAAATCCAAGTATTTTATTGATCTTCACCTTTTTGCACCTTAGATGTGTGGGGAGACGTGTTTTTGGGCTCTTGGGACAGGTGGCGGCGCTAGGGTTTCAGTTTTTGACAGTATGAGTCGTGTCTTCTCAGGGAAAAGACGAAGGACCTCTTTTTATAGGCTTTCCCAAAAAGTTACCGTTGTTAAACCTACTACCGGACTAGTCCGGTATATGATCGGACTTGTCCGGTCTACTTCCAGTGGGTTAACCAGACTAGTCCGGTCCACAAACCGGACTTGTCCGATGCTATGTGAAATGGGGTTTCAGAAACTTCCGCGGACTAGTCCTGTCGCTTGGATGGACTAGTCCGCAGTCCTCTAAAGAGGACAACAGAGACATGACCAGACTAGTCCGGTCTAAAACCGGACTTGTCCGGTTGCATTCCAGTGAGCTGACCGGACTAGTCCGGTTCACAAGGCGGACTAGTCCGGTGCACTATGTTTGCGTCTTCCAGAAAGTTAAACGGACTAGTCCGGTCCATGAACGGACTAGTCCGGTTTTCAGTGGATTTTAGTTGATTTTTAAACCCCTTACCCTTACGCAAAGTCATGAGCTCTTGGGATGTGTCTCTCTCACACACAACCTATACATTTATATCTACTTTGCTCCTCTAAATTCCACTAACGTCTTCCATTTCGGGCACCACTCTATTTTTCACCTTTTTTGTGTGTGCCGAGCCAGTTCACTTTGTTTATCCTGCAATCATCTTAATAGTTTCATTAGGATCTCATATGTTCGTCATCAATTAGCCAAAACCCACAAGGGATATCCTAGATGCACTTACAATCTCCCCCTTTTTGGTGATTGATGACAACCATTTGAGATATCACAATTTAGAATAAAAGGTTGATTTTCATAAGGTGTGCACATATGAGAATAATAAAGAATTCACAAAAAGCTTCTCACATATGCACACACCTTATGGTGGGGTGCCTCACAGGTGTGTGATAAACAAAATGTGATAAATTAAAGACAAACAGTAGTGAACATGTAAGTGGGCATTAGAGCATAGTACATCACACATAAGAAAAGAAATAGTGCATCACAAGATTTTAAAAATAGGTACATGTCCTTGATCACAAAAGATCTTAATAACTAATACTAGATAGAAAAAGTCCAAGTCTAATCTCAATCTTCCATCTCAATCTCTCCCCCTTTGGCATCAAGACACCAAAAAGGGAAAAATTGAGGGGAATCACTCATCGCTGCCTCCTCCGTCAGTCTCAGTCTGATCTTCATCTTCAGCATCCACGGGAGCAGGATCTTCCTCTGAGTCCTCGTAGGCGGGCAGTGATCCAACGGGCTCAATCTCAAGCTTTGCACAGATAGACTTGATATTGGCATTGACGTACTGTTGATGTTTCTTCCTTGCAATCTTTTCTTTGCGTTGCCTGTCTTCAATCTTACGGCAGCAGGAAAAGATGGAGGAGAGCATCTTGAGGATGCCGCTAGATGATTCTTGGGCAGGTGGAGAACTAGGAGGAGCAGCTGCAGACCTAGTGTCATCATGAGCTTGCTTTGATCTCCTCTCCACTGGTGGAGAGGATGGGGCAGTTGAAGCCGGAGGGAGAGTGTACTCGGTGGGTTTTTGCGGCTTCAACCCCGTATGCTTGACATCCTTGACAAACTCGAGTCACGTCACTTTCTCAATCATGTACATGATATATGGTGCGTATCCACAGGACCTATTGGGGGTAATTGAGATGTTCACAATGTCGTTGTAGATATACTCAAAGACATTGAATGGTCTCCTCCCACTAATGACCTTCATGAGAGTCCTCAAGGTTCCTTGTATAGTTCCTGCATCTCCATCCTTCGGAGCTATCGTCTTTCTCAAGACTCTATTTAGGACCACAAAGAAGGGCTTTAGATATTTGATGGTGGGAGGAACATATGGCATCCTTGTGTCATAGAGAAATTCAAGTTCCTCCTTCTCCAGGGGTTTCAGATTATGAATGACCAGTTCATGATCCAAAGTGTTTTGGAGGTGAAGAATCCTAGCAAATTCATCATACGTGACACTATACCTTGAACCATGAGTCATCCAAGTAAGGCTGTCTCCATCATCCCGAGCAAAGTAGAGAGCGGAGTAAAACTGGGTAATTACTTCATTGTTCCAGTCATACTCAAAGGATAGCAGGTCCGTCAGACTGTGCCTCTCTAACGCTTCCACCATCTCACGAAAGGCAGGATACCTCTTTGACTTCAGATATTCAACATTTAGCCATTGACTCTCTACTACAGGGTTCTTCATCTTCATGTACACATGCTCGTAGTAGTCTGCATGGAAGTTGCTCCAGAACCTCGGGTCAGAGCATTGCTTATGTCGGTCATACACTTGAATCTTCCTGAAATTATCAGCTAGCTCACTTCCTTTTCCAGTGAAATCCTCACTTGAAGGCTGCCTGTTGCGGTGAATTGGGTTTTTCATCTTCAAGGGCCCAAGGGGACCACTAGCAAGTCCCTTCCCTTTATTGAGAATTCTTTTTGGCCCTGACGAGCCCTCAGCAGCATCTTTCCTTAGAGGCCTTTTGCCAATGACTTTCCTCTTCTTAGGTTGATTGTCGTCGGAGGGTGGAGAGTGGACATTGACATCATGTCTCTTCTTCACAACTCTCTCCTTGGTCCTCCTCACTTTCTCGCGTTGAACATCTTCATCAATGTGGAAGGAGCTGTCATCTGAGCCTGAAGACATGATGCCTGATAGGGAGTTCAAGGATTAGATGCAAATGGACTCATTATTGACTTCAAATGGGAACGTAGGGGTTCAACTGTCAGAGACCGGACTTGTCCGGTTTCAGAGAGCGGACTTGTCCGGTGGACCGAACTTGTCCGCCTCTGTGCGCCGGACTAGTCCGGCCTGGCATAAGAACCCTAATGTTTCATTTGAATCAAATCTCCTATCTAAGGGCATAAAGGTAGGAACATGGTAGGAATACATCTATTGAGGCAATGTACATCCTTTTGAAATCAAAGAAAACTATCTAGAACTAGAAAAGTTGAGATTTTGGTTTAAAGGGGGAAATTTACCAAGATTTGAAGATTTGCGTCGAAGAAGTGGAAATCAGTCCGGATGAGTCCGGAGTAGGGGGACCACTCGTCAAGGGGAGTCTTTTTCGTGGAGAAAAACTCAATTTTGAGGGTTCAACCAGAAAATCACTTTGGGGGCTTGGGTTTGGAAGAGGAGAGGGAGAGCAGGCCTAATGAGGAGTGAGGGAGAGATCTGGGCCGGCCAAGTGCTTCTATATACGACTGACCGGACTAGTCCGGTCATGGTAGCGGACTAGTCTGGTACCCCTGAGTTAACCTAGTTGTTGTCAGTCCGGACTAGTCCGGTTGGAAATCGGACTAGTCCGTTTCCAACAGACTTGATACATATATAGTTAATTAATAGTGATTCAAGGACAATAATTTTGCAAGTAGTCTTGGTGATTACGACCAGTAGGCAATCAGCAATCGAACAATGGTCATAATCCATAAGATTTCTTCATTAAAAATAGTTTTCTGAGTAGAAAGGAGAAGAGGAGCATTTTTAACAATACAAAAGAACATTTTGAGTTGCAACCAGGTATGCAATGTTTCAAGCCACATTTCGAGAGTCAAGAATGTTTAGCTCATTTCTTAGTTCACAAAACCTTTTCTCATCTAATGGTTTGGTAAAAATATCCACAAGTTGTTTTTCAGTCCTAACATGTGAAATAGCAATGTCACCTTTTAATGAATGATCTCTAAGAAAGTGATGACGGATGTCTATGTGCTTAGTTCTTGAGTGCTCTACAGGGTTGTGTGCAATCTTTATAGCACTTTCATTATCGCATAGAAGCGGGATATGACTTAGATTGTAGCCGTAGTCCCTAAGAGTTTGTTGCATCCAAAGCAGTTGCGCACAGCAACTACCGGCTGCAACATACTCTGCTTCCGCTGTGGAAAGAGCAATGGAGTTTTGCTTTTTAGATGACCAAGAAACTAGGGACCTACCAAGGAATTGACAAGTCCCTGACGTGCTCTTTCTATCGACTTTGCATCCTGCATAGTCGGCTTCGGAATACCCCATCAAGTTAAACTTGGATCCTTTGGGATACCAAAGGCCCAAGTTGGGTGTGTGCACAAGGTACCTTAGGATTCTTTTTACAGCAATTAAGTGACACTCTTTAGGTGCGGCTTGAAACCTTGCACACATGCAAACACTAAGCATAATATCTGGCCTAGATGCACATAAGTATAGTAAGGAGCCAATCATGGACCGATATACCTTTTGGTCCACATTTGGACCGTCTTCATTGAGGTCGAGATGTCCGTTGATGGCCATGGGTGTCTTGATGGGCTTGGCTTTGTCCATATTGAATTTCTTGAGAATGTCTTGTGTATATTTAGTTTGGCTTATAAATGTACCTTCTCTCAGTTGCTTCACTTAAAATCCCAAGAAGAACTTCAATTCACCCATCATTGACATCTCGAACCTGTCTGTCATTATTTTGCTAAATTCTTCACAGAAGTACTTGTTAGTGGATCCAAAGATAATGTCATCAACATAAATTTGACATACGAATAAATGATCATCAAAATGTTTAGTAAAGAGTGTATAGTCATCTTTACCAATTTTGAATCCATTTTGAATCAGAAAATCTCTAAGGCACTCATACCAGGCTCGAGGAGCCTGTTTGAGGCCATAGAGAGCCTTACGCAGTTTATAGACATGGTTGAGATACTTCTGATCTTCGAACCCCGGTGGCTGCTCCACATAGACTTCCTCCTTTATCGGACCATCGAGAAAGGCACTCCTGACGTCCATTTGATACAACTTAAAATTATGGTGAGTAGCATATGCCAATAAAATGCGAATGGACTCAAGTCTAGCTACAGGAGCGAAGGTTTCATCGAAATCCAAACCTTCCACTTGAGAATAACCTTTGGCCACCAACCTCGCTTTATTTCTTGTCACTACTCCATGTTCATCTTGCTTGTTCCGAAAGACCCATTTGGTTCCAACGATGTTCGCCCTTGGTCTTTCCACCAGCTCCCACACTTCATTTCTTTTGAAGTTGTTCAGCTCCTCTTGCATCGCAATCACCCAGTCTGGATCCCTTAAGTCTTCTTCTACCCTGTATGGCTCCAGAAAAGACACAAAAGAATAATGTTCACAAAAATTTGCAATTTGAGATCTAGTAGTTACTCCCTTAGCAATATCTCCAATGATATTGTTGACAAGATGGTCCCTTTGCACACACTGATGTACTCTTGCGTGTGGAATTTGTATAGTTGTTTGTTCTTCATTGTCTTCATGTGTCATGTCTCCCCCTAGATCATTGCTTCCATGATCATCTTGATTTTCTTGATCTTCCTCAACTTGATCTTGTGTAGGAGCTCCCCCTTGATCATTGCTTCCTTGTTGAAATTCATCTTGTGTCTCCTCTCGTGGTAGGATATCACCAAGTGCCATTTTCTTCAGCGCTTCACATGGAGCTTCCTCCTTATCTAGCATAGACTTATCGACTTGCTCCACTTGTGAGCCGTTAGTTTCATCGAACACTACGTCACGCGCTACTTCAACAAGGCCGGACACCTTGTTGAAGACACGATAGGCGTAGGCATTCGATTCATATCCGAGGAAGAATCCTTCATCGGACTTCGAAGCAAACTTCGAGGCCCTTGGTTTCTTGTTCAGAATAAAACATTTGCAACCAAAAACTTTGAAATAGAAAATGTTAGGCTTTTTACCCGTGAGAAGCTCATATGAAGTTTTCTTCAGTAGTCGATGAAGGTACAACCGATTTGTGGCATGACAAGCAGTGTTCACTGCTTCTGCCCAAAATCGGTCTGACGTCTTGTATTCATCTAACATTGTTCTCACCATTTCGATCAATGTTCTGTTCTTCCTTTCGGCCACCCCGTTTTGTTGAGGAGAATAGGGTGCCGAGAATTCATGCTTTATACCTTCTTCATTGAGATATTCTTCAACTTGGGTGTTCTTGAATTCTGTCCCATTGTCACTTCTGATATTCTTTACGGTTGATGAGAATTCATTTTGAGCTCTTTTCAAGAACTTCTTGAGGGTTCCCTGAGTTTCTGATTTATCATACAAGAAAAATACCCAGGTAAATCTTGAAAAGTCATCAACAATTACTAAACCGTATTTGTTACCGCCGATGCTGATGTACGCAATTGGACCAAAGAGATCCATGTGGAGAAGTTCCAGCGGTCTAGCGGTGGTCATCACATTCTTGGCGGGATGTGGTGCTCCAACCTGTTTTCCTGCTTGACAAGCGCTGCATGGCCTGTCTTTTTCAAAAACCACATCCTTAAGACCACGGATGTGACCACCTTTTAGAAGTTTCTGCAGATTTCTCATTCCAACATGGGCTAGCCGTCTATGCCACAGCCATCCCATGTTGGTCTTAGCAACCAAGCAAGTGTTGAGTTCGGCTTTATCTTTGTTGAAGTCAACAAGATAAAGCTTTCCCTTCAACAATCCCTTGAATGAAATCGAGCCATCGCTTCTTCTAAAGACGGTAACACCCTCATTAGTGAATAAACAGTTGTAACCTTTGTCGCATAGTTGAGATATTGATAAAAGATTATAATCTAGAGAGTCTACATGTAAAACATTAGATAAGGTGTGTTGAGAGGATATTTCAATGTTACCACTACCAAGGACCTTTCCTTGGCTGTTGTCTCCAAAGTATATACCTTCACTTGGATCCTTGTTGCACTCGTATTCCACAAACATACCTCTCTCTCCGGTCATATGATTTGTGCATCCGCTATCTAGTACCCACTTAGATCCACCGGAGGAGTAAGCCTGCAAAATAGAATTATTTCTGGGTTTTAGGTACCCAAGCTTGCTTGGGTCCTCTCAGGTTAGTCACAAGAGTTTTGGGCACCCACACACAAGTTTTTAAGTTCTTGTGGCGTGGCCCTGTATATTTAGCAATGACTTTTCCATACTTGTTTTTCATGAGAGCATAAGAAGCATCAAATGTATGGAACAGTGTTTGTAGCTCAGATTCATGTGATTTTTCTTTAACAATAATGATTCTATTCTTAGCATGATTAGGAGTAGACATGTGTCTGTTCCTGTTACAGCCAAGACCTCTTTGACATTGGGAGGTCTAGTGATCATATATGCACTTCGTGCATATTTGATCTTCTCCTTATCAAAGATGCCGTTTTGAGAAGAATGCATGTCATGAGAGGTTGAAGCATTAGAAATTACATTCTTCTTGCTAGAGCAAGTGCAGGTTCTTATTGTTGTCGAGCTCATATCTTTAGAGGAAGAGCTCTTGGAGGAAGAGGAGTCACTTTGTTTGAGCGACTCAACTTGCACCTCAAGGATTTTGTTAACTTTTGACAAGTTAGCAAGTTCTTCCTTGATTGCAATGTGCGAGTTCTCTAACTTTGAGTAAGTTTCCTTACTCAAGGCTAGCTCTAACTCAAGTGACTCATTCTTCTCTCTTTCAAGCTCAAGAAGCTTTTCAACTTCTTGATATCTCTTCCTCTCACGGATGAGCATATCTTCTTGTCGGTTGACAAGTTCTTCCTTTTAAAGATTTCGTTCGACAACATTTCCATTTTCTTTAAAGCAATTTTACTTAGCCCTCTAAATAATTCTTCATTATCACTAGAGCTATCAAAGTCATCAATGGAGGAATTTAGTATAGGAGGAGTAAGTCTAACCTTTTTCTTGCCTTCCTTAGCCATAAGACAAGTGTGGTTGTTCATGTCCCGTCCTCCCATGTTCGGAAAGAGTGTGGCTCTCATAGTTGGTTTCTTGACTGCGATAGTGGCCATCTCTTCTTCTTCATCGGAGGAGGACTCGTCGTTTGAGTCCCACTCCTTCCCAATGTGAGCTTGATGGGCTTGTCTTCTTTTTTCTGAAAATTTTCTTTTCTTGAGATCTTGTTTCCTTCTTCTTTTTGTTTTCTTCATAAGTACAGTCCACCATGAAGTGACCATACTCTCCGTAGTTGTAGCAAGTACGTCGAGCCTTGGATTTTCCTTTATCCTTGATTTTGCCTTCATGTGAATTGTTGTCGTGTCTTCTCTTCATCATGCGTTTGAACTTTTTGATGAAGAGTACCATTTCTTCGTCATCAAGATCGGTGCTTTTGTCGCTTGTATCTCCATCGTCTTGGTCTTCACGAGTTTCTTTGAGTTTGGGTCTGCACGTTGCTTTGAGAGCAACTTCTTTCTTTTTAGAAGAGGTGAGCTCGACTAAGTCTTTGACGTATTGAGCCTCTTTCTCCATCATTTCATGATTTATGATCTTTCCCAATAACTCATCGGGGGTCATTTTGTGAAACCCGGGGCTTTCTCTAATCATTGAGCAAAGTGTGACGTTTCTTGGCATGAAGGCTCTTATCATCCTTTTGACTACCTCGTGATCAGTCCATTTCTTACTTCCATAGGCACGGATTTTGTTGATGAGTGCCTTCATCCGATTGTAAATGTCTTGAGGTGATTCGCCTTCTTCAATAGCAAATCTCCCCAACTCTCCTTCTAGCATCTCAATTTTGGCTTCACGTACAGACCTATTTCCTTCATGAGCAGTTTTGAGTGTATCCCAGATTTCTTTTGCACTTTCTAGTCCATCGATCTTGGTGAATTCTTCTCTGCTCAGTGACGATGTGATTACTGCAACGGCTTGTGCATTTCTGTGAATCTCTTGTTCTTGTTCCGGAGTGAGTTCTTCATCCGTGTCTCTGTGCATACAATATGCCAAAGGCTGGGATTCAAGGATATTAGATGCATTTTCATGTTGTACTTCCACATGGTGTAGTCACTTCCATCAAACTGTGGGGGCCTTCCCATAGGAATAGAGAGATAATGATTATTTGAATTGAGACGGTTGTAGTTGTAAGGATACCGGGAGTAGTCGTGATGACCACTCCCCATCGTCTTTTCTTCCTCTTTTCCTTTTTGTGCCAGCAGTTTCTTTCTCAGGAGTGCTTTTAGCTGCCTCACTTCTTCATCGTCATGTGGACTTTCTTTCAGCACATCGAAGGCTTTGGCTTCTTGCTCCTCATCGTTGTTGCTCGTCTTCGGGATATCGTTGTTCTTCTTAGAGGCCATTGATCTCTCCGAGATGTGAGTCTCGTTGATGGAGAACTTGGCTCTGATACCAATTGAATGTGGCCTAGAGGGGGGTGAATAGGCCTTTAAAGATTCCTGCACACTTAATAAAGTTATCAAAAACTTGACTGACCGGACTAGTCCGGTTGTGTGGGCGGACTAGTCCGGTGTGCTGAATTATTTGAGTTAATTAAGTGTGTCTCACAAATTTAATCTCTCAGCAGCGGAATGAGAACAACAGTTTTTATAAATTAAATTTATTGTATGGATGCACGTGCAAACTTATAAGGAACTCAAATGATGACTAGCAAACTAGTGATCTAATGTATCAAAATGTAAAACAAATGAGAGACAAGAGACATGAATTTTTACCGAGGTTCGATCTCACCAAGAGATCTACGTCCTCGTTGAGGAAGCTCACACAGAGCCGGGTTCCCAACCCTTTCCCTATTCAAGTCACCACACAGGCCGACTTGACTTCACTATCAAGTGTAATCACCGTGTTTATGGGGCAACCTCACACGTTGAGGGCTCCCACAAGAATTACAATGAGAAGTTGATCAAATACACTCAAAAAGATTACAATGCAGAATATGAGTGTAGAGAGATCAAACCCCAAGAGCTCACAACGAAGGAACGACGATCTCCCAATCCCAAATCCAAGTATTTTATTGATCTTCACCTTTTTGCACCTTAGATGTGTGGGGAGACGTGTTTTTGGGCTCTTGGGACAGGTGGCGGTGCTAGGGTTTCAGTTTTTGACAGTATGAGTCGTGTCTTCTCAGGGAAAAGATGAAGGACCTCTTTTTATAGGCTTTCCCAAAAAGTTACCGTTGTTAAACCTACTACCGGACTAGTCCGGTATATGATCGGACTTGTCCGGTCTACTTCCAGTGGGTTAACCGGACTAGTCCGGTCCACAAACCGGACTTGTCCGGTGCTATGTGAAATGGGGTTTCAGAAACTTCAGCGGACTAGTCCTGTCGCTTGGATGGACTAGTACGCAGTCCTCTAAAGAGGACAACAGAGACATGACCGGACTAGTCCGGTCTAAAACCGGACTTGTCCGGTTGCATTCCAGTGAGCTGACCGGACTAGTCCGGTTCACAAGGCGGACTAGTCCGGTGCACTATGTTTGCGTCTTCCAGAAAGTTAAACGGACTAGTCCGGTCCATGAACGGACTAGTCCGGTTTTCAGTGGATTTTAGTTGATTTTTAAACCCCCTACCTTTACGCAAAGTCATGAGCTCTTAGGATGTGTCTCTCTCACACACAACCTATACATTTATATCTACTTTGCTCCTCTAAATTCCACTAACGTCTTCCTTTTCGGGCACCACTCTATTTTTCACCTTTTTTGTGTGTGCCGAGTCAGTTCACTTTGTTTATCCTGCAATCATCTTAATAGTTTCATTAGGATCTCATATGTTCGTCATCAATTAGCCAAAACCCACAAGGGATATCCTAGATGCACTTACAGTAAGTCCCTATTACATCACTGTCTCTTCCTTTGTAATCTCGGGACGAGATTCTTTTAAGGGGGGAGGGATGTAAAAGCCCAAGAAAAGGGACTTGCAAAATTTTTTCATCACCTCACAACACCACAGTTTTTGTTGTGGATATCTTGTGAAGAATTGTGAAGAGCAAGTAACCTCCATTAAAAGAGTGATTAGAGGGGAAAGCCCTAACTTTCACAAAGTAGGATTTCTACACATAAACCTGAGAGGTTGAGCTCACCCCTAGAACTTAAAAAGTCTTGGGAAGGTTCAGGCCAAATTTCATGCAAATCCAACACTTTTTGAGGCACTTTTTGAGGCATTTGAAAAAGAGGCCAATTTGAATGAAAATTCAAATTGCAGCAACTTTCATCACTTAAATTCAAAAGTTAGCTTTATTCAAACTCAGCACATTTTTCTGAGTTAGTCCACCAATTTTCACCCCCGTTGGAATTTATCTTGCCGGGAGCTAAATTTGCAATAATTCAAAACTGTATTTGAATTTCATTTCAAATGTGAAGCAAATTTAGCCAAACCAAATTCCAATTGAGGGAACCAAATTCAAAATGTAGCTTGGTGCTTAAGTCTATCTTTAATGTTTAGTAGCTGGGATATTTGCAGCAGAAGGGGGAGAAAGAATTAAAGGGGAGAAGAGGACCCACTGGTCAGCCACACAGAGATCAAACCGACTCAGTCACTCGGTCGAACACCTGCGGTCGCCAGCGCATGGTGAAACCCCGTCCCAACGCGGCCACCACGACGAGCTGGTGTCGTGCTGGAGGCCTGCGCCGCGCTATTACCTGCCCACGAAGTCATTCCTCGCAGCTCACACGCCGACCGACTTGCTTCCACGCGCGCTCGACCGAAAACGTTCACCTCTCGGCCGCTCTCCTCGGCTCCTCGGTGCGCCTCTGATCCAGGCGTTCTCGCGACCGAAGATCGACAGCAAAGAGGCGCGCCGGAGACTGCTCGAACTCACGGTGAAGATCCTACCCACTTTCATGCTCTGTAGGGAGAGTATTTCCACGTTTAGTCCTCGGTGTTCAAAAGACCGAGCTAGCAAAGAATCTGAAATTCGTGGTGATCGGTCCTTCACCGCGTGAACCCAGCCAAGCACATGTTCTACACGTTCCCACAGCCACCTAGTATCAAAGACCCTCAAAAACCGTCGAGTTTTGGCGCTGCTATCTGAGCTTTTCGAGCAACCGCCGTTTTAGCCCTAGGTCAACGGTGAGGTCCTAGCTCCGGCCGTTTCTATGGCCAACCGAGCTCATATTCGTGCTCAGCATGCTACAGCGGAGCTGTATGAGCAAACCGTTTGAAGAATAAGGCCCTGAGTAGCCCGGGCGACATCGCCGGAGTAGGGAGAGCCGCTGTCACCGTCGCGGCCATGGCTCCGGCCATTGCCGAGCTTCGGTGAGGGCACCAGCGTGTTCCTCGAGTCAAGTTGGGCCCAGGCGGCGAAAACCGTCGAAGGTCGTGCAGCGAAACGGCCAGCGGCGAGAACTCCGGCGAGGCACCGCCGCGGGAGTCGCAGGGTGGCGCGAGGTAGACGAAGGGGGGCCGGGTCCACCGGTCAGCCGCTGTTCTCGCGCGGGGATCCATTTGCGGCAAGGATTCGGTGCGGCAGCGCGGGTAAAACCCCATGGGCCGCGGTGTGGCCGCATTCTCAGTGGGCCGGTTTAAGGAGTGGACCCCACCCGCAGAGTTTAAACATTTTGGGAATTTCCAGTTTTAGTTAAAACTTCAAATGCAGAGAACTTTTGTTAGGAAACTCCAAATTCAGTGAACCAAATTTTGATGAACTCAGGATTCTGAGTACTTTCCAGCAATACCAATTTTAGCTCATGAAACCTAATAGTTTTCCATAATTAATTCCCTAAAGTTTAAACTGTTGGGAATTTTATCTGGAGAATTACTGCATGAAAATTTTTGAAATTTAGCTGAGAGGTTCATTGGAAAATACTTTAGTCACAGTAAACTTTTCAGACTCATCCAAGTTCATTTAGTCCCCCTAATGGAGTGATTAATTGGACTGCCCTGAGAAAATAGAAAAATGTACAGAAACATTTTTCAGATTTTCTCAAATTTTGTTTAGGGCACAAATTCCTCTAGGACTCTTCAAATGACATGAAACCAATTAAATTAGAACCATCTTAAATTCTAGTTTCCAGGAAGTAATGGTTGGAGCCATGAAAAACCCTGGAATTACTTAGAGACTCTAATATTGACCAAATAGGCTTTTATTTGTACAAAGCTCAAATGAACTTTGTTTCAGATGAAACTTGGTCAAGACTCTGGTTAGGACCCTACCAAGCCACCATAAAAATTTCAGAAACAAAGGGAAGGGCTAGATAGAGTTATTAGTAATTACTCATTCAAATTTACACATTGCATTTAAATTGACATATAGCATATGGTTAACGTGTAGGTGCGGAAGACGAGGAGACTCCAAAAGCGCTCGACTTCCTCCCGGACGAAGACCTAACCTCTGATCAGAAGCAACAAGGCAAGCCCCGGTTTGCATTAACCTTTTTATAAAGTTTTGCTTTGTTTACATGTCTAGTGTGAGGTATGAATGTGCATTAGGTGTAGGATGGATGGAACCCCACTTGCATAACCAGAATTTGCCTATAAGAGTGAGGGTAGTGTCTAAGACCTCGCGTAGACAGGCTTTGCTTAATGATTCATAGGACTTCGGTACAAGTCGAGTAGTTGGAATCTACTCGCGAGTTAGGCTTGGGACACACGGGTTTGGTTCGAGTGATGTGAGATCACTTTAGTAATGAAAATGAGACTAGGCAGGGGCTAGGGTGCAGCAAGAGGAAGTCTTGTGTGCGCAGCCCTGTCCGTGTCGATTGAGGACCGATCCGTGTGTGGCCCTGCTGAGCAAGTATTGAACGTACCGAAGGCATATCGGATATATGAGCCCCGATAAACCGATGTAACCTAAACCTCCGGATGTTGAGGCATAGCACACCGATTTATAGGTGTAGGTGGAGGGCAGCAAGGTGGAAATCTGCTAACGGGCATAGAGAGATGCTCCGTGTAGGAAACCTCCTGTCCGTTTCGGTGCGACCGGTTCGACGTTTGGGCTGTTGGGTGAAAGGTTGTCCCGTACGACATCGAGTGAGCATGCTGTGCAGCTCCACGGGTGGGCGTACGTGACGTGCTCTTTGGGTATCCCTGCAGGTGTATATCGAGTCGATTCACCGTCCCTCGTGGTGACAAGTACCGCTTGTTCACTGCATCGTAACGTAGATAATTTATGGAATGTTATGATTCAATTCTGCTGTATGATATAATTGTATTGTTACATGTGTGCCACCAAATATGGCTTACTAAATTTCAGATTCATGAACTGTTAACTTGTGGCTAAAAGATGAACTAAGGATAAACTATAGGCGTGTTCGTTTACTGAAATTTCACCATCCCATGTTCATTGTACCCTACATGTAGAGTTTCATGCCTAGGTGAGTCGGTTAAGTCTTGTTGAGCCATCGTGCTCACGGTTGCTTCTTAAGTGTTTTTCAGGTGAGGAGCCACCGACGGACTCGGGTTACAAGTCCACCGGTGAGGGTTACCCTCCGTCGGAGACCACGGCTGAGTGGGAGCCGTAAACGCCGCGCTGAGGTGAGGAGTGCAGCTAGCGTGGGTTGCCCTAGGGCTGGGCAACCGACTTTTGCTAGATAGGCGGGCGTGAGTTGTACAAATTAGACTTCCGCTGTGTAATATAAACAATAGTTGTAACTGAGTATTGTACCAGTTTGTACAGTTTCAGTTGGTTTCCCATGTAATAAAAGGTGTCCTTATGATGTGTGCTGTCAAGTGTCGCATCGTGCGGCACCGCCCTCTCCGATCCTGGATGAGCGGATTCCGGTCCGCCACACATGGGAGAGCGAAGGATTTCTTCGTGTGAACTACCCCGACTTTTTCACGTCGCATATACGGTAATTTTTCCACCGTCCTCTCTCATTTTTACCTTATAATCTCGGGACGAGATTCTTTTAAGGGGGGGGGGGGAATGTAAGGGCCTGAGTTTTTGGCACATATTCAAAGTGTTCATCACCACACACACACTTCATTTGAAGAAACTTGATGAATACATTTTAAGAGCAAAAGTGACAAAATGCATGATTATTAGAGAATAAACTCACAAAATGCAAAAGTGACATTTCCCAAATGCATCATATAGGGGCTGGACATATAAAAAAGTCCTACACCTTGCTAGGAATGTCCATGCCAAATTTTGCCAAATTCAAGACCTTTTTGAAGTTCTTTTGGGTATAGCTACTAAGAGGGTGGTTTGAAATCAAATTCAAATTCAAACTATTTCCATCCTATGAATTCAAAAGTGGGAGGCATATTCCTACTCATCACATTTTTGTGAGCTCACACACCAATTTTCACTCCATTTGGAGTTGATCTTGACATGAGCTAGGTTTAGCAAATTCAAACTTTATTTGAATTTCAAACTGCATATGTGCTGAAAATATATTCAAACAAAACCAAATTTGAATTCTATCCAATTCAAATGGACCAGGGGTAGATAATTCAAATGACCAAAGTTCATTTGGTCTCTACTGTTTAGAGCAGTGGGAAAAATTTAATTTCAAAGGTTAAAACCCGGGTGGGACCCACATGTCAGCCTCAGCAGCAAAAACAACCGACTGAAGCCCGAGCCCGGTTACTTGCGCGCGATCCAGTGGCCGCCACGGTGAAAGATCGATCGGGACAGCAGCTGCTTGCCACCCCGACCCGCTGAACCGCATCGCTGCCTTCTTATCCCCGAGCCCGAGCTGGCGAGAGGCGCATTCGGCTGCTTCTCTGCTCCCTCACGCAAGAAACGCAGCTCTCGCAGCCGCTCTCTCAGTTGATCGGAAAAGCCAACGATCACAGCCTCTCCACTCCCTCCAAGCTGCAAAACGGTACTAAGGACTCTCCTTCTCCTCCCCCACCGTAGGAAATTAGCTGAACTTGGATGATCTCGTCCCTACCGGAGGTTCTGTTCGGCGACCTAAGTCCGCCGCACCTCGGGATCCCGTGGACAGCCCAAACGGGAGCATGCCATGCCCAAGCTAATGCGTCCTCGGACGCGTTAGAGGCTGGTGCTGCTCACCCCCGAACCACAGCCCAAGTGTTTGATCCCCGGTGACGAATTTCAGTTTCCCCTTTCACTCGGCGCAGACCGACCTTCGGGTGTGGATTCAAATTCACACTCCAGAAATGTTTAGAGAGTCTCAATCCGTTCCTACACAAACTAGACTTAGTGGCGCACAAGTTGCCTTCACAACCTCTAGCATGAGAACCCCTGTACATGGCGTAATTCCAAGCTTGCCAACGGCGGCTTATGCGGGAAGCATCGGGCGCACGGTGAGAGCCTACTTAGGACCTCTCCCGAGCTGCTTCGAGCCCATGCCGAGCTTCCCTAGGGACCACAGGTGCTCTCCGGCTTTTTCTCGATTGGTTGGGGTGCTAGGAAGGCCGTCCGACACGGCCAAAGTTCTTCCGAAGCCGCCGCTCGTCGCCGACTATGTGCCGGTGATTTTCATGGCGAGCTGAGCCCAGCATCATGTTCCCCGGATGGATTTAGGCAGAGGCGGCCAAGATCATGGAGTTTGGCGCACGACAGAGGCCACCGGCGAGCTCTCCGGCGAGGGGTCGCGGCGGCCGAGCGTGGGAGGCCGGAGGTAGACGAAGCCCCTGGTCCCACGTGTTAGCGGCCGATATTTTAAACTCCGGGATCTTCTGGGGCACCGGATCGGGTGCGGCTGCGTGCAAAGGACTACGTAGCTCCGTGTGTCGACCGCTGAGAAGTTGACACGTAGCCCCAGTCCCACGCGCAGCGGTTTAAACTTTTCCCGATTTTCAGATTTAGTTCAAACTTCCAACCCACATAATTTTGGCTAGGAAACTCCAAATCGAGTGAACCAAATTTTTTCGGATTCAGCTCTCTGAGTACTTTCCAGCAAATCAAGTTTCACTTCATTAAAATCTTTATTTCCCCAGTATTAATTATTCAAATTTTAAAATGTTTAGAATTTTAACTGGAGAACCCTTAGGAGGAAAATTCTGAAATTTTGCTGGGATATTCACCAAAATATACCTGAGCTACCATAAAAATTTCAGATCCATTTGATCACATTTGATCCACCTAATTGTGTGATTAATAAAACTGTTCCAGAGAAAATATAAAATGTCCAGAAACATTTTCAGAATTTCTCTGAAATTGTTTAGCTCATATATTTACCTAGAGACCTTCAAATTAAGTAAGACCAACTCTATTAGAACTCTATGAAAACCTAGTTTTCAGAAAGTCATGGCTTGCTCCATGAAAATCCCTAGAACACCCTAGGAGCTCCAATTAAGGTCAAGTACGTAATTATTTATGGAGAGCTCAAATGAGCTTTGCTGCAATAGAAACTTGGCCAAGTCTCTGTTTAGGTTGTATCTAAACCACAATACAAATTTCAGAGTCATTGGGTCTGTCTAGTAAGACTTATAGTCATCACAAGTTTAGATTCAATTCAAATGCATTTAAATTAATACATATACATGTTATCTCATGTAGTCGCTAAGGTTGAGGAGGAAATCAAAGTCTTAGACTTCGTCACTCCGGAAGAACAGCTAGCCTACGATCAAGAGCAGCAAGGCAAGCTCCGGTTTGCATTAACCTTTTTACAAAGTTTTACTGTTTTGATAACTTACTTTGAGCACTCAATAAATTCTTGCATTAGAGTCTTGTTTGAAACCCAAATGCATAGCCAAGAAAACCCTAGGTTGGGATTAGGTTTGAAAACCCCGTTTAGCTACTGCAATGCTAAGATAGGGTAGGATTCGGTACAAGTCGAGTAGTCGGAACTACTCGCGAGGATAGGCTAGAGGCACTCGACTCGGGTAAAGATAGCAAATGAAACACATGGCAAGAAAAATGAGACCGAGCAGAGAGTAAGGGCAGCAGGACTTTGGGGCCTGGGTGCTATAGCTCCACTTATGTTGATTGAGGACCGAGCCGTGTGCGGGCCTGTTTAACAAGCTAGAACAGTATCGAAGACCTACCGGCTATATGGGAACCGAGAAACCGATGTAACTCGGGTAGCTGGATGTTGAGGCATAGCTGGTCGTTTAGAGGGTAGGTTGAGAGCTCGAGGTGTAAATCGGCTGGCGGCACTGTGGATGCGTGCGCAGAGACCTTTTGCTCGGGACGATTGGACCGGTTCAACATTTGGCTGACGGGTGAAAGGTGATTGCGTACGACATCCGTGATGGTTGCTGTAGGCAACATCGAGTACATGCATACGTGACGGGGTATTCGGATAACCATGCAGGTGTAAATCGATTATAATCACCGTCCCTCGCGGTCAGTGAGTACCACTTGTTCGCTGTACTGTGACGTAGAAAGAACAGGCTAGATACATGTTAAAAGTTTGCTGATTTGAAAGTTATACTTTGCTTGTTAATGTTTTGTTGTAGTTTAGCACTAATTAAAGTTCTTTTCAACTTTGGGCAAAGTACATGAGAGAAATACGTTTCTTGTTTGATTGTGGCTCTATCATATGCCTTAGCGTAAGGTTCTCCACAACATGCTGCTAAAACATTGAAAGTAAGGTTCAAATAATTAGGCGAGTCCTTTGCAACTTATTTTACCTCATGTACCCTAAAACCAATCATGTAGAAGTTTCATGTATAGGAGAGACGGGTCAGTCTTGCTGAGCCATCGTGCTCACTGCTTGTGTTTGAAGCTTTTGCAGGAGTTTATGAGGAAGGGACTCCCGAGGAGGAGACGGAACCCCCGGAGGGGAACCCTGTCGAGTGGGAGTCGTGCACCCCGCCGTGTTAGTGTATGTGCGTGCTAGCGGGGACACATTCACGGGCTGAACGTGAACTCGATGCATAGTCTACGCTCGTGAGTGTGAACTGAACTATTTTTATTGTAAAAATGTTCATAAACTGGTTTATGTAATAAAACTTTGCTTCCACTTTGTATCTTTGACGTGCGTTATCCAGTGCTGTGCAATGCAGCACCCCTCAGCGTGATCCTGGGTCGACAAGGCCGATGGGGTCGTGTCAATCCAACCTATCATTACTCTATTCTAATAGTTCCTTTGAAACCGAGCACTTAAGTTCAATAGAAGCCGCCTTTTGGAAGATTCGTGCAGCATGTGTTTTCAATTATTCTTTATCAAGTATAAGTTTATCAGCGTGGAAGCCTCTTTTTGCATACTTGGTCCATCTGTTTAGAATGTACCTATCTGAAAAGTCAAAAACTTCATTATGTTGAGCACACGAAGAGCATGCTTGCACAATATACCTACAATCAAAACTAATTTCAAGAAAATTGCATTGCATGAAAGTAAACTAGTCATATATTATTTATACATACCAATGCATTTGTACTTCCTACAAGAACACAATATACTTTGATCCTCATCACTTTTTGAAAAAATTATACACTTGGGTTGGCTTCATTCCCGCTTCTCGTATTTGATTGATCAATACTTTATGTGCCTTTATAACACATCGTTGTGACCGTAACCTGTGCACCTTATTTGGTCTAGCAAGGTAATGATTACGTTGAAGTACGACCTTCTGAATTGTCCAAATTCCCTTTTGGCAAACAGTAAACTGAACACGAGCTTTGCAATCTGTTCTTGTAATAGAATTCTCTTTTATAGTGTCATGCACTGAGTGTGAGCATAGTGTTCCTTCATTACTGGAAACCAACCGCTTCATATATATTGTTTTATCTGCTCTTCGTTTTGTGATGCTTTTTCTAATACTAAAACCAATATATCTGGCATAGAAATTATACATATCGTGTGCATCATTCTCTGATTCAAACTTCATACCTACTTCAGGTACAACGATAGTTTGACTGTTAGCATCATCCACCTACAATGTAATATTTATAATTTATAAATACAATAAAATATAAGGAAAAATAACCTCTAATTTATATAAGTTTTCTATCTTATTTTGCAATGACCTTGAAGATGAATGTGGTGATGGCGGGGCTGCCTTGCTGACGGAAGATGCACGTGTGACCGCATTTACGTCAAGATCATCCTATCAGAGATATTGATCATGAACAAAATTGCTTAACATTTTTCATCAGTTGTGTGCGGCGTGATGTAGGGAATTACCTGTCCCTTTTTCTGGGCGTGATCATGTCCATGTTGATCAGCAGGTTCTGTTGTTTATCATCAGTTGCTTTTTGCTGGGTCAACACGTCGTCTGTTTCTGGATTATGTTCTACCATCGGTGTCATCACAGGAGGCGATGCTTGCGCTCCACTGTCGATCGCGGAGGACGCGGAGAACTGATCCTGACCGCGTGAGACCTGGATCGTGGGCGGCAGCTCCAGTTCTTTGTCGCACGGGATGTCATCACGTTGAATAGCGCGGCCGTGCGCATATCTTGATGAGTGAAATCAAGCTACGCTGAGATGCACGTAACCCGCTGCGTGCCTTAGTATTTTATTCGAGCTATGGATCGAAATCTATATAAGGAGGCGAGCAGAACAAACCTACTCGTGTGGAGCGGACTCTCGCAGAGCCGCACGTCAGCGGAGGCGAGCCACATACGCACGCGCACGGAGCACAGGCCAGGAGCGCGGGGCTTGGAGCTGAGCCTAACCTGCTTTGAGACCGTGCACTGACACGTGTTAGTAATCAATAATGAGATGCATCAGGCGTTGTTTATTTCCGTTGTGGGGGAGGGGGGGGGGGGTGGCGCCACGAAATGATCGTTGTCACGTCGCCATCCTACGGCTTCTAGACTTGCTTCCGGGAAGGAAGGAAGAGCACGCCAGCTCTAGTAGATGCAAGCAACTCTAACAAGATGAAAAACGAAAGTAAACGGAAGATGTACCGCCACAGAAAGTGTAATTAGTGACGAGGGGTTAGTGTCACTAACAACGGTAATCAGCACCGTCACCTGTAGGTAAGACGTGAATCAAGGTACCCGCGTATCCATGATCCCGTGCTGCTTCCTGCAACGTCTCGGTGCATGTGCGCAGCAGCGCTCGAGAGGAATCCACGACGCGGTGTCCGCGGAGCGAGTGACGAGTCCTAGTGCTGGGAATCGGGCCGGGCCAAAATCGGACAGGTCCAAGCATGATGTAATGACACGGTCCATGATCTGGTCCGATACGAAACTCCGGACCTCGCTGTGTCTAATATTTAGGTACGATGGGTGGCACTGCATGATATTTTGTGATATTTTATGTCGTACTCGGGCCGGTCCCGCACGGAAACAACTCAAAATTTGAATCGGTCTGAAAAAAGCCCATCGACTTGATATTGGCCTGTTGCTCCTTTCCTAAACTTTTCGGTTATCTCTTTTTTTTTAATTTTGATCTGATTATGAGAATTGGAACTTGTATAGATTCCGCAAATATGGTCCAAATTTGATGATTCTTTTTCCTATGTGTTTCAAAAAATTCTTATATACAACTTTAAAGCATTATCTTGAATATTCTTTAGCTCAATTTGTTTAACTTCCAAAACAAATCATATGTATGCATTCGTTATTTTTTTTCTAAATCTTCAAAAAAGCAGATTGATGAGAATTTTGTTGTGCATGTATATATTCTATATGTCTACACGTATAAATTTTGTGTAATTTTTTGAAGCACTCCAACTTGTGTAAATTCAAATTTACCATCATTTAATTCAAATGATCATAAACATGTGCCATTCTTTAAAATTAAAACACACACCCATTCAAATTAATTTTATAAAATCCCCAAAAAATATCATAGGTACATATTACCATATATAACTGGCATAACAAATTTTAGTTCCAAATTCACTTTATTTTGAGATATATAAAAAAGACAAAAAAAGTTTTATTTGTTTTTTGTTCCACTTAATATATTATGATTCTTAAGTAAATTTTTTGGAAACATGTAATATAACCACCTTAAACTTCAGTATTTTGTAGATTTTTTTTACTATGTAACACTAAAAAATTGTTGAATAGGTCTATGATTAGTGTGACCCACCTGTCAGCGTCACCTTCCACTTTCATTGACAAGCGGGCCCTGTAGCACAGTTATTAGGCTGTGCTCAGGCCACGCACGACACGAACCTGACCCGACGTGTCATGCGTGCGTCACATTTTATGGCCTTCAGGCTACTCGGCCCGGCACGTAGCGGCCCGACGTGCTTTTGGGCCACAGGCCCTAATAGCTCGAAGCATCACAGAGCTGTGCCGCCGGTCCCACATGGCCCAATTGCCAGAACTAGTGACTACGACCTCATCACTCGCAATCGCCTACTATTCTAGCGGCGAGGGCGCACTTTCAATTCCCACCGCGCTCGGTAGCGCGCGAGTCAAGAGCAACGATGGCCTCGCTTGACGCGAGTCGGGCGGAGAGCTTAACAAACCGGATCGACGCGTAACCAACGCGACAATTCGGTGATTATATCTAGGGGAGCCAGCATCATCACTGGGAGCAGCTGATTCCCCCCTGTTTTGTCGATCGCCATTCTGCGCCGACCACAGTGCGGTGAGTCTCCAAAGTGGATTTGATGGTAACAAGGGTTGCAAAACTCTTTGCTGCCGGATGGATTTCATGCTAATTATCATGGGCTGCTAAATAGCTGCCACTTGTTCTCTAAAGAAAAGAATGTCAATAGCAACTGACACAATAAAGGAGCGCGTATGATCACTTGAAACAGAAAATGCCAATCATACCAAGTGTTAGACTACTAATTTGAAGAGATCATATATGCTTGTTTTCTCCGTTATACTCGCATACCATCAAACCAGATTTTTTATTAGCGGCATTATCGGCAATAAGCCTTGTGTTAGTATCTACTATCTCCTTTTTAATAAGATCTACAAAACTAAAAGAACACCGGGGAATCTTGTGACTCATGTCACCGCAATACTATCTGGAACTCCCTCCGTTTTGAAATATTTAACACTGGTTAGTTTAGTTTTAAACTAACCAGCGTCAAATAATTCGAAAAGGAGAGAGTATTCGTTAGGAAACATCACCCACCTCCCTACTTTATATGAATACCCAAGATTTAACCAAGCTATGTTCAACAAATAATCGTTAGTCTGTTCAAACTCCCAACTTTTGCGGCCATCCGATGTTGAGTACTTCTGAAGATTGATCAAGCTTTTAGTTTCCTTTATATTTTCAAGGAAATAATGCACACGTGACAAGAACCAGGGGATATCCTGTGTCTCATGTGTTGCACTGAGTCCTAGTGCGTGTGTGTTCTGTTTGGTTTTCAAACCCCCCCCCCCCCCCGGGATTTCAGTCATACGTGCATGGCGCATGCATGCACTGCATGAGTTCAAATTTGATGGTTCAATAAAAGGAGCAGGGAGCGCTGCAGTTTGTTGAGTGCCGCCACAACACTTCTGAGTGCATCCCCTTTCGGTACTCCACAAAAAAATCCTGAGATTGGGAACGTAGAACCCCTTCGTGGTTTCTTCTCCACTTGTGACACAAATCCGAGTGTGTTTGTGAGGAAAACTCCCCAACAATTGGCATCAGAGCCGATTACGTTGCCTAGAACCGTGACGTGGCCATTGAGTGGGCGCTGATGTCACGGAGAAGATCTTCCTCGCCAGTCCGGCGTTCATGGAGGGACGTCACGCCGCCGGGAGGCACCAGCAGGGCAGGAGGAGGATCAGGGGCGTTGGTGATTCATCGCATCAGTAAGGAAGTCAGCAGTGGTGGTATGTATCCAATGCTCACGAAGACAAACTATCATGATTTGGCGGCACTTATGCGGGTGATGTTGCAAGCGAGAGGCTTGTGGACTGCGGTGAGCCTTGGCACCGATGATTACATAGAAGATTGGATGGCGTTGGAGGCTCTCACCATGGCTGTGCCACCACAATTGGTAGGGATCATTGCTGGGAAAGAGTCGACCAAGGTTGCATGGGATGCGATCAAGTTGTGCAACATGGGAGCCGAACGTGTGTGCAAGGCCAGGGCCAGCACATTGCGTCGGGAGTTTGATGCACTCAAATTCCATGACGGTGAAACGGTGGATGAGTTCGGTTTACGTGTGAGCCGGATCACGTCTCAACTCGCGGTGCTTGGGAGTGAGTGTTCGGAGGAGGAGATTGTACGGAAGTTTTTGCAGGAAGTGCCACAAAAGTTTGAGCAGATTGCGGCCTCCATCGAGACCTTGCTTGACTTGAGTGATATGTCTGTTGATGAGTTGATCGGTAGACTCAAGGCAGCAGAAGAAAGGTTTGGTGCAAGCACTGGAGAAGGCAACACACAAGAGAAGTTGCATCTGAGTGAAGAAGAATTACTTGCACGGCTGTCGACACGTCTCAAGATGTCCGGGGGAACTGGACAGGAACGTCACAAAGACTCATCTGCACCCAGGAGAGATCATGGCCGAGGACGTGGTCGTGGTCGAGGAAATCGTGGCGGTGGAAACTCAGGCCGTGGTGTGGCCAAAGATGAGTGTCGCTACTGTGGTAAGAAAGGTCATTGGGCTACAGAATGCAGGAAGAAAAAGAAGGATGAAGAAGTGAACACGGCTCAAGTTGATCATGAGTTTGAATCCAGTCTCTTGGTGGCATGTGCCAACACAAAGGTCGAGCAAATCACGTCCCCGGAGGAGGTATGCCTCAACAATGACATGATACATGTTCAAGTAGGAGACTTGGAGGGTGGAGGTAGTACTCGGTGGATCCTGGATTCCGGTGCAACAAACCATATGACCGGGAAATGGGACGTGATCACAAATCTTGACAACACCGTGCATGGTACTGTTCATTTGGGAGATGGCTCAGTGACAAAGATTGATGGACAAGGATCTGTGGTGTTCCAAGGAAAAAGGGTCGGTCAAAAGGAGCTGGAGTCTATCTTATTCCTCATCTCAGGGAAATATCATAAGTCTTGGACAACTTGAGGAGGAGGGACACCGAATCTTGATGGTGGATGGTTATGTCAAGATTTGGGATAAAGCTGGAACCCCTGTGGCAATGGTGAAACGAGGTGTGAATCGATTGTACACCATTGATCTCAAGGTGGTAAAACCAACGTGTTTCATGGCACAAGGGAGCAATGCAACATGGATGTGGCATGCAAGAATGGGGCATTTGAACTTTCGAAGTTTCAGAAGACTTGCCGAAGAGCAGCTCGTGTATGGGTTGCCTACTATCACTCAAACAGAGGAGAAGTGTGATAGCTGCCTGGCTGGGAAACAACGACGTCAACCGTTCCCGTGCATGGCAAAGTACCGGGCTGAGAAGAAACTTGAGCTTGTGCATGGAGATCTTTGTGGACCGGTAAAGCTGGCAACTCCAAGAGGCAGCAGGTTTTTCTTCCTTCTTGTGGATGATCTCAGCAGATACATGTGGATGTTTTTGATCAGCACAAAGGATCAAGCAATGAGTACTTTCATGTCTTTCCAATCAAGTGTTGAAGCTGAGGCAGGGAGGAAGTTTGGATTTTTCACACGGATCGTGGTGGAGAGTTCACAGCTTGGGCATTTGTTGAGTATTGCATCAAGGAGGGTGTTCAACGTCACTTGACAGCCCCATATTCCCCTGAGCAGAATGGGGTAGTCTAACCAAGGAACCAAACTGTCATGGGAATGGCAAGAAGTATGTTTAAAGTGATGAATATGCCCGGTTGGTTCTGGGGGGAGGCGGTGACCACTGCTGTGTACGTGTTGAACCGATCTCCTACCCGGAGTGTAGAGAAAAAGACTCCATATGAGGTATGGCATGACAAGAAACCTAGTGTACATCATTTGCGCACTTTTGGTTGTGTGGCACATGTGAAACAGGGAAGCAAGCGTCATAGCAAACTTGAAGATCGGAGTATTCCAATGGTTTTCATCAGATATGAGCAAGGACGTAAGGCTTGGAGGTTTTACAACCCAGACACGGAGAGCGTTCACGTATCACGTGATGCTGTGTTTGAGGAAAATCGTCCATGGAAGTGGGATGCAGACGGCTCAAGTGAAGTGGTGAATGATGAAGACATTTTCCGGGTAGAGTACATTTTTCGTGGTGAGAACCCTGGTGGAGTGAGTTCTTCCTCTTGTGACACAGGTCAGGGTGAGAAAACCACAGACGAGGGAGTGTCTTCAGGGACACAACTGAGGCAACAAGCATCCAAGGATGTGGAGTTTGTGTCACCTCCTACCTTGTCACCAGAGTTGGATAGTGATCTGAAAGAAGCGCCACTTCGTTATCGTTCCATGAGAAATATTCTTGAGATGTTGCCAAATTGTGAACCGGAAGAAGGTGGATTAGATGGGCTTCTTGTTGCCATAGGTGAAGAACCATGCACAGCAGAAGAGGCCTTCAGGACCAAGGATTGGTGTATTGCCATGATTGAGGAGCTCACATCCATTGAAGAGAACAAAACATGGTCATTGGTACATCTTCCGGATGGATATCGTGCTATTGGTTTGAAATGGGTTTTCAAATTGAAGAAAGATGAGCATGGGAATGTTATGCGTCATAAAGCAAGGCTTGTTTCCAAGGGGTATGTGCAGAAGCAAGGAGTTGATTTTGAAGAGGTGTTTGCACCGCTTGCAAGGATGGAGTCTATGAGGATAGTGTTAGTTGTTGCGGCACATTTTGGGTGGTATGTTCATCACATGGATGTGAAGTCCGCTTTCTTGAATGGGAATCTTGAAGAGGAGATCTATTTTACTCAACCACCGGGTTTCATAGCTGAAGGCAAGGAGAAGTGGGTTTTAAGACTCCACAAGGCGGTGTATGGCTTAAGACAAACTCCTCGGGCATGGAACTATAAACTTGATGAAAGTCTCAAGCAGCTTGGTTTCAGACGGTGCAAATTAGAACATGGTTTGTACACTAAGCTTGGAGGTGAGGCAAGACTCATTGTGGGTGTGTATGTTGATGACTTGCTGATTGTGGGGGAGAACATGGAGGAGATCAGTCTGTTCAAGGAGAAAATGAAGGAGAAGTTTCGCATGAGTGACTAGGAAGCTTGTCATACTACCTTGGTATTGAAGTAAAACAAGGGAGACATGGTATTGAACTGTGTCAAGGAGCTTATGCTGCAAAGTTGCTGGAACGGAGTGGCATGATAACTTGCAATGGGTGTGCTACTCCCATGGAACCTCGCTTGAAGCTCACCAAGAGAAGTACAACACCACTGACTGATCCAACTACTTATCGCAGCATAATTGGTGGACTCAGGTACCTTTTACATACTCGGCCTGATCTTAGTTTTGGTGTTGGGTACTTGAGCAGGTTCATGGCAGAACCTCAAGAAGAACACATGGTGGCTTTGAAGCATTTGCTTCGGTATGTGGCAGCTACAATGAGATATGGCTTGTCTTACAACCGTGGTGAAGGAAGTCTTGAGTTAAAAGGCTATAGTGATAGTGACTTTGGGGGAGATGTGGATGATCGGAGAAGCACAACAGGAGTTATTTTCTTCCTAAGTGAGAATCCTATCAGCTGGATGTCTCATAAGCAAAAGGCTGTGGCAAAGTCCACATGTGAAGCTGAGTATGTGGCAGGAGCAGCAACAGCAAGTCAGGCTGTTTGGCTCAGGCATGTGCTTGAAGAGGTGACAAGAATTCAAGTACCTGCACCAGTGATTAAGATGGATAACACAGCAGCAATTGCATTAGCAAAGAATCCAGTTCTGCATGATAGAAGTAAACACATTGACATCAAGTTCTATTTCGTCAGAGAATGTGTTGATCGTGGAGAAGTCATCCTAAAGCGTGTTGGGACAAAGGATGAACTCGCCGACATTCTCACAAAACCACTGGGACGTACTCTTTTTCAAGAGCTTCGTGAGAAGATTGGAGTTCCGGAGATCAAACCTCAGAAGTAGGGGGAGATTGTTGAGTACCTCTGAAGATTGATCAAGCTTCTAGTTTCCTTTATGTTTTCAAGGAAATAATGCACATGTGACAAGGACCAGGGGGATGTCCTGTGTCTCATTTGTTGCACCGAGTCCTAGTGCGTGTGTGTGTTCTGTTTGGTTTTCAAAACCCCCCGGGCTTTGGGTCATACGTGCATGGTGCATGCATGCACTGCATGAATTCAAATTCGCATGGTGCAAAGCCTGGGATAAGTTGTTACACCAGATGTGGCTTTCGGTTAATAAAAGGAGCAGGGAGCGCTGGAGTTTGTTGAGCGCCGCCACAACACTTCTGAGTTCATCCCCTTTTGGCACTCCACCAAAAAAATCCTGAGATTGGGAACGTAGAACCCCTTCCTGGTTTCTTCTCCACTTGTGATACAAATCCGAGTGTGTTTGTGAGGAAAACATCCCAATATCCGACAAGCCAAAACAAAGTCCCTAGGACGTGTTGCTCGGCGGGCCCAACACCAACCGGAGCTGCACTGTTGGTCACCACTCACTCTGTGCTGATGTTGGGAGAACTAAATATAATTCTTCCAACCTCAAATAAATTAGAACAGAGAGAGTTGTTTAATAGAAAATGTAACAATCCAAGTTTCAAAATAATGCACAAAAGATAATTTTTTCAGGAACTACAATACAATTTCTGCAAATTACTAGTTAAACCGTTGTTTAAAATAGAAAAATTCACAAATTAATTTTCCTTGTGGAAAATTCAAATATGGGTTCATCAAAATTAAGAACATATTGGGTAGAACACCTATGCAAATTTTTACCATTTTAGGAGGCCTCTAAGCAATTGTTTCTGAATTTACAAGAGGGCTGCAGATTTGAAATTCGCAAAAAGAAAGGGGCAGTGGACCCTGCCCGTTAGTATCTTCTTCTTCCTCCTCTCTGCCACACTCAGGGCTGCGGCTGCTGCATGCCCGCCAGCATGACGGGTGCCGTGCACGCTCAACCGGCCGGCACCAGCGCCTTAAACTTGCCCAACGGCCCTCTTCCTCCTTCTCACTCTACTGTCTGTTCTTCACGCCACACGCGAACTCCCGAGCGCTATTGCCGCATGTCGCCTAGCTCGCAGTCGCGCTGCCCATACAGCCCGCTACTGAACAATACCGAGCATGCCACCACATGCGCCTGCTCACCCTACACCCTCCTAGCCACGTCACTCGTCCCCATTCCCATCCAAGCGAGCGGAATTCATCATGCTTCCCTGGTGCCGGCCGTAGGACCTTCATCGCTTCTCCGACGAAATTCATTACACACGGTGAATAAAACTCGAATTCCTTTGATGGACAAGCTATTTACTAGTCCACGCACATTCTTATGTATGTTCTTTGGCAGGAGAAGCGGATAACTCGCCAGATTTTCTCATCTTCATCGTCTCTGGCTGCCAATCGTCTACACCTCATAGCCGCGCCCCCTACAGCAGCCATCCCTGCTCCTTTTGAGATACTTGCCGGCCTTCCCCACGTCAAAGTGAAGCTTCCCGTGTATTTTCCTTCATTTCTTACACCTTCTTTTCGAGCATACGATGTCGCCGGAGTTGAGCGACGGAGGAGCCTCGTCGCCGGACCGATTCTGCCCTCCCCGGTGCTGCTGCTACCCAGTGGCAAGGTGCCCTGGGCGTCACAGTTCTGCTGGGCTCCTCCCTGCCGCCGGTCGCCGCCTCCGGCGAGCTCCCCTGCGAGGAGTGCCGCTGTCCATGGCTGCTGGCCATGAGGTGTGCGTGCCTCAGGCCGCATCTGGCGCGGCTTGTACCAGATCCTATGCGGCCAGCCTGCTTTGGCATCATGTGTGGACAAATCCTATTGGCCTCAAATTGTCCAGCGATTTTCTTTTTTCTTTTTAAATAATTTCAGGAATTGTTGAGACATTGTAAAAATCATAGAAAATTCAGGAAAAAATAGAAAAATGTGAAACAAATATTGTTGGATTCCTTAGCACCAGACAAACACTTCTATACATATTTCCTTTTTACATCAATATGTGCTTAGTGTTATGTGATTGTGCATTAAGTTTTAGGATTTGGATGATACTCCACTTGCATGGCTTATAAATTCCTGTTAGCTCAGTGGGTGGATCGGCTATGTGATTATTCTTACTATGCTAGTTAGACATATAGAGCGGTAGAAGTCGGGTAGTCGGAGACTACTCGCGAGCTATAAGATTTTCTAGAAAAAATGGGCATGATAAAGAGTTCTTGGATCACAATTAACAAGTGGAGACCAAGCAAGTGGTAGGAAGCAACGGGACATGATCCAGTGTGTGTAGTACTGTCTGTGTCGCTTAGGAACTGTCTGTACCCTCAAGACCGGGTACCCCCACGTGTAAGAGCAAAATAAGACATACGTTAGCACGTATGCAGAAGACAGGGACCCAACCTGCAGGCTGGGCCCAACCGCCAACTAGGGAGCACTCATGAGAAGGCGCGTGTCCTAGGCCTCGGGTCCGATCACCTGCTGAGGAGGGCTCTGAGGCTGCCACATGTCTTCTGGCTCTGAGTCTCACTGCCGACCGAGGATGGCTCCGAAGACGCCACGTATCCGATGGTGCCGGACCCGACCTCCCGCCAGGGAGGGCTCCGGCACTGCCATGTGTTTGAACCTCCGAGCCACGTCTTTCGCCGGAGAGAGCTCCGGAGGTGCCACGTGTCCTACGGCTCCAGGCCCAATCTCCAGCATGGGAGGGCTCCGGTGCTGCCACGTAGGCAACAACTCCAGACGTCCCTTCTCTCCAAGGCGGGCTCCGATGCGGCCACGTGCATGACAGCTCCGGACCTCCCCTCCTGCCAGGGAGAGCTCCAGCGTTTCCACGTTTCCAACAACTCCGGACCCCTCGCTACTCCACAAGACAGCTCCGGTGACGATGCGTGTCCCGGGAGTGGCCGCCTGGACGCCGTGCCAACAAGCAACGGGCAGATAGCCAAGGAGTAAAGAGGAAGGTGTGCTGTTCTATCGCGCATTTAAAGTTCGCATGTTCCCAGGCAAGCAATCCAGCGTATCCCAGTACAAGTGTGCTTGGCAGCAGAGACCAGTTGCGCGGCTCCCTGACGCAGCTACAGTGCAGCACCGAAGGACAAGACGCATTCCTACTGCCTTCGTCAGACAACATTTAAGGAAGCCGACGTGACAGGGCAACATGCTCCATTGCGCGATCAAGTGCGCTACTATTAGCAGGGAGAAGAATACCCGAAGTAGAGTCAGCTGCCCATAACGGGGCTACCAGCCAGGCTCCGGACCCACATGTAAGGTTGCTTGGCCTTGAACTATAAAAGGTCCAACCAGCCAACGGGCAAAAGTCTCTCTCGATTCCAACTCCAAAAACTCCATTCGAATTCCATTCTAGCTCAAACACAGTCCAAGTCTCTGGACACCATTGTAAGCTCGCAAGCTCGAGCCACCCTCAAACTTAGGCAACAAAGAACAACCAACACTCCGTGGACGTAGGGTATTATGCTCAGGCGGCCCGAACCACATAAATCTTCGTGTTCATCTCGCCATCGTGCTACGATTCTCAAAACCACTAAGTCCCTCCTAAAGAAGAACCTCCGTGGGCTGCTCCAGAGTGCACCGTTGGAAGTGTCGCAGAAAACACTTCGACAGGAACCGTGTCGTAGTCGGCCCTGTTGAACAAGTATTGAATGTACTGGTAGCATGCTAGTGATATGGGCACTAGTAAACTGATGTAACTTGATCACCCTGGATGTCGACAATCATTCCGCCAAACTTGGTCAGTCATTAATAGGGCAGTAGGTAATCCGCTCACGGAGATCATCACGGTTGGACATCTCGTGTAGGGAACCCTTTGTCCAGGCCGGCGGACTTTTTTGGAATTTGGGATGTATTAAAAAAGGTTGTCACGTACGACAGTTGTGAAGAGCGTCGTATGCAACTTCAGGTAGTGCTTACGTGTCATGATTTCAGATTTATCCTACAGGAATAAAAATTGGTCCAAATCACCATCAGTCACAGATAATGAGTACCGCTTGTTCACTGCATCGTTGCGTAGTAACAAGTGGAAATTCCTATTAACATGGTCATATCTGAAATTAGAGCAATTGTTGCTATGTAAACATGATTTCTTAGGTTAGCTGCCAACTAAACTTTATTCTTTTTGTGCTCACTAAAAATGTCTCTATAATTTGCTAATTAAGGACACATAATTAAGCTTCTTTTATGCAAATCAGCCCCTCCTAGCAATATTTCCACTGCATATTAGTAGAGGTCTTAGAGAGTCTTTTGACAGGTAAGTCTTGCTGAGTATTAGTTACTCAGAGCTTGTTAAATTATGTTTTCAGATAATTATGAATTCACCCCTAATGATAATATTGGCGGGCTTGATAATGAAGTGTCGTCTTGAGGGTTGGACAGTTCAATGGGAACCTAGCTCGCCACAAGAGTGAATGATGTGCTGCTAGAGTGACGTATCATTGGGCCCGATACATTGCTACCGCCTTAGCCTATATATCCATTAAGTTGTAATACCTAGTTGTGTTTCCTTATTTCCGAACTCTGTTTCCAAACTCGCACTCTGATGTAATATAACTAAGTGAACCCCATGTTGTAATATTTTCGTATTTTCGCATTGATCTGTCTGGTGTCGCAGCGCGTGGCACCACCCAACTTGATCCTGGTTGTCGGGACTCCGGCCCTCACAGTGTGGCATCAGAGCCATGTTGGGATAGCGCATAATGAAAATACTTATTTTCAAAAATTTAACACGTTTACGAGTGTGGATTCGGTAGTATGCCTATATTAGGTTATATTATTATAATATTATCTAGGTGACAAGCTAACATTGTTTTTTTGTAACTACGGAAATTGTGGTTAGGAAGGTAAAAGTAGGTTGGAATGATTTTATTGCTTATGAGTATTATTTTTCTGTTGATGACTTATTTTGTTGTTGGTGACATTATTTTGTTGTTGGTGCTATTCTGGAACTAGTAGGGTATGGATGCCTTATTTTATTGTTTATGAGATATTATTTTAGTTGTTTTGGAGATATTATTTTAGTTGTTTTGAAGATATTATTTTAGTTGTTTGTGGACTTTTTTAGTTGTTTGTGGAAATTTTATTGTGGTGAGGACTCTCTTGTTGTGATCCATCTTCTGCAAGTACACTAACCATGTTTATTGTATCGCGAGTAGAAAACGTTTTTGAGCGACCGCTTTAGTGCCACCGTCTAAACGTATATACCAGATAAGTCTGGTTAGTTTTTTTTTATTTTGTGAGAATGCATAGTACCATCATTTACCTTGATGTGCATTACAATGAGAAACTGAAAATGAAAAAAAATTCTAAATCTCTAAGTGAAGTTTAGTAGATTTAATGTAATGAACTATGAATTATGCTTTAAAGTTAATGTAATGTGAATCTGTACATTACCACTATAAGAATCAGGATTTATTTGAACAAAGCCACCAAATACTACTTAAAAGTGTTTCCCTGGAGCCCAAACCTGTCCCTCAATGATTTAAATCTTCACCATATACCGAGTAGTTGTTCTGTCCTGTTTCATAAATTTTAGAAACTTGCATCCATCTTTGGAGGATGGTATGAATGCTGTTGAAGAGTAAATTAGGGGCTTTTACCACGGTATGGTATAATTATAAAAGTAGACTTAATAGCTATTGTTAGCCTCACTTTTGGAAAACTCACAGGATTGCTAGCTTTTCATAGAACCTGTTATCAAAACTTTAAAACTTCTGCTTTCAATATGGATAAGAGACTTGCTGCCCTGCTCTAGGAAGCGGCTATAAAAAGCTTGCAAAAAACACTCTTGCTTGGAAGGTTTAGAGAGTTTTCTTCAACTTTGATATTTATGGGATCTATCGGTTCTGTACCCAAACTCTCTGAAAACTTCAAAAATTATTAGATTGTCAATGCTGTCCAGCTCTAGTTTTTTTTTTCCAGAAATGGTATTCATCTTTGAAAGGCAGTAAACAATGTTATATTTATCGGATGAAGGTGTACAAATAACCGTTAGAAAGGGTGGGTCTCATTCAATGGTATTCTTGAACCTTTTCAAATCTGCCTCTAAGTCCTTCAGAAGATTCAAAGAATTCCTGCTGTCGAAATTGGTACAGTTTTAGAAACCTGACAGCACAGATTTCCAATGTGAATGGCGTGCAGATTTTTATCTACTCATCCAACAGAGGTGTATAGATATCCTTTGGAAAGGTTGTGAAGTCCTTTTCAACTTTAGTATTCATGTCATCTTCAAATTTGTTAGCAAATAATGCATAAATAAGATCAAACACAAGACACATATTTTACGTGGAAAACCCTCGTGGGAAAAAAATCACGGGCGCCAACCGACGATCTTCACTATATGATGAGAGTTACAGTAGGTGATTACAATGAGTCTCTGTCACTCGTAATACAACCTACAAGATGTATTTATAGGGGTGGCTAAAAAGGAAATAGATCCTTAAAATAAATACTATCTATAACGTGGTAGGACAAAAGGAAATAAATCCTCAAAATAAATACAGTCCATAACATGGGAGGACAAAAGGAAATAAATCCTCCCACATCTCCTAGGCGTCCCCAGCGAGATTAGAATTAGGATCATATTCCAACAAACTTCACCTTGAGACAAAATCCATCTTGTGGCCAATGAATGAATCATCAATCAACTCCCTTCAATAATGAATAACATCGTGCGCCAATAAGTCACTAGGACTTAAGCTGTAATACCAACCAAGCTTGAGCATAGCTCAACCTTGTTAGTAGGAACCCGTTTTGTTATCATATCAGCAGGATTATAATGAGTATTGATCTTGCACACTCTAAGATCACCAAGAATAATGAGATATCAAATAAAGTGATATCTCACATCAATATGTTTCTTCTCTCATGAAACATCCGATCTTTTGTAAGGTGAATAGCACACTGACTATCACAAAATATAGTAGCGCAATGATCATCTCCATAAAGCTCAACATAGAAACCTCTAAGCCAAATAATTTCTTCACAAGCTTCAGAAACAACCATATATTTAGCTTCATAGTTGATAAAGCAACAATAGACTATAAACAAGCTTTCCAACCAACAACATAACCACCAGTGATGAAAACATGACCTGCGAGAGATATTTTTTGTCCAAATCACCAGCATAATCTGAGTCAACATAACCAACAAGTCCATCTACAGATTCCCCAAACTGCAAACAAGCATTAGAAGTACCACACATGTATCTCAAAATCCATTGAACTGCTTTCCAATGCTCTCTACGAGGATTAACCATGTATCTACTAACAACACTTAGTGCATATGAGAAATCGGGACGAAAGCAAACCATAGCATACATAAGAGATCAAACTGCAGTAGTATAAGGAACTCTAGACATGTACTCAATATCATAATCTGACTCAGGACATAGAGCTGAAGATAATCTGAAATGTGGAGCTAAAGGAGTACTCACTGGTTTAGCATCACGCATACTGAAACGATGAAGTACCTTTTTAAGATAACCTTGTTGACTAAAATATAACTTGCCAGATTGTCTCTCTCTAATAATCTCCATTCTAAGAATTTTCATTGCTGCACCGAAGTCCTTCATCTCAAATTCATTACTCAATTGAGCTTTTAATTTGTCTATTTTTGACTTATCTTTTGTAGCAATCAACATATTATCAACATAGAGAAGTAAATAAATAGCTGAATCATCAACAATCTTCAAATAAACAAAACTACCATAGGATGACCGCTTAAAATATTGAGAGAGCGTGAAGGAGTCAAATCTCTTATACCACTGTCTAGGAGATTGTTTGAAGCCATAAAGAGACTTCTTTAACTTACAAACAAAGTGTTCTGAGCCTGAAATAATAAAGCCTTCAGGTTGATCCATATAAATGTCTTCATCTAATTCTCCATGTAAAAATGCAGTTTTAACATCCATTTTCTCCAACTCATAATCATGCATAGCAACAATACTGAGTAAACTAGGAATAGAGCTATGCCTCACAACAGGAGAAAAGACAACACTATAGTCAATACCTGCAATCTGACTATAACCTTTAGCAACCAACCTTGCTTTATACCTTACAGTCTCATTAGGAGAAATAGGCTCTGTCTTCTTAAAAAATCCACTTACAACGAATGGCCTTCTTCTTTTTACGCAATGACACTAAATCCCAAGTGTCATTTTTTTCAAGTGACTCCATTTCATCTTGCATAGAGGTAACCCAATAATTACAATCCACATAAGTAAAAGCGTCAGAATAATTAGAAGGTTTTGCACTAACTTCAACGTCTTCTGTGCAACTCAAAGCATAAGCAACGATATTGCATTCCTCAATTAACTAATTGGGTCGAATATGAGGCCTTCTAGACTTGTCAACTGCAACAGAATGTTGTGGAGGCTGCCCAACAGGAGAAGAATGTGGGATAGTAGATTAATCATCATCAATAGTTGCATCGGAGTCATTACTATGTGGTGTATGTGCTGAATCAATTAAATGCTCCACCTGCACACTAGATGTCTGAGGACTCTGAACAGGAGAATTAGTGGCCATAGCATTAGTAGTCATAGCAGATTCATTAAAGACAACACTTCTGCTGGTTATAACCTTCTTTGATTCAGGATCCCACAATCTATAACCTTTAACACTAGAACCATAACCAAGAAAAATGTACTTAATAGCTCTAGGCTCCAATTTTCCATTATCAACATGAGCGTAAGCAGGACAATAAAAAATCCTCAATTCAGAATAATTTACTGGAAAATCAGACCATACCTCAATTGGAGTCTTTTTATAGATGGCAATAGAGGGGGAAAGTTTAATAAGATAACAAGTAGTGGAAGCAACCTCAGTACAAAAACATCTATTAAGACCAGCATTAGACAACATGCAATGGGCCTTAGAGATGATAGTCCTGTTCATACGCTCAGCAACACCATTTTGCTAAGGTGTGTGAGAAACAGTGCGATGTCTCACAATGCCATGAGACTTGCAGTAAGAATTAAATTCATTAGAACAGAATTCCATCCCATTGTCAGTATGAAGAACCTTAACCTTTCTATCAGTTTGATTCTCCACCATAGTCTTCCACTCTTTAAATGTACAAAATGCATCTGATTTATGCTTTAAGAAATAAGGTCATACCTTTCTCGAATAATCATGAATAATAATCAACATATAACGAACACCTCCAATGGATGTTTTACGAGATGTTCCCCATAAATCTGCATGCACATAATCAAGAATACCTTCAGTTGTATGAACCGAAGTGTCAAACTTCACCCTCTTGTGTTTGCCAAACACTTAATACTCACGAAAATCCAATTTATTGATGTGGTGCCCATCAAGAAGACCTCTCTTGCTCAAAATTTTCATACCAAGTTCACTTATATGACCAAGATGCATATGCCATAAATTTGTAGTATCACAATCAGGTGACTTAGAAGAAACAACACCATTACCAATAATAGTAGCGCCTTGAAGAATATACAAATTTGAATTTAACAAGTCACCTTTCATGACAACAATAAAGCCTTTAGTTACCTTCATAACTCCACCTCCAGCAGAATACTTGTAACCTCTGAGATTAAGAGTACTCAAAGAAATAAGATTTATCATCATAGTTGGAACGTGCCTCACATATGTCAAAGTCCTGACAATACCATCAGACATCTCAATTTGAATGGATCCAATGCCTACTACCTTGCGAGGTGTGTTATCACCCATCAAAACAGAACCTCCACCCTGGACAGATTCACAAGTGAAGAACCAATCTTTGTTAATGCAAATATGAAACGTGCAAGCATAATAAAGGACCCATTCATCATTAATTTTAGCACATCCAGCAAAAGCAACAAGAAGATCACCATTAGAACTGCTATCAGAAGAGACAACAAAAGCACTACCATAATCACTAGATTTATTTCTCGACTTTTGAGCAGCCTTTCTCTTTTCTTTATTTTGCAGCTTGTAACATTCAGATATATTATGACTATTCCTCTTGCAATATCTACAAAACTTTTCTTTACCTTTGGATTTAGAGCGGCGCCTTTGACCACTCGAACTTTTATTTGATTTCTTATCCGTGCTACCACGAACAGACAAACCTTCTTCATCAGAATTGGCAGCGGAATCGGTACACACTATCTGTTTCATCTTTTCTTTAGCATGCAAAGCATCATAAACCTCATGAACAGTTAAAGTATCATGACTGTATAATATAGTGTCTCTGAAATTTGAGTAAGATAGGGGCAACGAATAAAAGAGCATAAGAGCTAAATCCTCATGATCATATTTTACCTCCACGGACGCTAGGTCCGAAATAATCTCCTTGAAGACATGAACATGAGAGGACATTGAACCACCCTCTTGCAACTTGTGAGTAAATAATTTTATCTTCAAATGCATCTTGGTGGTTAGATATTTGGACATGCAGATCGATTCCAGCGTGAGCCATAAAGCAGCAGCGGTTTCCTGTTCCAAAACCTCTTGCAAAATATTGTTAGATAAATAAAGATGAATTTGTGATAGAGCCTTACGGTCACGACGGTTTTCATCATCGATCCAATTCTCTTGATTCTTGGAAAAACCATCAAGCACATCATCCAGATCAGTGTGTGCTAATATTGCCCTCATCTTGACTTGCCATAAAGTAAACCATTTATCACGGTCAAGCGGTGGAATATCGTATTTGAAAGAAGCCATGTCGAAGAAAATTAGCGATAATTAATTTGGCGGCAGCGCACAGAGCTGGGAATAAAACTCAAAAGTAAATAAATCAATCTTGTGTCTGGCCCTGGTTCCATAGCAAATAATGCATAAACAAGATCGAACACAAGACACAGATTTTACGTGGAAAACCCTTGCGAAAAAAAACCATGGGCGCCAACTGGCGATCTTCACTATATGATGAGAGTTACAGTAGAGGATTACAATGAGTCTCTATCACTCGTAATACATCCTACAAAATGTATTTATAGGGGTGGCTAACAAAAGGAAATTGATCCTCAAAATAAACAATATCCATAACGTGGTAGGACAAAAGGAAATAAATCCTCAAAATAAATACAGTCCATAACGTGGGAGGACAAAAGAAAATAAATCCTCTCACATATCCTAGGCGTCCCCAACAAGATTAGAATTTGGATCATATTCCAACAAAATTCATCTTACAAATCACTTAAATTGCACAAAGTTCAGAAACTGTCACAGAGAGCAGATTTCAAATTCCTCTCTCTACTTTTCTGTAAAATGGGCATAAACCTGAACATTAAATCGCATGGGGTCATACAAAATACTGTTGGAAAGCTTGGGAAGTGTGCTATCACTTTGCAGTTCATGAGATTTTCAAATTTTGACTCGAAGGTTTCTGAAAACATTGAACAATGGAGGCTGCTCAGAAAACTGCATAACCGAGAAAAAATTCAGAACTCGAATCAACTTCAAGAATTCATATCTTTTGATCCAGAACTCTTTTGGATGCATGCATATACTCTTTAGAAAGCTATAAAATTAAAAGGTAACCTTAACTTTTGGTTCAGCTTGAGTAGAAATCTTACTCCAAATGATGTCAGATTCGAGATTTTTACCTGCTACCCAGTTAAGGACAAGAGTTAGTTGAATTTTTATCGGGTAAGAAAAACTTATTGGATTTATGCTCCGATATTGTCATGATTGATTATTGAACCTTTCACAAAGTCCTTATCATGCTAATATGGTTTCTTAATTCGATTTTACTGTGGGAAATCAAGTTTTTACATATTGTTCAAACTCTCCCTGCAGATGCCCAACATTGTGACCAACTTTGGGAACGGATGATTGGGTTCAGAATGCCTTGACCACCCGGGTTACCCCCTCTTGCTATGGCAGCTGCTTCAAACCTTCAGGTATGTCGAATAACCAATGTACGTCGGGCGATAAGTGCTGGACCGAGGGGAGACGGTGTTCCTTATGCACGTGCCCGTCCCTGCCGATCTGGTGCCATCCGGATGGGCTCAGTGGATAGTTGAGGTCACAGGGCTAACGTTGCAGGACACGTGGGACATTGTGTGTCACCATGCTCTCGTCCGTTTTTGCGGGGAGCATTGTTGGGAGCTAGAAGGATCACCGTATGCCCTCATTTCGGTCAATGACCCGACTCATCCGATGTGGCAACTCCGGATGCACTGGGTGCATGATGTGTGCCATCCACATTACGACACACGTGTGTCCATCCTTAGCTTCTACATGAGGTTGGACCACCAGTTGTATTGTTCTCATCGGGATCTCGATCACCGAAGGGTGGAGGCCTTGCAGTGAGCTCATATCCAAAGGGAAGACGACGCTTTCCTCATTGAAGCACAAGGTGCTAAAATATCTGAGTTAAAGCGTCAACTGCAAGAAAAGAGTGAGTTGCTACAGCAAAAAGACGAGACCTTACAGCTGAAGGATCAGATTATCCAAAAGAAATGAGAAGATTGAAGAGCTAACAGCTGAAAAGTATAACATTCACGCGGATGCAGAGTTCTTCGAGCAGGAGATGCTTGAGTCTCAGGACGAGTTGGCCGATCTTAAGGCCAACCCTCTGCAGTTAGTGACCGCGGTGACGCTGAGGAGCTGCAGCTTGACCAGGGAGCACAAATAGATCCGAAGTCCGAGCCAGAGACAGCGATAAAGTCACCAGTTGATGAGCCAGGACTGGTGTGACGTCAGGTTCAGACATTGAGTCAGAGATGGAGATTGAGACCGATCCAGAGATGGGAATTGTCAGATCGAGACCGGGTATGAGACAGACCTTGAGGAGGTGTTTGAGGCTGAGTTCGAGCAGGAGCAGCAGCCAGCACCCGCACCAGCACCATCAATAGCCCCATGACCTGGGGACGAGTAGGCTAGTCCCGTATTCTACTAGTTGGCATGCCCACATGTTTTGTATCATATTATATGCTGTAGTTTGACTCATGTGTGATGTTAATGTAGACTAGGCATGCTATTATTTTTTTGACCGAGTGTGCATGTGTATGAACTCCTATAGAAGGGGCACATCATTTTGGGGGCATAGTGTTGTAACCTTGGTCTTTTGACAGTAGTAGTCTTGTACAAATTTCCTCAGTGCTAATATATGTGAGATGTTGTAAAAATCTGTGATGAACTACTGCAGTTAATGTTATTTTGAGAAAAGTGTAAATTCAATCATTGGATATTAACTGTGTTTTAGTCACTCTTGCAGCATGGTTCGTACTCGCTCCCTTAGTGAGATTGGAGGCTTCCGATAGGGCGAAGAAAACCCTTCACCATCACCACCACTGCAGCAGGCACCGCCACCTCCACCTACTTTGGCAGAGGCTATTGCAGCAATGATGGCCTCTCACCAGAAAAACACCAAGCTACTTCAAGCTTTAGTGTAGAACACATCCCGTCAAAGTGAACGTTGAAAGTCACCTCCACGTCGCCCACCTCAGATCTCCTATTCGGAGTTCCCAGCGACGCACCCTCCGGTTTTTACCAAAGCAAACGAGCCTTTGGAGGAGGACAACCGGCTCCACACCACTGAGTCAAAGTTCAGGCTGCTCCAATGCAGCGAGCACCAGAAGACGATGTTTGCTTCCAAACAACTTCATGGCTCAGCCGCATCCTAGTGGGTGAACTACCGCGCCAGCCTCCCTGTCGGCCAGCAAGTGACATGGGCAGAGTTCCGTGAGGCTTTTCATGCTCATCACATTCCTCCGTGAATCATGAAAAGAAAGCTTCAGGAGTTCCTAGACTTGAATCAGGGGGGAGGACTGCTCACGAGTACTCCATGGTGTTCAACCACCTGGCATAATATGCACCAGAACACGTGAACACAGAAGCTAAGAAGCGTGATTGCTTCTTTAGAGGACTGAACTCCAAGCTCCAAGATCATCTGGACTTGTTCAACAATGGCAGTTTTAATGACCTTGTTAATGCTGCTAGCACTCAAGAGGATGCATTCACAGCCACCAGGCGGAAAAGAGAAAGCGAAGCACCCCTCAGGGCAGCTCCAGTGGCCCTCCAATCAAATACCGGATGGTACTCCGTTCACCGTTCAGCCAAATATTCCAAGCAGCCCCGCGACTGCCGCAAGCTTGCCCCTTTCAGTCAAACTTTCGACCACCTTCGCAGCAGCAGTGGATGGTACCTCGTGCAATTCCAGCTCAACAAGGTGCACAAGTATACTGTCCTCCTCAGTTTACCGCAGGTCTGAACCATAACCCGTGCTTTAATTGAGGCCGCTTGGGCCACTTTGCACAGGATTTCCGTCAAGCAAAGCAAGTCAGCAACAACACCCCTCCATCCCAGGCATCCAACCAGCCACGTGGGCAACAAAAGAAAGCAGCACCAAAGACCGGCCGCGTCAACTATGTCACGATTGAGGATATATCAGAAGGAGAAGGAGAACCCATTCTTGCTGGTATATTCACCCTACATGACCAATCCACCTTCATTCTTTTTTTATTCTGGTGCCACTCATAACTTCATCAGTAAATCATATACGCAAAAATACCAGCTCTCCCCTACTTTGGTGAAATACCCATATATTATTCGTTTACCCGGAGGTACAATCTCAGCCAGACAAATTATATCTAGAGAACCTCTTCTCCAAGGTGGACAAGTTTATCGTACTAATATCATTGTGCTAGAAGGACAATGAATAGATATTATTTTGTTGATGGCATGGATGACACAACATAGGGCTGTCCTTGATGTGGGTTCACGTACCGTCCAACTAAATTCCTCGAATCATGGTCGCAACATTTTGATCCTTGAAAACTCACCATAAAAAGTTTTCAGCCACACACCACACTGAGGGTACTCGACTTGAAGAGATTCCAGTGTTTTGCGAGTACCCAGCTGCCTTTCCGGACTACCTCCTGGGTCTGCCACCTGACCGGGAAGTCAAATTCAAAATTGAGTTATTACCAGGAACTACCAAATTTCTTGAAGACTATACAAGATGGCGTCAAATGAACTAGCTGAATTCAAAGAATAACTCAAAGTACTCGTGGACAAGGGATTCATCCACCCAAGTTTTTCACCTTGGTGATGCTTTGCATTGTTTGTAAAGAAGAAGGATGAATTGTTGAGGCTATGTGTGGACTACCGTCCATTGAATGCTGTCATGATCAAGAACAAGTATCCGCTCCCTCGCATCGACATTCTTTCTGATCAACTAGTGGGTGCTAAGGTCTTCTTAAAAATTGATCTTCGGTTCGGGTATCACCAAATCAAGATACGACCGGAAGATGTTCCGAAAACAACATTCTCGACTAGATACAACCTCTATGAGTATTTAGTCATGTCTTTTGGTCTCACCAACACACCGGCGTACTTTATGTATCTTATGAATTCGGTGTTCATGCCAGAGTTGGATAAGTTTATCGTGGTCTTCATTGACGACATTCTTGTTTATTTCAAGGTCGAAGAAGAACATGTTGAACACCTCCATATCGTACTCCAAAGGCTAAGAGACCATAAGTTATTTGCAAATTTCAGAAAATATGAGTTTTGGTGTAGGGAAGTGCCTTTCCTTGGGCACATCATATCAGCTAAAGGAATAGCGGTAGGCCTGAGTAAGGTTCATGATGTTCTAAATTGGAAATCTTCCACTCCGTTCATGAAATTCTAGCTTCCTGGTATTGGTAGGATACTACTGGAGGTTTATTCCCATCTTCTCCAAGATTTTTAAACCAATAACGGAGTTGTTGTAAAAAGGCATAAAATACATGTGGAGTGATGCTTGTGAGGAGGCTTTTCAAACCTTGAAGAAGCATCTCACCACAGGACCCGTGTTAGCTCAACTGGATATAACCAAAATATTTGATGTATATTGTGATGCATCGGTCACGGGTCTCGGATGTGTTCTTACACAAGAAGGCTGAGTCATTGCCTATGCATCTCATCAGCTCCGAAGGAATGAACAACACTATCCGACTCATGATCTCGAGTTAGCTGCAGTTATTCTTGCCCTTAAGGTGTGAAGGCATTACCCTTGAGAAATTTAGTTCACCTGTACACTGATCACAAGAGCCTCAAGTACATTTTCACTCAGAAGGAGTTGAACATGAGGCAACGCAGATGGCTGGAGTTAATCAAAGATTATGAGTTAGAGATTCACTATCATCCCGGGAAGGAAAATGTTGTGGCCGACGCTTTGAGTTATAAATGTCATATCCATTACTTGCCTACCCATCCAACTGAGGTCAAAGAACCCAGCCTTCATGTGACTCCACGTGGAGCTTTGTATAACCTTGCTCTTATTCCCACCATACGTGAAGAAATCATAGCAGCCCAAAAGGAAGATGAAGGCTGGAAAGTGGGGAAATGAAGTGTTTCCGCGAAGACGTAGGAGCCCTATGCTTCAACAACCGATTCGTAGTTCCTGAAAATCAGGAACTACGGAGGAAGATTTTGGATGAGGCTAATTTATCCAAATATTCCATTCATCCGGGCATCAACAAAATCTATTAGGATTTCAAGAAAAAGTTCTGGTGGACTCGAATGAAAAGGGAGATCACTCATTATGTGGCCGAGTGTGACACTTGCAGAAGAGTCAAGGCCGATCATTTGAAGAAGGCAGGATTTCTCAACCTTTGAGTATTCCTGCATGGAAGTGAGAGGACATCAGTATGAATTTTATTGTTGGATTACCTCTGACATTCCACAAGCATGAGTCAATTTGGCTCATCTTCGACCGTCTAACCAAATCAGTCCACTTTATTCCCGTACATACCCGATACAACGCCAAGAAGTATGTGGAGTTATACATATCCCGTATCGTGTGTTTACATGGAGTTTCCCACACTATCATATCGGACAGAGGCACACCTTTCATTGCTCAATTTTGGGAGAAACTACATGCGTCCTTAGGAACTAATGTTATTATAGGCTTCTCATACCATCCTCAGATAGATGATCAGACTGAGAGAGTAAATTAAATACTCGAAATATGCTACAAGCTTGTACTATCGCCTATGGGAGAAATTGGAACGATCATCTACCTCTCGCCGAGTTCTCCTATAATAACAGTTATCAAGAGACCATCCAAATGGCACCATATGAGGTTCTATATGGTAGAAAGTGTCGGACACCCCTCATTTGGTGTGAGTCGGGTGAAAGGGTCATTTTTGTGGTTGATCTCGTCAAAGAGGCTGAAGAACAAGTGAAAATCATACAAGTAAACCTCAGTACATCGAAGGCTTGATATAAAAGCTATGCGGATAAACGACATCGCTCCCTGGAATTCAAAATAGGAGACCATGTATACCTACGTGTTTCTCCTATGAAAGGGGTGCATCGTTTTGGAATAAAAGGAAACTAGCGCCGCGATTTATCAGTCCCTTTCCCATCACCGAGAAATGTGGACCCGTTTATTATCGCTTGGAGTTGCCTACCTCATTATCCGAAGTCCACTATATTTTCCACACCTCCTAGTTGCGAAAGTGTCTCAGGACACCATCAGAAGTTCGCATGGAGGACATAGAAGCTTTACAACCCGATCACACATATACCAAGCTCCCCATTAGAATTGTTGATGACAAGACTCGAGTCACCCGGAATCAAACTATGAGATTTTATAAAGTGCAATGGAGTAATCACTCCGCTAAGGAGGCAACATGGGAGCAAGAAGAGTATCTTCAATCGCATTATCAGGTGCTATTAGCATCATATCTCCGGTAAACATCTACTCTATCTCCGAAAGTATTTTCATCTTAAGCTCGGGATGAAATTTCTTTAAGGGGGAGGGTTGTAACAATCCAAGTTTCAAAAGAATGCTCAAAAGATATTTTTTCTCAGGAACTACAATACAATTTCTGCAAATTATGAGTTAAACCGTTGTTTAAGGTAGAAAAATTCATAAATTAAGTTTCCCTGTGGAAAATTCAAATCTGTGTTCATCAAAATTAAGAACATATTGGGTACAACACCTCTGCAAATTTTTACCATTTTAGGAGGCCTCTAAGAAATTGTTTTGAATTTACAAGAGGGCTGCAGATTTGAAATTCGCAAAAAATAAAAAGGAACAGTGGACCCTGCCTGTCAGTGGCTTCCTCTTCCTCCTCTCTGCCATCCTCGGGGCTGTGGCTGCAGCTGCAGGAAACCCGCCAGCACGGCGGCGTGCCGTGCACGCTCGACCGACCGATAGCAGCGCCTTAAGCTCGTCCAACGGCTCCTTTCCTCCTCACTCCACTGTGTTCGTTCTTCAACAAGCTCCCGAGCACCATTGCCGCTGTGTCGCCTAGCTCGCAGTCGCGCCGCCCCACAGCTGGCTCCCAGCCAATACCGAGCTCGCCACCACGCACGCTCGCTCGCCCAAGACTCTCCTAGCCACATCACTCGTCCGCATTCCCATCCAAGCGAGTGGAATTCGTCATTCTTCCCCGGTGCCGGCCATTGGACCTTCACCGCTTCTTCGACGAAATTCATCATTCATCGCACACGATGAATAAAATTCAAATTCCTTTGATGCACAGGCTACTTACTAGTTAACGTACATTCCTAAGTAGGTTCTTTGACGGGAGAAAAAAGCAGAGAACTCACTGTATTTTCTCATCTTCATCGTCGCCGGCCGCCAACCGTCCGCACCTCGTAGCCGTGCCCCCTACTGCAGTCATTCCTGCTCCTTTTGAGATACTTGCGACCTTTCCCATATCGAGCTGAAGCATCCCACGTATTTTCCCCATTTCCTACACCTTGTTTCGGGGCATACGATGTTGCCAGAGTTGAGCGCCGGAGGAGCCTCGTCGCCAAACCGATTCTGCCCTTCCAGGTGCTGCTGCTACCTAGTGGTGAGGTACCCTGGGCGCTGCAGTTCTGCTGGGCTCCTCCCCACCGCCGGCCACCGCCTCCGGCAAGCTCCCCGGCGAAGAACGCCACCGGCCATGGCTGCTGGCCATGAGGCATGCGCTCTGTTTAAAAAAGCGTTCTAGGCGGCCGCTTAAGCGCCGCGTAGGCACTGAGCGTCACCGGAGCGCTTTGATTTTCCCTAGGCGGTGGCATTAAGGGGTCGGACCGCTTTTTTCCACTTCGGTCCACTTTTTTCTGCTTTCTTCAGCTTAAGTCTGCTTTCTACCACTTGTTGTGTCCATATAAAAGGAATGAGTAACTCTAATTTTTTTCTCATCCCTATTGGTGGCGGCTGCTGTTGGTAAGATGGTAGTGGCCTGTCTTAGTGCCTGGTCGCACAAGATTGTGTCACACTCTATCTCATCTTATTTTATTTATTGATTGAATTTTTTTAAAATTTAAAAATCTACATATATAATATATTATATAAATTTAATCCTCTTTTATGAAATGCCTAGGAGCCGCCTAGGCGGCCTAGGCGCTAGGCGGAGCTCTTCTGTTAATTTTTTCTACCGTTTTTCTAAACACTGGGCATGACATAGGTTCTTCTGTAAATTTGATCCATGACATAGGCTCGATACCAACTGAGACAGGGCTCAGCTCATGATACCACATGTCACAGCTCTGATACCACGCTGAGACGGCCCCAACGCCGCCCGTTCAGTCACGGGGACGGGGCACTCGCCCGGGAATCACATTGGGTGGTGCCATGTTGTGCGGCACCCAACAGCACACATACAAGGAACAATGTATTACATAAAACAATAGCGGAAGCTTACAAGTTTTTCTTTGTAAATAATTTACATCAAATAACTACAGCGGAAGTCTATAACAACTCACGTCGAATAAATAAGAGCACTCGAGATGAAGTCCAGCCCGCGGACTCCTCTCGCTAGTAACACGAAGGCAACAGCAGCGGTTGGGTTCTCCATGTGTTACACGACTCGGAAGTCTTCGAGTCTCACCGGACAACCTTCTTCTTAGCATCGATGTTAACCTGCAAAACCACTTATATAGCAAGCGTGAGCACCTAGGCTCAGCAAGACTGATCCGTCTCTCCTATACAAGAAACTCTACATGCACGACGGTTGCAACTGGGTAGCTAGATTTGCAATAAGGACTCGCCTAAAGTTGATCCTTAACTTTCAAATTTTAGGCCTCATTGTGAGTACCTAGAGCCGAAAAGCATCGCAACTCCACAATCAAACAAGAAACGCTTTATTGTGATGCTCCTTGCACAAAGTAAAAGTAAAGTTTAATGAGCCTATCTCTAAATCAGTCATGGTTGCAATACAAGTTATATCACAGCCTTATCAAGTTCAAAAGATAACCAGTTCTAGTTGTTACTACGTCAAGACGCAGTGGGCAAGTATGCTCATATAACTGCGAGCGACGGTGATTCGAATCAGTACACGCCCAAACTACATGACACGTACACCCGTACTCCGAGTTGCCGGCAGCAACCTCGACTGACGTTGTACGCGGCCACCTTTCCCAAGATCTTCCACATTAGACGCAGTCCAACTGCCCCGAGTATGCAAGCTCCCTCAAGATACATACCCACAGTGGTATGTTCTTAAGCGAGTTACCTCCTGCTACGCTGACGCCGAAAGCCTAAGGCAGTTGGAAAAGTTCCACTATGGATCTCCCAAGGTACATCAGTTTCCTGGGTCCTATATAGCCAGTATGTGCCCGGTACACAACTCAAACATGTCCAACAGGGCCAAGCACGGATGGGCCTTAACCGACACAGGCAGGGCTATGCACACACGGTCCGCAACCTACTGCATCTAAACCTCCCTGCCCGGTCTCCATTTCTTATGTGTGAACTTTCCTCATCTTTTCTATTTTGGATCCGCTCCGAGTAAACCAGCCCTAAACTCGCGAGTAGCTTCCCACTACTCGACTTCTACCGAACCTTTCCTATTAACATTTAGCGTAGCCAAATCCACTCGCGGAGGTGCTATTCTACCCTTTCTCTCGTAGTATTTCTGGTCATGCAAGTGGGGTTTTCAATATCAACTGGACTTAATGCAATCAACGATGCAAAGCTATGATCTCTAAAAATGAAAATGCTTTATAAAACTGTTCAAATGCAAACCGGGGCTTGCCTGTATTGCAGGTGACTAAGATTACAATCAGTTAGGGACGATCACTTGGAGCTTGATAACTCGCTTTCCTCCCTCCTTGATCTTCACTTCAAGTCCTTCTCACGTGCTCACGTAAATGCTACACGATATGGTCATGCATATGTATTTAATTGAAAAACTTTTGCTAATAAGGTCTAATGACAGTTTAAAAACTGGAACTCTGTTTAAGAATTTAAAATGACACTGGTGCTAGTGGTTTAGATTGGGTTTAAACACTATGATCAAATGTTGAGTCCTTTTCCCACTTACGTGTTGATCACCTTAAGAGGTTACACATGACAGTGGTGATTCAGAGCTCCAATGGAGCTGAGAATTTTCATATGAGTTCCTTGTCACAAGAAAGTCATCTCGACCAAAAATTAGCACTTTTCATGGAGTGGTTTATTCAGAACAATTCCCTAAGTATTTAAACAAAGATGAATTAATTCTGAGGTAACACCCATGTTCATGTCAAACTTAGTGGACTATAATTTCAAGTATAGTTCATAGAGTTTGCATGAATTTTCCTAGGATTTTTGGAGCTAAAGATTTCCCAGAACTGAATTTCCAAGTTTGGAAATTCTCTGAAAATGTTTCTGTATTCATTTGAACACAGTAACTTACAATCTGAATTCTCCTGACCAAATAAACTCCAAATGAGCTGAAACTTTTACAGGAGTATAATAACACCTTAAATAATATTCTGGCAAAATTTGAGATTTTTGGATAAACCAAACTCCCTCTAAAATTCTTTTGCTGAAAAGCCTTAAAGAATTTTCCATAATTAAATAAAGACTTTCATACAAATTGGGTTGCATATTTGGATAGAGTTTGTCAATCTGAATCTAACCCAATTTTAATCACTAAATTTGGAGGTTCCTAGCAAAAGTTATGCTCTTCTAAAGTTTGGGGAAATTATGGAATTTGAATAAATCATGGAAAAGTTTAAAACTGACTGTGGGTCCGGGGAGCACACGTGTCACACCCTGAAATAAGCCACACGGGGCTACGGAGCTGTTTCCCGTGCTGTCACAGCTGATCCGGCGCCACAGAGTATCCAGCCCCTCTCCCAACTCACTGACACGCGGGCCCGGCGGTCTTCTTCAACCTCCAGCCGCCCGCGCGCCTGCGCCGCCGGGGCTCGCCGGAGCACTTCGGTTTCCGACTCCCGGACCTTCTCTCGAGCTGCTACTTGCCGCCAGTGCCTAATTCCACTCGGGGAACACACTGGTGCGGTCCTCCTGAGCCGGCAGAGCCTCCAACCCAACGCCCGACGGCGCGGCGGCTCGGAAGAAGTTCGGCGGCGTTATCCCGATGATCTAGCCTGCCAAAAGCCCCCTGGACAGGTCCTACAGCACCAGTGAGGACTGGAGGAGCTTGGCATGGCTGCACATGGGCTCGGGAACGGCTCCAAGCTAGGGTTCATCGTGTGCCCGAAGCGTCCCGCCATAACCGCCGTCGGAAAGATTGAAGTTGCGCTGTGCACAGTGTGTTTCATGCTAGGTTTCAAAAGCAAACTGGTGCGCCCTCAAGTCTAGCCCGTGTGTGTGAAGTTTCGTGGTATCTAAACAAAGATTAACCGAGAATTTCATAGAATTATACCCGAAGGTAGGTTTGCACCGATCGGAAGAAAATCTCGAAATTCCCTGTCAATGATCCGCGGTTGGTCCTGAGCTTCGGGGGTGAGTTGTGTGGACGTTGTGCGCATCCAGCGGTGTCCTAGCTCGGCCGTGACAAGCCACGGTTGAGGCTGTCCACGAGAGCACCCGCTCTCGGCCCTATGGTTGCCGCCGCGGGAACTGGTTTATCTCGGTTTGGGGAGGAGGAACTCACGTAGGAATTGCGCGAGGACGTCGGATGAGGGTGTGTGGTGTTGTTTGGTCACTCAGTTGAGGCTCGCACGCGAGCTTTCGGTGTGGCTGATCGATCGGAGGGCAGCGGCAGCACTGTCCAGTGTCTTGCGCGAGGAGAAGAAAGAGCAACGCCGAGGCTTTGGTGATGAAGGTGAAAGGGAGCACGGCAGTGGTTAAAGACGTCCAGGCAGCTCTCCAGTGCGCTGAGATTCAACAGGAGGTGGAGGCGTCGGCTCTGTGCGGTGTCGCCCGGTGGAAAGTCGGCTCTGCCGGTTGCTTCGCGTGGGAGGTGAACAAACAGAGACCCAACACTGCACAGTTGAATATCTTTTGCAATTTTCAGCCCCTCCTTATGACATGTGGGCCCCACCGTTCAGAGCCTCCTTATCCTCTAGAATACCTCCCAAAATTGGCAAAAGATGGAATTCAATTGTGGAAGTTTGAATCTGAGAGGCATTTGGACAATTGGGCAAGTTTCATTCAAATTCAAATAGGCATTTGAATTCTTTGTCATTTAAAGTCCATTTTGGAAAATGAGTCACAAAACATTTCAAAAAATCATGAAACTTTGCATACCCACTAATTTGGACCTAAGGAATTCAAATCTGAAATCTGATTTTAAATTTAACTGCTGCAAATGAGATTTTTAGCACAACAGTTTTGAATTCCATTGTGTTGTTCTCATTTGAATTTTGAGTTGAACCAATTTGTTCCAAATCTGACTTTAGCTTTCTTACACCTATGGGAACTTCCCATCTTGTTTTTTTTACCCCCTTGGGTTCCAAGTTTTCAAATAACCATTTGAACTTGTGTGAAGAAAGCCCTCATGTGTGTTATCACATGTGGGAAAAGTTTTAACAAGTCCCAAATTCCATACATATGAAACCAACTTTTGCAAACAAGTGTTTCTTTGTATTCACATTTTTGGGACCTTTACATTCCTCCACCCTTAAAAGGAATCTCGTCCCGAGATTACAAAAGAAGAACAAAGAGGGAGGGTAATTACAAAAATCTAAGACAAAAGTTCCGGATAGTTCTTGTGGATGTAATCTTCAGTTTCCCATGTCGCCTCTTCTGGGTATGATTACTCCACAGGACTTTGTAAAATCTCAAAGTCCGGTTTCGGGTGATCCGGGTCTTTTCGTCGATAATTTGTACAGGCTGCTCGACATAGGTGAGATCCAGCTTCAACTCGTCGATGTCTTCGGTGCGGACAGCAGCGGTAAACTTGAGACATTTACGCAGCTGGGACACGTGAAATATGTCACGAATACCGGCAAGGCTTGCCGGTAGTTCCAGCTGGTAGGCTACAGTTCCGCACTTCTCCGTGATAGCAAACGGACAGATGAATCGGTGAGCAAGTTTCCCCTTGACACCCAACCGATGAATTCCTTTCATCGGAGACATACGAAGATACACGTGCTCTCCGACATCGAAATGCAGCGGTCGACGTCTCTGGTCCGCGTAGCTCTTTTGACGAGATTGGGCAGCTTTGAGGTTCTCTTGTATTATGCAAACTCTCTCTTCGGCTTCATTGACAAGATCAACCCCGAACGTTATTCGTTCACCGGACTCACACCAGTTCAATGGCGTACGGCACTTCCGGCCATATAGAGCTTCATATGGTGCCATTTTGATGCTCGTCTGATATCTGTTGTTATACGAGAACTCCACCAACGGCAAGTGATCATCCCAGCTCTTACCGTGGTTGATGGCACATGCTCTTAGCATATCTTCCAGTATTTGATTCACCCTCTCAGTTTGCCCATCGGTTTGAGGGTGATACGCAGAGCTTCGAATCAGTTTGGTCCCCAAGGATGAGTGTAGCTGCTCCCAGAAACGGGCTACGCACAGCGATCCTCTATCAGACACAATGGTACGGGGAACTCCATGTAAGCACAAGATCAATGCTCTGTACAGCTCCGCATACTGCTTTGCGTTATATCTTGTATGCACAGGGATGAAATGTGCTGATTTGGTTAACCGGTCCATGATTACCCAAATCGAATCATGGTTGTAGGAGGTCATCGGCAACCCGACGATGAAGTCCATACTCAAGTCTTCCCACTTCCATGCCGGTACTTGTAGTGGTTGCAATAGGCCCGACTTCTTCACATGGTCGGCCTTAACTCTTCGACACGTATCGCATTCTGAAATGTGCTTTGCAACTTCACGTTTCATACGTGTCCACCAAAACTTCTTCCTGAGATCTTGGTACATTTTATTACTGCCAGGGTGAATGGAAAACTTGGACAAATGAGCTTCATCCAAATTTTTATTCCGTAGTCCCATATCCCGGGGTACTACAATCCGGTCGTTGAACCACAAAGTACCATCCTCGTCCTTCCAGAAGCATTTATCTCTCCATTGTCCATCCTTCGTCGTATGTGAAACATACCCTTGTCTTTTCGTTGAGCTTCAATGATCTCCTCTCGGATGGTAGGAATGAGAGCGAGATTATAGAGAGCTCCATATGGGATGACACGGAGGCTTGGTTCTTCATCATCCATTTCAGCAATAGTTAGGTGATGGATATGCCGCTTTACGACTGAGCGCATCGGTGACCACATTCGCCTTTCCTGGATGATAATGATTCTCAAGTTCATAGTCTTTAATGATCTCTAGACATCTTCGTTGCCTCATGTTCAATTCTTTCTGAGTGAAGATGTACTTCAAGCTCTTGTGGTCGGTGTAGAGGTGTACAAGACTTCCGAGCAAGTAATGCATCCACATCTTCAAGGCAAGGACCACGACAGCTAACTCAAGATCATGAGTTGCATAATGCTGCTCGTGATTTCTGAGTTGACGAGATCCATAAGCGACCACTCGTCTTTCTTGCATCAGCACGCAGCCAAGACCGATGCTAGATGCATCGCAATAAACTTCGAATGGCTTCATCTTATCCGGCTGAGCAAGAACTGGGGCTGTTGTGGGATGCTTCATTAAAGTCTTGAAAGCTTGTTCACACGCAGCACCCCACAGAAATCTAGTATTCTTCTTTAATAATTTCGTCATCGGTTTAGCGATCTTGGAGAAACCCGGAATGAACCTCCGGTAATAACCCGCTAAACTGAGGAAACTACGGATTTCATGTACTGACTTTGGTGACTCCCATTTATGTACTTGGATAATCTTACTCGGATCTACAGCGATGCCCTCCGCTGAAATAATGTGTCCGAGAAACGGTACTTGATTAATCCAGAATTCACACTTCCTGAATTTTGCATAGAGCTGATGATCTCGCAATCTTTGTAGCACAATATGCAGATGTTTAGCATGTTCTTCCTCTGACTTGGAGTACACCAAGATATAGTCGATGAAGACAACGACGAATTTATCCAACTCTGGCATGAACACTGAATTCATCAGGTACATAAAGTGTGCCGGGGCGTTGGTCAAACCAAAAGACATAACGAGATACTCATACAGCCCGTATATCGTTGAGAATGCCGTCTTCGGAATATCTTCTGCCCGGATTTTAATCTGATGATATCCGGACCGAAGATCCATCTTCGAAAATACCTTCGCACCCACTAATTAATCGAAGAGCATATCAATGCGAGGTAGTGGATATTTGTTCTTGATGGTAACGGCGTTCAAAGGACGATAATCAACACAAAGCCGTAGTGTTTCGTCCTTCTTCTTGACAAACAACGCTTAACAACCCCAAGGTGACGAACTCGGTCGTATAAAGCCCTTGCTCATTAGGTTGTTCAGTTGTGTCTTCAATTCTGCCAGTTTATTGGGTGCCATCTTGTACGGCCTTCGTGATATCGGTGTTGTCCCTGGTATAAGTTCAATCTTGAACTCAATGTCTCGCTCGGGCGGCATGCCCGGTAAATCATCGGGAAACACATCCGGATACTCACGTACCACCGGAATGTCCTCTATCTTAACAGCTTCCGTGTGGTTCACTGTTGCAATCTGTTGCCATCTGGCGCCCAGAATTAATATATGAAGACCGTGCTGTGGGGAGTTGAGCTCAACGGTCCTGGAGCTGATGTTAAGAACCGCCTAGTGGTAATTCAACCACGACATTCCCAAAATGATGTCGATCTTCAGACCCTCAAGGATAATGAGAGTCGTAGGGTATATTCTACCCCCCAAACAAAGAGGTGCTCGGGAGACAACCTCGCTTGCGGTACTGCTGCCCCCGGGCAAAGATATGAGGTATTGCCTCTTTGTATAAACTGTTCGGAGCTGATGTTGAGCCACAAAAGATTGGCCAATAAAGTTGTGTGTGGCACCGGAATCAAAGAGAATTAAAACTGGTAACTGATTCAGAGAAAACATCCCTGCTAAAGCGGCTTCTCCTTCCGGAACATCATCAATCACAGTATAGTGAATGTTGCCCCTTATCTGCCCTCCTGTCTGCAGATTGAGGTACGGGTCGTATTGTTGTAAATATGATGACCCGCAGCCTCTAGTTCCCTCCGGACAATGCCTAGCATAATGGCCCATACGCCTACAAGTGAAACACGGATGTCTCTCCGGTTCTTCGCTGACTTGCGGTTGGATGCTAGGTACACATGGCTGCAGCGATGGAGCACAAACCACCGTCTGATGCTGCGGCTGTGGCGGTGGTGCAAGTTGTAGAACTTGACTAGCAATCAATCTCTGAGGAGTTGATCGTACAAGTGGCCTCCGTCTTTCACCAGTTGGCATTTGATACACCAAACGGTACTTCTGAGGCACATAACTTGTGCTGGCCTGTTCGATCTCACTCATCTTTCTCTTCTCAGCTTGCCACTCAAGTGTTGGCTTCTCTTGGATGAAAGCCGCATCTACCATGTCGGTGTAACTGCCATTATTGTGCACGGACAACTTCTCCTGTAATATGGCACTCAGGCCATGGAAGAATAGGTCACACCGTGCCTCTTCTTTCGCCACATATTCGGGAGCATATTGGGCCAAAAGGTTAAACCTTCTGACATACTCGAGGACACTCATGTCCCCTTGCTTCAAGCCCAAAAATTCCTCCCGTTTTGCCTTGACAATACCTAGTGGTATGTGACGAGTACGAAAGGCTTCACAAAACTCACTCCATGGCACTTGATGGTCCTCCGGGATGGTGGCAAGATGATCCACCCACCAGTTTCCGGCGGCTCCATGGAGTTGCTGAGCGGAAAACTTGGTCTTCTGGTATTCATCACACTCGAATACTCCGAATTTGGACTCCATGACACGGAGCCATTGATCTGCTTCCACAGGTTCGGTGGCTTCAGTAAAGATGGGCGGTTGAGTCGCCAAGAAATTCAGATAAGCATTCCGAGGTGGAACGACTTGTTGCATGTTCTAGAGTACGCCTTGCTGTACCAAAGGTTGGAGTAAGCGTGTGTGTTCTTGCGTTGCTGCTTGGAGTAGCCTAGTGTTCTCTTGGTTAGACTCGACGACTCGAGTCATAAGATCCATCCATCCCGTGGATGGTGGTTCCGACGGTGGAATAGAAGCATCACCGCCTCGACGAGAACTCCCGGCCCTACTCCTAGAGCGAGTACGAACCATACTGCAAAAATGTAGTTGAGAAGAGTTAAACAAGAACTCAGCAGTATGTGAGACTAATGAAAACATGAATATGTCACACAACTCCTTAGTAGGCATAGCTATCCAGCCTATCTGTACAGAGCAGACCTTTATGCACTCTCTCCAGATTTTGATCTAGTTAAGAGCATTTTCATAACTCAAGTCGAATACCAAAGTTAAAGTTAACTTCAGAATCTTTCCAACGAGTACTCATATGCCTCCAGATCATCTCTGGATTAAAATTTCTGATTTTTCCAAAGTTGACAGAATTCCTGGATAAAATTTGCCAGCACCTCCTTTGTATGTGGCTGATTTTATCACAGTTGTATATGTAAATACAATAAGAATCTGAACAAACTTTGAAATAAAAAATGTGGCACAATTCATACTCTTTCCAACGGTGTATCATATGCTTCTTGAGGATTTTTCTACAGAAAGTTACGGCTTAAAAACATAAACGTCCAGAGAGGTTTTGCTGCTGTCCTGGTTCTGGACAGTTTACCTTCCTCTGAACTTTCTACCCATTTAGCGTGTGAATTTGCTCTGGAGGTCTACAAATAAGTCGTATATTACTTGAAAATAGTTCCAGAATTGTATCATACACCTTAATTGGGTCAATCTACTCAGCTCATGATACCACATGTCACAGCTCTGATACCATGCTGAGACGGCCCCAACGCCGCCCGTTCAATCACGGGGACGGGGCACTCACCCGGGAATCGCATTGGGTGGTGCCATGTTGTGCGGCACCCAACAGCACACATACAAGAAACAATGTATTACATAAAACAATAGCGGAAGCTTACAAGTTTTTCTTTGTAAATAATTTACATCAAATAACTACAGCGGAAGTCTATAACAACTCACGTCGAATAAATAAGAGCACTCGAGATGAAGTCCAGCCCGCGGACTCCTCTCGCTAGTAACACGAAGGCAACAGCAGCGGTTGGGTTCTCCATGTGTTACACGACTCGGAAGTCTCCGAGTCTCACCGGACAACCTTCTTCTTAGCATCGATATTAACCTGCAAAACCACTTATATAGCAAGCGTGAGCACCTAGGCTCAGCAAGACTGATCCGTCTCTCCTATACAAGAAACTCTACATGCACGACGGTTGCAACTGGGTAGCTAGATTTGCAATAAGGACTCGCCTAAAGTTGATCCTTAACTTTCAAATTTTAGGCCTCATTGTGAGTACCTTGAGCCGAAAAGCATCGCAACTCCACAATCAAACAAGAAACGCTTTATTGTGATGCTCCTTGCACAAAGTAAAAGTAAAGTTTAATGAGCCTATCTCTAAATCAGTCATGGTTGCAATACAAGTTATATCACAGCCTTATCAAGTTCAAAAGATAACCAGTTCTAGTTGTTACTACGTCAATACGCAGTGGGCAAGTATGCTCATATAACTGCGAGCGACGGTGATTTGAATCAGTACACGCCCAAACTACATGACACGTACACCCGTACTCCGAGTTGCTGGCAGCAACCTCGACTGACGTTGTACGCGGCCACCTTTCCCAAGATCTTCCACATTAGACGCAGTCCAACTGCCCCGAGTATGCAAGCTCCCTCAAGATACATACCCACAGTGGTATGTTCTTAAGCGAGTTACCTCCTGCTACCCTGACGCCGAAAACCTAAGGCAGTTGGAAAAGTTCCACTATGGATCTCCCAAGGTACATCAGTTTCCTGGGTCCTATATAGCCAGTATGTGCCCGGTACACAACTCAAACATGTCCAACAGGGCCAAGCACGGATGGGCCTTAACCGACACAGGCAGCGCTATGCACACACGGTCCGCAACCTGCTGCATCTAAACCTCCCTGCCCGGTCTCCATTTCTTATGTGTGAACTTTCCTCATCTTTTCTATTTTGGATCCGTTCCGAGTAAACCAGCCCTAAACTCGCGAGTAGCTTCCCACTACTCGACTTCTACCGAACCTTTCCTATTAACATTTAGCGTAGCCAAATCCACTCGCGGAGGTGCTATTCTACCCTTTCTCTCGTAGTATTTCTGGTCATGCAAGTGGGGTTTTCAATATCAACTGGACTTAATGCAATCAACGATGCAAAGCTATGATCTCTAAAAATGAAAATGCTTTATAAAACTGTTCAAATGCAAACCGGGGCTTGCCTGTATTGCAGGTGACTAAGATTACAATCAGTTAGGGACGATCACTTGGAGCTTGATAACTCGCTTTCCTCCCTCCTTGATCTTCACTTCAAGTCCTTCTCACGTGCTCACGTAAATGCTACACGATATGGTCATGCATATGTATTTAATTGAAAAGCTTTTGCTAATAAGGTCTAATGACAGTTTAAAAACTGGAACTCTGTTTAAGAATTTAAAATGACACTGGTGCTAGTGGTTTAGATTGGGTTTAAACACTATGATCAAATGTTGAGTCCTTTTCCCACTTAAGTGTTGATCACCTTAAGAGGTTACACATGACACTGGTGATCCAAAGCTCCAATGGAGCTGAGAATTTTCATGTGAGTTTCATGTCACAAGAAAGTCATCTGGACCAAAAATTAGCACTTTTCATTGAGTGGTTTATTCAGAACAATTCCCTAAGTATTTAAACAAAGATAAATTAATTCTGAGATAACACCCATGTTCATGTCAAACTTAGTGGACTATAATTTCAAGTATAGTTCATAGAGTTTGCATGAATTTTCCTAGGATTTTTGGAGCTAAGGATTTCCCAGAACTGAATTTCCAAGTTTTGGAAATTCTCTGAAAATGTTTCTGTATTCATTTGAACACAGTACTTACAATCTGAATTATCCTTACCAAATAAACTCCAAATGAGCTGAAACTTTTACAAGAGTCTAAGAACACCTTAAAGAAGAATCTGGCAAAATTTGAAGATTTTTGGATAAACCAAACTCCCTCTAAAATTCTTTTTCTTAAAAGACTAAAGAATTTTACAGAATTAAATAAAGACTTTCATACAAATTGGGTTTCATATTTGGATAGAGTTTGTAAATCTGAATCTAACCCAATTTGAATCACTAAATGTGGAGGTTCCTAGCAAAAGTTATGCTCTACTAAAGTTTGGGGAAATTCTAGAATTTGAATAAATCGTGGAAAAGTTTAAAACTGACTGGGGTCCGGGGAGCACACGTCACGCCCTGAAATAAGCCACACTGGGCTACAGAGCTGTTTCCCGTGCTGTCACAGCTGATCCGGCGCCACAGAGTATCCAGCCCCTCTCCCGACTCACTGACACGCGGGCCCGGCGGTCTTCTTCAACCTCCAGCCGCCCGCGCGCCTGCGCCGCCGGGGCTCGCCGGAGCACTTCGGTATCCGACTCCCGGACCTTCTCTCGAGCTGCTACTCGCCGCCAGTGCCTAATTCCACTCGGGGAACACAATGGTGCGGTCCTCCCGAGCCGGCAGAGCCTCCAACCCAACGCCCAACGGCACGGCGGCTCGGAAGAAGTTCGGCGGCGTTACCCCGATGAGCTAGCCCGCCAAAAGCCCCCTGGACAGGTCCTACAGCACCAGTGAGGACTGGAGGAGCTCGGCATGGCCGCACATGGGCTCGGGAATGGCTCCAAGCTTGGGTTCATCGTGTGCCCGAAGCGTCCCGCCATAACCGCCGTCGGAAAGATTGAAGTTGCGCTGTGCACAGTGTGTTTCTTGCTAGGTTTCAAAAGAAAACTGGTGCGCCCTCAAGTCTAGCCTGTGTGTATGAAGTTTCTTGGTATCTAAACAAAGATCAACCGGGAATTTCACGGAATTATACCCGAAGGTCGGTTTGCACCGATCGGAAGAAAATCTCGAAATTCCCTGTCAATGATCCGCGGTTGGTCCTGAGCTTCGGGGGTGAGTTGCGTGGACGTCGTGCACGTCCAGCGGTGGCCTAGGTCGGCCGTTACAAGCCGCAGTTGAGGCTGTCCACGAGAGCACCCGCTCTCGGTCCTTTGGCGGCCGCCGCGGGAACTGGTTTATCTCGGTTTGGGGAGGCGGAACTCACGTAGGAATGGTGCGAGGACATCGGAAAAGGGTCTGTGGTATTGTTTGGTCACTCAGTTGAGGCTCGCACGTGAGATTTCGGTGTGGCTGATCGATCGGAGGGCAGCGGCAGCGCTGTCCAGTGTCTTGCGCGAGGAGAAGAAAGAGCAACGCCGAGGCTTCGGTGATGAAGGTGAAAGGGAGCACGGCAGTGGTTAAAGACGTCCAGGCAGCTCTCCAGCGCGCTGAGATTCAACAGGAGGTGGAGGCGTCGGCTCTGTGCGGTGTCGCCCGGTGGAAAGTCGGCTCTGCCGGTTGCTTCGCGTGGGAGGTGAACAAACAGAGACCCGACACTGCACAGTTGAATATCTTTTGCAATTTTCAGCCCCCTTATGACATGTGGGCCCCACCGTTCAGAGCCTCCTTATCCTGTAAAATATCTCCCAAAATTGGCAAAAGATGGAATTCAATTGTGGAAGTTTGAATCTGCGAGGCATTTGGACAATTGGGCAAGTTTCATCCAAATTCAAATAGGCATTTGAATTCTTTGTCATTTAAAGTCCATTTTGGAAAATGAGTCGCAAAACATTTCAAGAAATCATGAAACTTTGCATACCCACTAATTTGGACCTAAGGAATTCAAATCTGAAATCTGATTTTAAATTTGACTGCTGCAAATGAGATTTTTAGCACAACAGTTTTGAATTCCATTGTGTTGTTCTCATTTGAATTTTGAGTTGAACCAATTTGTTCCAAATCTGACTTTAGCTTTCTTACACCTATGGGAACTTCCCATCTTGTTTTTTTTATCCCCTTGGGTTCCAAGTTTTCAAATAACCATTTGAACTTGTGTGAAGAAAGCCCTCATGTGTGTTATCACATGTGGGAAAAGTTTTAACAAGTCCCAAATTCCATACATATGAAACCAACTTTTGCAAACAAGTGTTTCTTTGTATTCACATTTTGGGACCTTTACAATCCATCCATTGGAAAAATCTGAAAACTACAGAACATATTATTATATACTATGTATTTCACAGTAAAAGTTTCAGCTCATTTTGCCAGGTATATCACTATAAAATAATTATTGCATGTTTTCTTCTAATTACATTCTAGAAATTTTAACTATGGCTAGATCAATCCTCAAATTTGAGTTGGCGGGGGTACAGTGGCTAAACATGTTCCTAACATCCATTAAATCGCCATGATAAGAGTGTAACTTTATCTGAAAGTGCATCTAGACGTCCGTAGTGGGTTTTGGATGATTAATGACAAACAATTAAAGAACTAATGAGTTTTGCAAAGAGTGTATGCAGATTCAAAAAAAGAAGAAGATAGTTGTATCCCTCTAAAAAGGAAAAAAGGAAAGGGCGTTGAAGACCTATACATAGAATTAGGGTTTCATTTTTGTTGAGTGTAGGAAACGTCGTACTATTAAAATGGACACGACATCAAGTAGGCGTGAAAATGATTGGAACTCAATCCTTAGAGTTTTTGCTAAAAAAGGAAGTGTATACAAGTTTAAAAGGACAAATTCAGGCAAGTTCGGACTTGTCCGGACACAAGGTCCAGACTAGTCCGCACCCGGACTTGTCCGGGGTACCCCACGGAAAAGGAGGTACTGATGTGTTTGGACTTGTTCGTACTTTAGGTCCGGAGTAGTCCGGACCCCAGACTTGTCCGGTGTGGCACACGGAAAAGTAGTTTCTGATGTGTCTGGACTAGGGTCCGGACTCTACGCGGACTAGTCCGGACAACCAGACTTATCCGACTGTTAATGTGGAAAAGACGGTTTTGATGTATCTGGACTAGTCCGTACTTAGAATCTTTCTGAAATTTTAGTGACCGTTGAAGGGGACGTCACTCTGTAGAGTGTGGCCCCCATGTCCGTACTTGTCCGGAGTAAGGGTCCATACTAGTCTGGACATTAGTGGTTGGCAACGGTAACATTTCATGGACTCTATAAAAGGAGTCCACTGGTCCCCATTTCAAGGGCTGACGATTCAAAAAGTTGTCACAAGCATTCTTGAGCTTTTCTAACCCACTCTCTCATCCTCTTGCACAGAAAATCGATTTTTGGTGAAAGTTGAGAGTTTATGAGCTTTTTTGGAGTTAGGGCCACCTAGGAATTGAGCTCTTTGATTCATTTTCATTACTTGCTTGTTGCTTGTGTTTGTTACTCTTCGAAGTGAATCCTAGATGGCTAGGTGTTGCCCGGTGACTCCCAAGTTGTGGTGAGACCCAGGAAGTTTGTATTACACTTGTGATTGTTAGTGGATAAACCGAGTTTGATCTTTGTGATCACTTGGTGAGGATAGAGGTTGAAAGAAACCTGGTCCTTCGTGGACTCCTGAACAGAGACGTAGGTTCATTTGTGGAACCAAACTTCGGTGAAAAATTTCCACGTCATTGTCCACTTACTTACTTGCTTATTGTAAATCTTGCATATTAGGGTTTCATACACTACTTGCTATACTTTTATCATATAAATTGCTTTGTGCACTCTTAGGCTTTCAAAATTTTTTGATAAGTATTTAGCATCTTTTACTTGCACTAGTTCAAAATAATTGTGCTAGGAATCGTCGAAACACGTTAATTTAAACTTTCACTGTGCTGATCCGAACTAGTCCGGACCTGAACCGGACAAGTCCGGACTCTGTCTGCTTTGTTGAATTAACTGTGTTTTAAGTTCTATTAGCCTATTCACCCCTCTCTAGGCAACTTTCAATTGGTATCAGAGCCTAACTCTCTAATTAGGGGCTTAACCACTCGGAGAGGTCATGGGGGACACAAATGCAAACAACCGAAGCAAGAAACCAAACGCTCAAGCCGATGGCAGACGGGTCGACTCACCTCGCTCTTACACACTTGAGAGTGAGGATGAAGCAATTCCATCACGCCGTTCATGAGAAGAAGGCGTGAAAGACAAAGAGCATACTCCTATGCCTCAAGTGATGAAGATAAAGAGGTAGCGCCTTATGGCCTTGATGAAGAAGAAGAAGGAAGAAAAGAAGAATAAAAAGGAGGAGGAGTCAAAGGACTTCTCCCGGTATCCTTTCAACTATGAGCGTTTAAATACGAATACTAATTTTCTCTCTATTTCCGTTGGCAAGCCCCCACCTTGATGGCACAAATTACACAATGTGGAAGCACAATATGAAATTGCATATAATCTCTCTTAACCCCGGACTTTGGAGCGTTGTATGTACAGGGGTAGAAATTCCAGAGGATGATGATGAGCTCACTCCGGATCAAGAGCAACAAATCCATCGCAACACTCAAGCCGCAGCCGTCATCATCTCTTCCTTGTACAAGGAAGAATTTCACAAGGTTGATGGGTTGGAGATTTCAAAAGATATTTGGGACACCCTCAAGGTTGCACATGAGGGTACCAAATCTATCCGTAAGGCCAAGATAGAGATGATTGAGGGGGAGCTTGGGAGGTTTGCAATAGAGGATGATGAAACTCCACAAGAGATGTACAACATGCTTAAAGTTCTCATCAACAAAAGCCGAGCTTATGGTTGCAAGAAATGGACTGACCATGAAGTGGTCAAAATGATGATTAGGGCTTTCACGGTGCGAAACCTCACACTTTGCACCTTGATACGTGAGAGTCCCAACTTTGATGCCATGACTCCCGATGAAGTACTTCCAAAATTTGTCAACCAAGAGATGATGGAGAAAGAAGCGAAACATGTGAAGGACCTATATAAAGCAACCTCATCCAAGAAGCATGACATCGCTCTCAAGGCGTATGAGAAATCAAAAGGCAAGGAAGTGAAAGAACAAAGCTCAAGTGAAGATAGTGATGATGAGACATCAGTGGATTATGAAGAAAATTCAAGAGGATGATTAGAAAGAAGAAGAGCGCAAACTATAAGAACAAGTCCAAGGACAAGACAAGGTCAAGGACAAAAAGAGCTTGCTATAATTGTGGCAAGTATGGGCATTACATCACTAATTGTCCATATGAGAAGAAAGATGAATATGATGGTAAGAAGATAAAGAAGGAAACAAAATTTCAAGACAAGAAGAATCTCAAGAAAAAAGAACTTATTTGGGGCTGCTCATATTGGAGAAGAGTGGGACTCAACTGATGAGAGCTCCTCATCCGAAGATGAAGAAGTGGCTAACATAGCCATCAACAAGTATTCAACCAAAAAGTTACTATTGCCCAATCAAGGAAATTGGAAGAAGGAAAATAACACTTGTCTCATGGCTAAGGAGACAAAGCGTAAGTTAAGGTCCAAATCCTCCTCGAAGTCTATTACTAGTGATAACACTTGTGATAGTAGTAGTAGTAGTAGTGGCATGGAGTTCATGTTTAAGGGGATGAGTAAAAAGACCATTTCTAAAATGGAAAGTCTAATGGAATAACTATTTAACATGGAAGAGATTCTTGACAAACAAGATGGTTACTCATCCTCGAGAAGGAGAAAAATCTTGAACTTGAGAGGTTACTAAAACTTGAAAAGAGAAGAGTAGCAAATTAGACTTAGAACTTGCATCATGCAAAAAGACATGTTCAAGTCTCAAGAGTTCAAATGTTGCTCTTCAAGATGAATTTGAGAATTTGTCAAAAGTTTACAAATCACATGAAATGCAATATGAGACTCTCGAGTCTAATGCCTCATCTTCTAAAAGCTCACTCAAACCTACTAGGCACGCCACCACTAAAACTTGTGATTGTGTAAAATTGATACTTAACTTGAAGGAGCAACTTAAGATGGCCTGTAACACCCTCATATTCATCACCTTACATTGTATCCATTTTCATGTAGAAGAAGCATTTACAAAGAAGAATAAAAGGAAGGAATATAGAAACAAATAAATAAATAAAAGGAAATAAAATAGGAAATAATAAAAATGAATAGAAAAGAAAAAAAGAAAAAGAACAAAAATAATAAAACCTGGCCACCCCAATTTGCCCACAAATGCCCCCTTAATTTTCCCCAAACCCCCCTAAATTTCCCCTAATTTCCCCCTAAAATCCGCCCACCTATGGATTTTCCCCACATTTGGGGGATTTCCCCCAATTTTGGCCAGCCCAAGATCCCTAGGGATTTCCCCCACTTTGGGGGATTTTCTTCCCCCCTTGGCCGCACCCCTTAGGGGGAGAAACCCTAGCCGCACCGTATCCCCCCTTTGGGATTTTCTTTTCTCTCAATTAATCTCAGCCCTTGATGGAATATATTAGATTAAATCTCAGCTCCTAGCTCCCACCTTTTCCCAAATTAAAGCCCAGCTTTGGATTAAAAGGTTTTCTGAAATCCTAGCCCCCTTGGATATTTTCCCCCTTATAAATAAAACCCTCCCCACTCCTAGCCGCCACCCCTGCATCAAAACCTCTGGCCGCCGCCCTCTTTTTGCTGTCAAGCCCTGGTCGCTGCCCCTGCTAGTGTTTGGCCGCCATTGAAGCTCTGCCCCGCCTCGCCGTCGCCGGACACTACTACAAAAACATTATCACAGGCGCCTCATTTTTTAGACCCAGCCAGTCCGTAAAAATGCACCTGTGATGTCGAATGAATTAATAGCCGCCTGTGATGAATAAACATCACAGACAGCTCGCAAAGGCAAACCGCCTATGTAAACATATCTGTCGGAGTGTGTGAGCTGCGACACTCCTCCCGGCCTGCTACGGACGCAGCCCTCAAAGTTCTTTGATTGGAGGGGGCTTGGCTCCCTACGCGATCCGGCTCGAGAGAACGGATGAACACCGAGATTTACGTGGTCCGTGCTGCTAGAGCGTAATACCCTACGTCCACGGGAGTGTCTGTTCTATTTCTTACGCGTGTGTGCATGAGAGGGTGCTAGGTTGCGAACCCCTTGTCGGATGGTCCCCCCGTCCTTTTGTAGTCCAAGGCCAAGGTGGTTACAATGTGGCTTGGAGCCCGACAGGTGGCTCCGAAGCTATGCGAAGCCTATACATGATCTAGGGTTTTGTACTCTGAGTAGAGCAGTCAGTGAGGGAGTTAAGTCCCGTCGCCTGGCGTGCTGAGCGCCCCTGTCCATGTGTAAAATGATGATGAAGACGCAGTCTTGTCGCCACGTCTTGTCGTTCCTCTTGGGTGGCCCAGTGCCGTAGGGCGGCACTGTACTGCTGTCATGCCTTGTCGTCCTGTCTTGTCACTGTAATGGGGGTGAGGCAGAGGACGGAGGTGTGCACCGTGTGCCATGCTTCTGGGGAAGGCGCGAGCCTTGAATGCGTGGCCTGAAAGCACACTTCCTCCTTGACTTCGTTGACCCTCAGCCCACGACGGATCATGGGGCACGTGGCGGCTTTGGAGCTCTTGCTGACGGGTTCGGAGCCGGGGCACACCTGGCAGCTCCGGACCTCACCTCAGCGGGGAGGCTCGGACTGGAGCCCAGGGCACATATCGGCTCCGGAGCTCTCCTCAGCAGAGAGGAGGTTCTGAGCCTAGAGACACGTGGCAGCTCTGGACCACATCTCAGCGGGGAGGCTTGGACCGGAGCCCAGGGCACGTGTCGGCTCTGGTGCTCTCCTCAGTAGGGAGGAGGTTCTGAGCCGAGAGACACGTGGAAGCTCCGGACCTCACCTCAGTAGGGAGACTCAGGATGGAGCCCAGGGCACATGTCGGCTCCGGAGCTCTCCTCAGCAGGGAGGAGTGTCGGAGCCTGGATACACGTGGCAGCTCTGGACCTCACCTCAGTAGGGAGGCTCGGACCCGAGCCCAGGGCACGTGTTCGCTCCGGAGAACCTCCTCAACAGGGAGGGGGTTATGAGACAACAGACATGTGGCAGCTTCGGACCTCACGTCGGCGAGGAGGCTTGGCCCAGAGCCCAGGGCACGTGTCGGCTCTGGAACTCAAGCACACATGGCAGCCCCAGGGCTGACCTCGGGGCCAAGGATACGTGGCTACGCCGGGGTTCGCCTCAGCAGGGAGGCGGGGCCCAGGCTGTCTTTTACCCTATATGCGGGGGTACCCGGTCTATAGCGTACCGACAGTGGCCCTCGGGCCCATCTCGGGTGAGGCAACAGACCCGCAGGTGGGGCATCCATCTTTCTTGCGTAGTGGTTTTGATCCTGCACTTTGGAAACCGAAGTGGTTGCGATATTTTTGCGTAGTGGATGAGTGGTTGTACCTGGGAGACGAGGAGGCTGCATATCCTTGGCGTAGTGGGCGTACCCCGCCAGTCAAAGCGGTAGCACGTCATCGGCGTAGTCGACAAGTGTTTGCTCCTGATAGGTGGGTCGTGTCAAAACGTGCTCGAGGGGTTGGCCCGGGGTATTTACTGCAGCAACCCTCGGGTCGACTGCTGCAGTTCCACCGTGCCGCTTTTCTCGGGAACCGCCAGACGTTCCCGAGAAGTTACCTGCCTGGCCCCTAGTGTCTGACGGGTGGACCTGGGTCCTACCCATCATTGGGGAGGAAGGTAGCCCACGGCATGGTACAGTGGAAACCCACACGTCGCGCCTGTTTCCCTGCCAGAGGTTGTAGACGTAGAAAGGGAAGCCTTCCGGTGAAGGACGACTCCCTTCCTCCTTTTGCCATATTTGTCTTCCTCCTGCGTGCTCGAAGCCTCCACTCCCCAACACTCACAACCTTTCCTCACCACCATGTCTTCTGGCCTCCATTTGTCCAGGCTTCACAGCGATGAGGATATCTCTATTGTGAGGCGCCTGCTCGGCTGGCAGTCGGCCACGTTCGACAGAAAGATCCGTCGTGGTAGGGGTCCCGCTGACCGACATGCAACCCAGCGAGGTGGTTCTTTTCACCTCGTATGTGTTCTCCGGGTTCGCGCTCCCGGCGTCGTCCTTCCTCCTCACCCTGCTAGAGGTGTATGGGCTCCAGCTTCAGCACCTTACGCCGCACGCCCTTGCACTAGTGGCCGTCTTCATCCACTTCTGCGAGATGTTCGTGTGCGTGCAACCTTCGGTGCGACTCTTCAGAGTGTTCTTCTCCTTGAAGGCCTCGGGGAGAAGCACAAGCCACGTGGGGGCTTACTACTTCCAGCACCGAGGGAGGAGCTCCTCGCCCTACATAGCGCCCTTCACTCCCGGGAAGTGGGAGCACTAGAGGGAGGACTGGGTGATTGCCCATACGGACGTCCACGACCGCTTGGAGCTGTCGGATGGCCCGCCGATGGCCGAGGGGGATGTTGGCGATGAGATCCCCAACTTGCAGGACGCCTACGCGCCGGTGCTGGAGAGGATGAAGTACGTGGCGGAGGAAGGCCTAACCTCGCTGATGGTCTTGGCTGACTTCTTGTCCCGCCGGATCACCCCTCTCCAGCAATGCGTCTGGCCCGTCTGGCTGTGACACCCTCGCCTCGGGTGTCAGCATATGTTCATATTCTATGAAGAGGAAACATTTTAATGAAAAATAGGAACAGAGAGAATTATCAAAGAATAGCCAATAAAGCCCTCCGAGAGCGCCGAAGACAACTTACCACGGCCGCTGGCCACGCGGCGTGTTCGGAGCTCGTTCCCGAGAAGTTGGGAGAGTCCTGCCGATAAATTGTCTACGTGGCAGGCTCGGGGGTCACCTCCACAATTGAAAAGAGGTCCGACCCTGTGGGACACGTGTTGCCCACGGAGCAAGCCTCTGCAGAAGAAGCAAAGGCATTTCCGCAAAACACGTGTCATCCTCGGAGCTAGTCCTCGCAGAAATCAGAGGACCAGTCACTCGGGGTACGTGTCGATCTCGGAGCCCATCTCAGAGAAGTCTGGATCTATCGAAACACATGTTGCCACCGGAGCTTATCTCCGGGAGGTCTGTTGTTCCTGGACACGTGTTGACCTTGGGGCATGTTCCTGAGGAGGGAAGAGAGGGAAGACCGGCGCCAACACGTGGCGTGCGCGGAGCTCACCTCCGAAGAAGGGGGAGGTCTCGTTCGTGACACGCGGCACAACCGGAGCTCGTCTCTGTAGACGAGGAGATACCAGGCCGCGGAGGACGCTTGGAGCTTCCGGAGCTCATCATCACGGAGGTAACGAGTTCTAGAGCGGTTTTTACGCGTAAAAAAAATACCGGTACGCAACAGAAACCGATCTAAATTCCACGATGTTACTAAAGATAAGATGTTAGGATCCAACAAAGATCTGAATAAGACTCTTATTCGAGATACAATCAGATTAGGACTTTTCTCTTTCCGATTATAAATAGAACCCAAAACCTATGTCCGAAACCACAAACTTCTCTTTCGACTCCTGAGCCGACGACTTAGAGCCCTAGCCCTAACTCGCCGAGCAAACCATCGCTGAAGCGCAATAAGGGAAATCATCGAAGAACGCGAGGTAGGACTTCAATATCATTGTATTCATCTCCTTGCATCTGTTCTTCAATTCCTTTCGAACAGAAGCCTTCTCGTGGGCAGATCACTTGATGATCAGTTTGATCTAAAGACAAGATCATCGCCACGTCCACCTTTGATCCAAACACCCCTGTCCCTACAAGGCCATGCAAGAACACGTACGGATCAATCTAATAAAACTAATCATAGCATGCATATGCATCATCGCATCTAGTTTAAGGTTTGTGCATAAATATTGATTGCTGTGAATCCTGTATGCACGTGATCCTACCTAGCAAGACAAGCTCAGGGAGCTGTCTACGACGAACTGCAGCAACCAGGTTTTGAGATCCAAGAACAACCGGAACCGCAAGAACAAGGCAAGTGCTCCTTGACCATATTGATCCTATGTTTTGGATAAAACTGTTTTGTTATGCAAAAAGGTGTGTGTGCTGAGTCAAACATGATGGCAAAACCCTTTTTATAGGAGTTTACTAGTATTGGTTAAGCCACCCTTGTCGCCTGGGAAGTTTAGTCGGGTATGGTTTTTGCTTTATGCTTCGCCGAGTCTATGGGATTGGGAAGCGAGATAGATATGTCTAGCTATTTGCACTCGTAATGGTAATGAGAAACTGATGATGTTAATGAACATGGATCGGAGGGAGATCTAGGCAAGCCTGGGTTTGTGAATGAGGTAGCATGAGATGGTGGTTTTACTTGCCGTAGATCTAAGGACCGGTTCATGCATGCACATGCCAGGATAACAGTGCCACCACAAGGCCAAGTATGGGTGCGGCTTAGCTGAGTAATTAGGCAAGTTGCTAGAGTGTTATGGACTGTGGAAGGCGCGGGGAATGGGAGTCGAGTGAGGACTGCCCTGGGAACTGCATGGCACAAGAGGGGGCCCGTGGGTGGGAGAATTGGAGATTCTAGCCTGCCGGTGAAACCTTAGTGAGTCCATACATCTAGTAACCCCTTTGTAAAGGCTATTTTGTGATCTCTTGACCATACACCGACGGATGTGTACTGGTATAATGGAGGTTCTGCAGTCGCCGACGGGTGACGAAATCACAAACTTGTGGGTAAAGAGGTGCACACTCTGCAGAGTCTAAAACTATCATGATAGCCGAGCTTACGGTCACGAGCACCTGGCTAAACTGCCATGATTAGTTGGGATGGTTATAGGAAAAGTTATTGGTTATGGATTTGGTTATGGATTTGGTTATGGATTTGGTTATGGTTTAGTTGTTGGGACAGTTGAGTCTGGGTGATGAGATGGTTGCATGACTGTTGGGACATGACATGAGATTGGTCTCGGTGTGAGACAAGGTTGAATTACGAGGTGAGATGGTAGCGAATACGAGGAGGTATTTATGAGTATGAATAAAGGATTGGTTAATATTCGGATGGAACACGGGAAGTGATGGAGGTATGTTGGTAATTTAATACATGTTGGGATTACATCTAAAGTTAAGTTGTTGTTTTATCATGATTCTACAAATCTGCTTTCCTGCAAATAAGCCTTTTATACCTACCTTGTTTATGAGCTGCATATCATATGTTTTCCCGCACTTGCTGAGTACATCATTGTACTCAAACTTGCATTATTATTTCGTCATCAACAGCAAGAGAAGGCTATTATGAAGACCAAGTGGAGCACTATGGCGTGTGATCTGTTCTCAACCTTGCCTGTGGAAGGAGTAGAGATGGAGCCACTTCTGCTTAGTTTTGCTTCCGCATTAGTTTTTGCTTCCGCTGCATAGAAATAAGACTTCTGCTGCATAGAAATAAGACTTCCGCTGAGAGCATGAGTCCAAGACTCATGAGGTATTGTAATAAATTCTGTTATTCGTGGTGATATATAATCTGAATTCAGTTTGTGGAACGTATGTGTATGTGTGATGAACATCCTGGGCACACATATGCATTAGTTCTCGGTTCCGTGGTTTTCCCACAGAATTGAGGGCGTCACAGATTGGTATCAGAGCCACGGGTTGACAGTAGGTTACACGCCTAGATAGAAACCTTAGATTGATATTAGAGCCACAGGTTAACAGCATGTTACACCCCTAAATAGAAATCACAGGTAGCTAAGCCACGCTGACCAAAGGAAGCATCCTAGGGTGAATAGCTTAGACTGGCCTTGAAACCACCTTGGTATAGGAAACCATCCTTGAATAGGAGCTGTATGAGCCCTTGCAATGATTGTGTGTGATTATGTGCTTAATGTGAGTTGTGGGACGTCTCAAAGACGTTGTCCATATCCATACGTAAGAAGAAAGAGGTGTGAAACGCTTCGGCAGTTGATCACATCCTCATATAGGCTAATATATATAGTCTAACTCACCTTGATGCATATAGTTAAAGGGACCTACCTAACCATCTAACCTTCTATTCTATTTCGTTCTCTCTCACAGATGGTGAGAGGAAACGCCAGCCGAAGGAATGTCCAGGAGGATGACCACGAGGGAGTTCCTGCTAACCCCGGAGCTGGTGAAAACCATCTGGAAAGGTTGATGGCCATGCAAAACCAGCTTTTGCAAACCATGATCCAAACTTTGGGTCAGTTGCAGGCCAACCAAAACCCCGTTCCGGCACCACCGCCACCACCATCGCCGGCTCATAACTGGTTGGGAGAGTTCATGAGGACTCGACCACCCACCTTTTCTCAAGCAAGCGATCCCATGGAGGACGATGATTGGTTGAAATCCATGGAGAAGAAGCTCGCTATTGTTCAGTGCAACGAATGAGAGAAGGTTCTCTTCGCATCGCACCAACTTACAGGAGCCGCTGCTGACTGGTGGGATGCCTTGAGCAACGCCCATGCCAACCCGGAGACAATCACTTGGACTGAGTTCAAGGAAAGTTTCCGCTCTCACTACATCCCTGCTGGTATAATGATGCTCAAGAGGCAGGAGTTTGAAGGTCTCCGCCAAGGACAGAAGAGTGTGAACGAGTATCTCAACAAGTTCATACAACTGTCTCGGTACGCCCCCGAAGATGTCAACTCAGACCAGAGGAAGCAGTACCTGTTCATAAGAGGGTTGAACAATGAGATCCAGGTTCAGCTCCTCAACAATGACTACGTAAGCTTCCAGAAGCTGGTTGACAAGGCTATTGTGGTTGAAAACAAGATCCGAGAGATCGAGCGAGAGTGCAAGAGGAAGATGCCATACCAGCCCCAAGGGAGCAACGTACGACCTAGGTACATGCCCCCTGCCCCGCAGTATGGATCGACCACTCCTGCGTTCCGCCCTGGTCAGCCACCACAGCAACACTTCGTTGCACCAGCACCTCGTGTGCCCATGCCTCCAGCGCTCCGACCTAACAATGGTGCCCCTGTTCAAAACCCGCGCCCCAACGTACCTGCTGCCGTAGGCAACAGGGCATGCTTTGCATGCGGGGAAGTAGGCCACTTCGCTAACCAGTGCCCGAGGAGAGGTCCTGGACAGAAAGGTAACGTGCCCAAGCAGAACCAGCAACCAAACAGAGGGGACAACCAAGGGAAACATGGACCGCAGAACTATGCTCGTGGCCACGTGAAATATGTCACTGCTGAAGAAGCACAACAGGCTGAGGACGTCGCAATTGGTATGTTCCTTGCCAACTCCAACCCAGCCACCATTTTATTTGATTCCAGAGCATCGCATTCCTTCATATCATCCAAATATGTTGCCAAACATCAACTACCCGTATCCCACTTAGAATATGCTATGTTAGTTAATTCTCCCGGAGGAGAAATGAGGACTAATATAGTATGTCCTAAAGTAAGCCTTAAAATAAGGGGGGTAGACTTCCTTGCCAACCTTATTGTCTTGGACTCCCACGGGATTGACATCATACTCGGAATGGATTGATTAAGCAAGCACAATGTAGTAATCCAATGTGCTGAAAGGAGCGTGCAGTCGACAAACGAACACGGTATTCGTGTCGAGTTTGAGTCAGACCAACAAACAACCGAACGGGCAAATTTGAACCACGTCGAAGGAACAACATTGGACAGCGTTCCAGTGGTTCAGGAATTTTCGGACGTGTTCCCGAAAGAGCTTCCAGGAATGCCCCTTGATCGGGACATCGAGTTTGCCATAGATTTGGTACCCGGAACTGCACCTATAGCTAAGAGACCATATAGGATGCCCGTCAACGAGCTAGTTGAACTCAAGAAGCAAATTCAAGAACAGTTGGAGAAGGGTTTTATCCATCCAAGCTCGTCACCATGGGGAGCTCCGGTACTCTTCGTGGACAAGAAGGATGGAACCCAAAGAATGTGCGTGGACTACAGGTCTCTCAACGAGGTGACAATCAAGAATAAATACCCTCTGCCCCGTATAGAGGTCCTGTTCGATCAAATGAAAGGAGCCCGAGTATTCTCCAAGATTGATCTTCGGTCGGGATACTTCCAGCTGAAGATTAAGCCCTCTAATATACCTAAGACAGCCTTTCGGACACGGTATGGTTCATATGAATATACCATTATGTCTTTTGGATTGACGAATGCACCCGCATACTTCATGTACCTTATGAACAAGGTTTTCATGGAGTACCTAGACAAGTTCGTCGTGGTTTTCATCGACGACATTATGGTGTATTCAAAAAGCGAGGAGGAGCATGAAGAACATCTGAGATTGACCCTGCAGAAGTTGCGTGAGCATCAATTGTATGCCAAGCTCAACAAGTGTCAATTTTGGCTAAAGGAAATATCTTTCCTAGGCCACATTATCTCCAAGGAAGGGGTATCGGTTGATCCTGGAAAGGTGAGAGATGTTCTGAAGTGGGACCAACCGAAGAGCGTGAGGGATATTCGGAGTTTCCTTGGGATGGCAGGATACTATCGGCGCTTCATTAAAGACTTCTCTAAGATAGCAAAACCTATGACGGAGTTGCTGATGAAGGGAAAAACCTTTCAATGGACACAAGCCTGCCAAGAAAGTTTTGAGGAACTCAAGAAAAGGCTAACCACAGCACCAGTTCTGGTATTGCTAGATGTAAGCAAGAGCTTTGACATATATTGTGACGCATCCAGACAAGGGCTCGGGTGTGTACTCATGCAGGAAGGACAAGTGGTAGCCTATGCCTCACGACAATTAAAGAAGCACGAGCTTAACTATCCGACGCACGACTTGGAATTAGCAGCAGTGGTGCATGCATTGAAGATTTGGAGACATTATATCCTTGGACATCGATGTGAGATCTATACGGATCATAAAAGCCTCAAGTACATATTTACACAAACGGACTTGAATTTGAGGCAACGTCGATGGTTAGAACTCATCAAGGATTATGATGTGGGAATCAACTACCACCCCGGGAGGGCCAATGTAGTAGCGGACGCATTGAGCAGAAAGGGAGCATGTCACCAACTCACGGTTTGGGAGCTACCACCCGAACTACAGATGGAGTTCGAACGGTTACACTTCGGATTCTTGAATAACGTGGAGATAATGGAGATCCACTCCCCATTGGAGCAAGAAATAAGAGAGGGCCAAGCAACGGACGAGGAGATCAAGGAGATCAAGGAAAGAATCCGACAAGGAATAGAGAAGGATTTCAAGGAGGATGAAAAGGGTACGCTTTGGCTAGGGAAAAGGATTTGTGTGCCGAACATAAGACACCTCCGCGACATGATATTGAAGGAGGCACATGATTCACCCTATTCCATACATCCAGGAAGCACCAAAATGTACCAGGACTTGAAAACTTGTTATTGGTGGGATGGTATGAAGAGGGATATAGCCGAATACGTTGCCCTATGCGACACATGCCAACGGGTAAAGGCCGGACATCAAAAACCCACTGGATTGTTGCAACCTTTGAGAATACCCGAATGGAAATGGGAGGACATCAGTATGGACTTCATCGTTGGATTACCACGTACTCAGTCGGGATGCGACTCCATCTGGGTCATTGTGGACCGATTGACGAAAACTGCCCATTTTCTTCCGGTAAAGACCAGTTATAACGTTGCACAATTGGCAGAGTTGTACATGGAGCAGATCGTGTGCCGACACGGAGTTCCGAAGAGGATAGTCTCAGATCGAGGTTCTCAGTTTACCTCTAGATTCTGGAGGAAGCTGCAGAAAACCATGGGTACACGACTGGATTTCAGCTCCGCCTACCACCCACAAACAGATGGACAAATCGAAAGGACGAACCAAATTTTGGAGGACATGTTGAGAGCTTGCGCCGTGAAACGTGGGCGTAGTTGGGATAGGAGTTTACCGTATGCCGAGTTTTCCTATAACAACAGCTATCAAGCTAGGTTAAAGATGTCGCCTTTCGAAGCCTTATATGGTAGACGGTGTAGAACGCCACTATTCTGGAACAAGACTGGAGAGAACCAGGTGTTTGGACCCGAAGTACTACAAGAAGCCGAAAAGCAGGTCCAAACGATACGGGAGAACTTAAAGGCTGCCTAGTCACTACAGAAAGGCTATGCGGACAATAGGCGTAGGAAGTTGAACTTTGAAGTGGAAGACTTCGTATACCTTAAGGTATCGCCTATCCGAGGCCAACGATGTTTCAACATCAAAGGCAAGCTAGCACCTCGCTACATCGGACCATTTAAGATTTTGGACAAGCGAGGAGAAGTAGCCTACCAACTAGAGCTCCCAAACCATCTCTCCAACGTACATGACGTGTTTCATGTATCCCAGCTCAAGAAGTGCTTGAGAATACCAGAGGAACAAGTGTCAATCGGAGAGCTTGAACTTCAAGAGGACCTGACTTACGCAGAGCACCCTGTCCGAATCTTGGACGTAAAGGAAAGGGTCACCAGGAACAAGGTGATTCGCTGGTGCAAGGTACAATGGAGCCATCACACTGAAGCTGAAGCCACATGGGAGCGTGAAGAGGATATTAAGGCAGAATTCCCCCATCTATTTCCTACTAACAAATCTCGAGGGCGAGATTTAATTTAAGGGGGTAGATTTGTGACACCCTCGCCTCGGGTGTCAGCATATGTTCATATTCTATGAAGAGGAAACATTTTAATGAAAAATAGGAACAGAGAGAATTATCAAAGAATAGCCAATAAAGCCCCCCGAGAGCGCCGAAGACAACTTACCACGGCCGCTGGCCACGCGGCGTGTTCGGAGCTCGTTCCCGAGAAGTTGGGAGAGTCCCGACGCTAAATTGTCTACGTGGCAGGCTCGGGGGTCACCTCCGCAATTGAAAAGAGGTCCAACCCTGTGGGACACGTGTTGCCCACGGAGCTAGCCTCTGCAGAAGAAGCAAAGGCATTTCCGCAAGACACGTGTCATCCTCGGAGCTAGTCCTCGCGGAAATCAGAGGACCAGTCGCGCGGGGTACATGTCGATCTCGGAGCCCATCTCAGAGAAGTCCAGATCTATCGAAACACGTGTCGCCACCGGAGCTTATCTCCGGGAGGTCTGTTGTTCCTGAACACGTGTCGACCTTGGGGCATGTTCCTGAGGAGGGAAGAGAGGGAAGACCGGCGCCAACACGTGGCGTGCGCGGAGCTCACCTCCGAAGAAGGGGGAGGTCTCGCTCGTGACACGCGGCACAACCGGAGCTCGTCTCTGCAGACGAGGAGATACCAGGCTCCAGAGGACACGTGGAGCTTCCGGAGCTCATCATCACAGAGGTAACGAGTTCTGGAGCGGTTTTTACGCGTAAAAAAAAATACCAGTACGCAACAGAAACCGATCTAAATTCCACGATGTTATTAAAGATAAGATGTTAGGATCCAACAAAGATCTGAATAAGACTCTTATTCGAGATACAATCAGATTAGGACTTTTCTCTTTCCGATTATAAATAGAACCCAAAACCTCTGTCCGAAACCACAAACTTCTCTTTCGACTCCTGAGCCGATGACTTAGAGCCCTAGCCCTAACTCGCCGAGCAAACCATCGCTGAAGCGCAACAAGGGAAATCATCGAAGAACGTGAGGTAGGACTTTAATATCATTGTATTCATCTCCTTGCATCTGTTCTTCATTTCCTTTCGAACAGAAGCCTTCTCGTGGGCAGATCACTTGATGATCAGTTTGATCTAAAGACAAGATCATCGCCACGTCCACCTTTGATCCAAACACCCCTGTCCCAACAAAGCCATGCAAGAACACGTACGGATCAGTCTAATAAAACTAATCATAGCATGCATATGCATCATCGCATCTAGTTTAAGGTTTGTGCATAAATATTGATTGCTGTGAATCCTGTATGCACGTGATCCTACCTAGCAAGACAAGCTCAGGGAGCTGTCTACGACGAACTGCAGCAACTAGGTTTTGAGATCCAAGAACAACCGGAACCGCAAGAACAAGGCAAGTGCTCCTTGACCATATTGATCCTATGTTTTGGATAAAACTGTTTTGTTATGCAAAAAGGTGTGTGTGCTGAGTCAAACATGATGGGAAACCCTTTTTATAGGAGTTTACTAGTATTGGTTAAACCACCCTTGTCGCCTGGGAAGTTTAGTCGGGTATGGTTTTTGCTTTATGCTTCGCTGAGTCTATGGGATTGGGAAGCGAGATAGATACGTCTAGCTAACTGCACTCAATGGTAATGAGAAACTGATGATGTTAATGAACATGGATTGGAGGGAGATCTAGGCAAGCCTGGGTTTGTGAATGAGGTAGCATGAGATGGTGGTTTTACTTGCCGTAGATCTAAGGACCGGTTCATGCATGCACATGCCAGGATAACAGTGCCACCACAAGGCCAAGTATGGGTGCGGCTTAGCTGAGTAATTAGGCAAGTTGCTAGAGTGTTATGGACTGTGGAAGGCGTGGGGAATGGGAGTCGAGTGAGGACTGCCCTGGGAACTGCATGGCACAAGAGGGGTCCCGTGGGTGAGAGAATTGGAGATTCTAGCCTGCCGGTGAAACCTTAGTGAGTCCATACATCTAGTAACCCCTTTGTAAAGGCTATTTTGTGATCTCTTGACCATACACCGACGGATGTGTACTGGTATAATGGAGGTTCTGCAGTCGCCGACGGGTGACGAAATCACAAACTTGTGGGTAAAGAGGTGCACACTCTGCAGAGTCTAAAACTATCATGATAGCTGAGCTTACGGTCACGAGCACCTGGCTAAACTGCTATGATTAGTTGGGATGGTTATAGGAAAAGTTCTTGGTTATGGATTTGGTTATGGTTTAGTTGTTGGGACAGTTGAGTCTGGGTGATGAGATGGTTGCATGACTGTTGGGATATGACATGAGATTGGTTTCGGTGTGAGACGAGGTTGAATTACGAGGTGAGATGGTAGCGAATACGAGGAGGTATTCGTGAGTATGAATAAAGGATTGGTTAATGTTCGGATGGAACACAGGAAGTGATGGAGGTATGTTGGTAATTTAATATATGTTGGGATTACATCTAAAGTTAAGTTGTTGTTTTATCATGATTATACAAATCTGCTTTCCTGCAAATAAGCCTTTTATACCTACCTTGTTTATGAGCTGCATATCATGTGTTTTCCCGCACTTGCTGAGTACATCATTGTACTCAAACTTGCATTATTATTTCGTCATCAACAGCAAGAGAAGGCTATTATGAAGACCAAGTGGAGCACTATGGCGTGTGATCTGTTCTCAACCTTGCCTGTGGAAGGAGTAGAGATGGAGCCACTTCTGCTTAGTTTTGCTTCTGCATTAGTTTTTGCTTCCGCTGCATAGAAATAAGACTTCCGCTGCATAGAAATAAGACTTCCGCTGAGAGCATGAGTCCAAGACTCATGAGGTATTGTAATAAATTCTGTTATTCGTGGTGATATATAATCTGAATTCAGTTTGTGGAACGTATGTGTATGTGTGATGAACATCCTGGGCACACATATGCATTAGTTCTCGGTTCCGTGGTTTTCCCACAGAATTGAGGGCGTCACACTGGCAGTACACCGGGGAGGGCGACATGACCCGGTTGGCGCGTGGAGCGGGATCATCGCCAGATTGTGAGATGGTGAGTACGATGCTGCTGAAGCTCTCCTGAGACCCGATCTCTGACGAATCCATCACCCCGCTAGCAAGCTGCCAGCCCGTCTACCTCAACCCGCAGGCGATGTCAAGGCTGCTGAGGGAGCTACCAACACTGGACGACATCGATGTCGCAGTGTGGCAGATCGGCGATCCCTCACGGGGCATAGAGATCCCTGGAGCAGGCAGCGTCGGTGGCCAGTCGGGGCTTGCGCCGAACTCACTCCCAAACAGAGGGAAAGAGTCGGCTGCTAGATCCGTCCCTGTGGAGCACCCTCGCTCACCGCCCAAGGATGCCCCGAAGTCGAGCAGGTCACCGAAGAGGAAGTTGGTCCGTTGTAAAGGAAGCTTCATCTCGGGCCCCAGGCAGGGGGTTCCTAGGCTTCCCATGGTCCCACACGGGGCTCGGTGACTGGCGCCGGCGGTAGCTCTGGAGCTGCTGCTGTCGGAGCAGTCCCGACGGCCACGGGAACGGTGTCGAGGCTATACCTCCCCTAGCAATGCCGAAGGATGTCCCGATCCCCAAGGTCGTGAGAGCTGTCCGCTCTAGCCTGGATCAGTTGCAGGACGTGCTCGAGCAGAAGTGGGCCGAGCTGATGTCTAAGCAGGAGCGCCTCCGGGACTGGGACGACCTGTTGAAGGCGTGGGTCCAGTATGTCAGGGCGAAGGCTCGGGCTTGGGAGGAGCAGCTCGTGGCTCGGGAGGAGGTGGTGGAGGAGAAGGAGTCCGTCGTCGCCGACCTCCACAAGAATACAGTGAACCTTCTGGCGGAGTCCAAGAACCTCCATGCCTCCGCCGATGTACGTCTCTTGGGCCTGACGGAGTTCCGGAAGACGCTCCTTCGTCGAGAGAAGGAGGCGGAGGCGAGGGAGAGGGAGCTCTCTGACCGTCTGGCTGCCCATGAGGAGGAGCATGGGTGCCTGAAGGAGTGGCTTCAGGGCGTCCACGACCGGGAGCTCGCCGATGTGTCCAGGGAGTCTGACCTGGACGAGCGGACCGCATGGCTGGCCACCAAGGAGCAGGTCCTGGTTGCTCTTGAGCAGGAGCTAGCCACCCGGGAACAGGAGCTGGCGAGGAGTTTGACGAGGGAGCTGGCTTCTTCCGCCAAGGTGGCCGAAGATCTCCGGGCTTCTCATGACGCTGAGGCAGAGAAGTTTTGGGACTTCCTTGGCCGCATGGAGGTGGCTCTAGAACCCTTCGGCTTCGGCCCCTTGCGCCTCGGAGGGCCGGTCCAGGAGGTGAGCTAGGTGCTCCCTGCTCTGGACTCAGTCAAGGAGAAGGTCCTAGTGCTGGATAATGTCGTGGGGGAGCAGCTGGAGGCTGAAGGCAAAGCTCTGGCCTAGATGGTGGTAGGGCATGTGCTCACTTGCCTTCGGAGCGATGACCCCAGCATCTCCCTGGAACCTGTGGTGTAGGGCCACAGCTCAGAGTTGTCGGGGGCGGCGATGTCTTCCGTGGAGGAGGTCGCCCGACTTGTATCTTCTAGGTCCTAGCGCGAATAGCTCATAGGTCTCCCGCTTGCCTTGTATCCTCCTATGTATGCCGGAGCTCTGTTGTTGATAAAGACTTTTTGTTTCAAGCCTTATGTTGCCTTGAGTTGTTGATGTAGACTTTGGACCCTTGGTAGCGCAAAGGTCCGTAATGACTTAGCCGACGTGGATAGCTCTTTGTCGATGTCCCGAGCTTGTTCCTTCGGGTCCTTAGCAGCGTAAGGACCCAGGGCACTCTGGCAGTGTGGCTAACACTCCTTTCAGACCCTTGGCGGCGCAAGGACCCGAGAGAAGTTTGGCCCGTGTCTTCAGCTTGTCTTAGCTGGTGCTCCAAGTCTTCTGCTTGCTGCTGCAGTGGTCCGACATCTTGCCGGCGTGGTTCACCGTGATGGCCCCTGGTAGGTGTGGCCCTTGTGTTGGGGTGCACCTACCACTGGATGAGGCAGGACGTCAGCATCGGGCCCCTGGTAGGTCCGAGACGCCAAGGACCTGTTCGGACCTACAGACATGGCAAAAGAAGGAGTAATCGTGCTCTCTGGTCACCCTTCCCTGTTTGGTAGCTTTACTATGGCTTATGGTCCTCAGTTGATCTATGGGTCTTGGGTATTTTAATGTGGGTCGTACAGGCTATGGTTAAAGCCTTGTCGAGGGGTATGAGCCGTCTAGTTCCCCGGTACTGAGCTGTAGCGTTGGAGAGGCAGATTGTGAATGCTAAGGGTACGGAACCAGGCACAGCATGCTAAACACCCTGGACTTCCCGCTGGCGTAAGTATTTCAGGGGAAGAGCCATTCGGCGCCATAGGACCCCCAGGCAATGAGACAACCAAAGCCCCCAAGTTACGGTTAAAACTTTGCTCAGGGGTATGAGCCGTCCGGCTCCCCGGTACCGAGGTGTAGTGCTGGAGAGGCAAGGTGTGCATGCTAGGGGTACGGAACAAGGCAGGCTACACACTCTAGACCTCCCGCTGGCATAAGCCTTTCAGGGGAGGGACCATTCGGCGCCATAGAGCCCCCAGGAAATGAGACAACCACAGGACCCCGGGTACGCCACAGGTACCTCAAGCAGACCCGCTTGCAGAAGGATAGCACGACTCTTGCTATGGTTGAATACAGGACAAAGTGACTGACCACACGGCTGGATCAGTATGGAAAGAAAGCACGAAAAGGAAGGAGGCAATGTCCGAGGTCCGGTTACTCTTCTATCCATAGGCGTGTACTTTCCGTCCCTCAAGTACTCAGTTGTAGTGCATGGGAGGCAGTGCGGCAGGCTTACGGTACAGGACCAGGCTAAGCAGGCTGAGCGCCTTGGACTTCCCTCAGGCATTAACCTTTCAACGAGGAGACCTTCCAGTGCCACGGGACCTAGGACAAGTATGTAGGACAGGCTCCGGACATGCCATTTATAGTTTTGGTGCAGTTTTTCTTTTGATTTTGTTATCAAATTGTTCTTTCATGTTTCCATACTTGTGTGTATCTGTCAAGAACTGCCGGTGTCTCATGTACACCGTCTTTCTAGATGGAGTGAGGTACAAAAACCCAGTTCCATCCCCGTATCTTACATAACCTTTCTTCCCTTTCATTTGTCCCGATAATGTAAATAGTCCGTGATAATCATGCACGGTAACAAATATCATTGCTCTTAGCATGAAATACACCCGCTTGTACTCATTCCATGTACGTACCCCTTCATTCCACAGTTTTGCCCTATCTTCTATTAGAGATTCCAAGAACACATCAATTTTGATGTCGGGTTGTTTCAGACCTTGTATAAGAATAGATAACAAAATATATTTCATTTTGTGACACAACCACGTCGGTAGGTTGTACATCGTTAAGACCACGGGCCATGTGTTGTGTATGCTTCTTTTTTCACCAAACAGATTCATTCCATCTGTACCCAAGGCAAACCTTACATTTCTGATTTCCTTTGCAAACTCTGAATACTGAATATCAAAAATTTTCCACTGGGTTGCATCACCAGGGTGTCGAATAAGTTTTTCATTCTTCCTGTGCTGGTCGGAATGCCAACGCATAAGTTCAGCCTCCCTAGAGTTTGAGAACAAACGCTTCAAGAGATCAATTACTGGAAGGTACCACATCACCAAGGCAGGAATTTTTCTCTTATTGTTTGCCTGCATCGTCAGAAGTATCATTATTGTCACCTTCAGGGCCAATAATATTCTTCTTATTCTTCTGGGTCTTATTCATGTTGGTAACATATTGGTGATTGTAGTCCTTCTTGTATCTACTAATACCGTAGATGGGGCATCTAGTTGCGAGCTCATTCTTTTTGTGATACAGAATACAGTGGTTCATAAGCGTGTATTTTTGTCACACCTAGTGACATCGAGCAAAGAAGTTTCTTCGCTTTATAAGTGCTTCTAGGAAGTTTATTGCGATTTGGAAGAATATCTGCCAAAAGATTCAAAAGATCAGAGAAACTACAATCGGACCATCCGTGTGTGGCTCTCAACTTTAGTAGTTCTAGGACTGCACGCAATGTAGTAAACTCTTTATCACAAACCTTTGATTCATCATATAAGAGCTCCGTCGTCTCATTCTGCAATGTCTCCATTTTACTTAAACCTTTACTTGCTCCCATAGAAATCAATAGACGTGGTTCGATGTGACGCAACATCTCCTCACAATCAAACTCATCAACACCAACATCATCCTGATTGTCACTACCATAATCGATATGAGCATTATCGTCATCAGAACCTCTCTCATCATCTTTCTCTACCTCATGTGTATCTAACTCACCATGCTCTGTCCATATTGTGTACTTTTTTTTGAAACTCCTTTTCACCAAATGAGATTGGATTACTATAGCATCTATCCAAGCAAACTTATTTTCACAGTCGATACATGAACATAATATGTCATCTATCTTTTGCATCTTCGCATGTCTCTTGGACGCTTCAATAAAGTTTGCAACATTTTGAATGTACATAGGATCAGGTCTCGGCATGTTGTACATCCACGCTCGGCAGTCCATCTTCTATGTCAAACTGTAAAATAAAAATATAATAGTAACTATTTCTTCAGCAAGTTCATACAAACAAATATTAGAAACAAATAATATTACTTACATTGATGGCACTTGGAGGCGAGGACGACGACGTGCGCGCGCTTGGAGGCGAGGGAGAGGACGGCGACGTGGGCTCGGCAACGAGGGAGAGGACGACGGTGGCGGCGATGGCCAGGATGGCAGCGTCGGCGGCGAGGGGCAAATGTATTTTTTGAAGCCTGATAGCGTCGATGTGAAATCTCCCGAGTTAGGTTTTTGCGGTGCCCGAGCAATACTTTATATAGTTGTCCATTATCACAGGCGGGTTTTAAGGTGGTCCATTAAAAACCACCTGTGATAATTGTCTCCTCATAGGTCTGCTCTTTAGTTTCTTCTTCCTTTTCTTCATTTTTTTATTTAGATTCCAATGTAAATACTCAAACATGTATAGATTCTGCAAATTAAGTCCAAACTCGATGATTCTTTTTTTCTATATTATTCAAAAATTAATATATACAAGATGGAACAAAAAGTTTAAAACTTATATAGGTAACATTGTTATGTTTTGGTAAATATAGAATTATTTTATATGCAAATACTATTCAGATTTTCATATCTCCTAAAAAATGGATCTTCCACCAGAAGTTGGTTTATATGAACATATTTTCTTATTTTTACATGTATGAATTTTTTAATTTTTTTAAAGCGATCCAACATGTCAAAAATTCAAATTATCCATCATTCTAATGAAATGCTCATATACATATGAGGCATTATTCAAATTTTGAAGACACATTGATTCAAACAAATTTGTAAAAATCTGAAAAAAATCATAGAGGTTGGTATGATGACTAAAAGGTCCCATAGAAAAATTCACTCACAAAATCATTGTATTATGCAAGATACAAAAATGACAAATAGCCTATTTATTTGTTTTTTTATGTTCTGACTAATTTCAAAGGTTTTCCAAGTGAAATTTAATGGCCACCTGTAATACTAAATCATATTACAAAAACTTCGAATTTGGGCTTTTACAAGCCCCCTCATTTTGATCAAGAATATTAATTAATCCTAAACATAGTAAACTTTTTTTCACAGGCGGTTCTATATTAAAAAACCGCCTCTGAAAATACATCTTCGCAGTCGGTGTCATCTTCGAGGAGGAGGAGGGTCGCACGCCGGTCGCACTTCTCTGCACCACCGGCCACAGTTAAGTTCTCCGCAGCTCTTCCTCCTTGGGCCGCTCATCTCCCTTTGTCAACAATGGAAGACGCGCTTTTTATCTCACCCGTCTCAGCACCACTGGCTGCAATTAAGTTCTCGGCACCCCCTCCTCCTCGGGCCGCGCATTTCCCTTCCGCCTAACTCCAGTGGCTCTCTCTTTGAACCCTTAGCGATCGACCAACTCCAGTGCGACCGCCGCCTGCCATCCACTGTTCGCCATCGCCGTCGTCGTCGTCGCCGTCACTACTCCCTCATATTTTACGTTGTCGTCGTTCATGGCTGAGAACTTTGTTATCGACTTGGCGCGTGGCCGACTCAAGGAGGAGCTCTTGGCATGGCGCAGGAACCACCCCCATGTATGTACATATGGCACCCCGGTCGTTCCATAGTTTTGCTTTTTCGTCTTGTTTTTTTTGGTATTTGCAATTTCATGGCTCGTCATTTGCGTCACTTGTTGTCCAATTTCTCTGCGTAGGGTTTCTCTATGAAGCCTAAGTCGGGAGACTTAATGAAGTGGCGGTGCATCGTCCCCGGTAAAAAAGGGGTAAGTCATGAAGAATAAGCACAATCTAGTATAACCACCATCCCCTTATTAATGAATTTCCTTTGTAGACTGACTGGGAAGGTGGTTACTACCCACTAACAATCTTCTTCTCAGAGCACTATCCCTTGGTACCTCCAAGATGCGCCTTTTTACCTGGTTTCTTCCACCCGAATGTCCATCGCTCAGGAGAACTCTGCCTTGGGGTTCTTGACCACGTGATTGTAAGATAGACTTATTTTGCTCAAGTAATTAGTAATTGTTGCCCAACTTATTTGAAGTGGTTTCTTATGTTGCTTAAATTGATATTTTGTAGGGGTGGTGTCCTAGTATTACTATCAAAATTTTACTACTTGAAGTTCAGCGTTTGCTTCATCAGCCTAATGCGCCTGATGTTGAAAATGATTGCTATAATCTACTTATCAAGGTTAGTAACTTTGTGTTAGTCAACAACCTAGGTTATATATCATTCCTCATTCGACATTTGTTAATTTAAAGAATGTCAATGTTATTTTTAGGATTCAGATGAATATAAGGGACGTGTTTGGGAGCAAACGTGACGGCACAGTTTAGATCAATCGATGGGAGCTTCGTAGGAAATATAGGTCTGAAATGTATAGTTTAGAGGGCACAATGTGTATAAACTATGAAATGCTCATTGAGTCGCAAATGTTTATATTTAAATTGCAATGCTCATAGGTTCTATATGTTCATTGTAGCAACGATGCACGTTTATTATCTCTGCGTGTGAAGTGGCAACATAATTTAAACATTTTTATAGGCGATGTTTAACTAAGAGCCGCCTATGAAAATCTACGCCTATATAAGGCCGCTTAGGTTATTCTAAATTATAATTTACAAACCACCTGCACTAATACATCTTCACAAGAGGTGTTTAACTAAGAGCCGCCTGTGAAAATTTGCGCCTATATAAGGCTGCTCGGTCTCCTCGAAAAAACCCAACCCTTGAGATTTCACTTAGACGCCTTCAGGCTGCCAAAATTTTCCTTTGCCGCCAAAGCCCTCACCGCCAAGCTTTGTCCTCGCCGCGAGCTTCACCCTCGCTGTCCTCGCCGCCGAGCTTCATCCTTGCTTTCCTCGCCGCTGAGCTTCGTCGTCGTTGCCATCTATGTACGTCCGGCTCTTTCCCCCCTTCTCTCCCTCCTCCTTTCTCCATCCCCGGCGCCGCCTCCTTTCCTCCCCCTCCCCGTGTTGCCTACCTCCTCGCCCTCTACCCCCACCGTGCGCTGCCCCCTCCCCACCTTCCCCAATCGCCGGCGCTCTCCCACTGCACCGAGCCCCCTCCCCAGATTGTTTAGATTACTTGTTTAGAGACCTTGAAAATTGCTTAGATTATTTGTTTAGATTTTGATTGAAAGTGGACCAGAGAGCAAATTGTTTAGAGAGCAAATTAATTGTTTACATCGGAAAGCAAAACAAATTTAGGTCAATTGTTTCTCTACATTTTTTGTGTGTGTTCATATCGGCACCAATTAGTTCTTTAAAATAGTTGTTGTGTTAAAGGAGATAGTCTTGTTGTGCTAACAGGTTGTCTATGTTGTCTTTGGAATCACTAAGTACTATAACAGGGATACATGTTATCTTTGTAAATCCACCATGTTCACTCTATTTTATATATTAGGATGTCTTTGTAATCACTGAGTACTATAACGAGAACCCCTTCTATTGCTTTTCAAGTTCTAACATGGAAAGCCCTAAGAAGACTAGTGTTTGTAGTAACAATGAAGTCGACGATGTTGAGTTTAGTGACTCCAGCAGTTCAGACTCGTATCACAGTCCATCGGATCTTTTTCCCAATATAAAAATTAAAAAGACTTCAGAGGATCTCAACCCGGAATATGATCCTGCCGGCGAGGTATGGATCACGAATCTTAACTCCAGTAGTTTAAGTTAATGTTGGTTGTCAAGTATATGAAGTCTTATAATCTTTTCTACCTAGCTTAATTGCCAAGACAACAAGGTGACTTCGGCAGGTTCTCCAATGGTTGAATCCTAAAATTCAGTCAAGCAAAAACGAGGGCAACGAGGTCCCAATAAGGGTCCATTGAACCGGATCACATACATAACAAGTGTCAGTCCAGGTGGGCTTCCCCAAGAACCACTGGATTCAGTTACAAAGTACAGAAATGCATGTGGTTATCTTGTTAGAGAGCTCATGCCGATCACAACCGAGAATTGGAGAAAATTCCCTGAGGCGGACAACAATGAGTTGTGGGAGAAGTTAAAGAAACAATTCAAGTTCCCAAAATGCATGGAAGAAGCTGTAAAGAATGCAACATTGTCTCTTGTGGCAAGAAGTTTCGTGGCTGGAAGAGTGAAATGAATGCTTATGTTAAGGACAAGAAGGTCCCTAGCCCAAAGAAGATGGGAAAATCACACAAGCTCAATGACAAGAATTTGTTCATCAAAAGGCCACACCTAAGGCTAAAGCACTAAGTGAATCTAGGTCAGAGCGTGCAAAAAACAACAAATACCATCATCGCTTGGGGTCTGCCGGATATGCCCCCAAAGTTGAGAAATGGAATAAAATATTATAGGAAACTGTCAGTAAGGGCAATCCTGACCCACTACAAGGCTGAGGTGAGAGAACTAAGCGGTGGGTCTTAGCTCGGTAAGGTTTGACCAGCGAGGGCAAACTTGAAAAGCCCGACTCTGTGAACCAAGTAGAGCAAAAAATGAAAGAAGTAATTGAAAAGCAACAGAAGGGTCTCTTCAAGCCGAAGAGGGAGAATGACCAACTTACTGCTATCCTAGGCAACCCTGAACACGGTGGACGGGTTCGAGCAGTCTCTTCTCAGATGTCCGGGAGAGATGGTTTCCCGAACGATAAAGAGCTATATAGAAGACGTGACAAGTTCAAGAAGACAATTGAAGATAAGATTGATCAAAAGGTCAAGGAATCTATGAAAGTAACAATAGATAAACTTATAGAATCGGGACAACTAATGCCACATAATAGAGCGATGGTTCCTGTGGCAAAGGAGCATTTGATATCTCTAACTTCCTACCCTAGCAGCATAGGTTCTGTGCTGGGCTCAGGGTCAAGCCATAAGTTCCCTGTCGATGATATTGTTAAGGACACATGTTGTCGTCTTCTTGTCCCGATCGGCAGAGCAGGGAACAAAACAAAACAGATTGCCACTGCTATGGCAAAGTCAAATCGTGTCTTCAATGGCAATTCACTTCCGTTGTATTATGTCGTGGTGCAAGTTCTTCAGATCATTGATAATGATTATGAAGATTATGAAATAGACCACATCACACCTAAGGGGATCATGACTCTAGGGCAGGCCGTCATCCAGTTAATCCTTTAGCATCGACGCGATATTGTGCTGGATGATGAGCCGAGGTCTAGCCCCGTCACATCTCGAAAGACTGCAGCCCCGTCTTCTTCAAAGAAAGTCTAGGAAGATCCACTCCCGCTATGTCCTAGCAAGGATGATAGTAACCTTGCTAGTAAAGATAACCAATAGCAACCAGTTGAACAACAGCTTGAAGCAGTACAAGAGCAAGCTGCTGGTAGTAAAGAGCAATTAGTTGAATAATAGGTTCAACAACAGGCCAATGTCCAACTTCCAATGACTACTCCTCGGTCAACGCCTGTGAAAGTTAGCTCATACAAAAATAAGGAACCTTCTAAATAAGTGTCAAAATATTTGGAAAAAATGAAGAAAAATATTACAAAATCTAGTGCATCTCGTGCTTCACATGAGCCAGCATTAGAAAATATTGAGGAGTGGGAAGAAGACTGTCACACCCGGTTTTTCCGAAGAAACAACCAAGTGAATATCACATGTATGCCAGGATTCATTTTCTCATACATGTGATGACAAATAGTGAAGCATCATTTATTACAAGCCAGGTGTCGAATATAAATAAGTCTTACATCGCAAATGTCTCAATGGACACTAATGCTTCATCACAAGTAAATAAACTAGCAGCGGAATATTATTCTTTAGGGCTCCATCACAGGCGTTGCCCGGGGGTCTTCATGAACCTAAAATCCTTCCTCGGGTCCAAAATCTTGGTCATTATACACCACCTCATTATCTTGACCTGAGCAGCAATATAAACCAACAAATATGCAAGGTTGAGTACCAATGGTACTCAGCAAGTGTGGGAAAATCATATCATGCATGGCTAGAACAAGGAGAGGTTGAACTCATAGTTAAAGCACTACGCAATTAATACCTATCACCTTAGCTTATTAAGCACCTACATTTCTACACAGGTGAAATGGTCCCAATCTCCCATCCCATCATCATAATCCAATAACCATAACATTATTTCCAATGTTAAGCTCCCCGCTTAATTACCAAAACCATCATTCCTCTAATCATGAATAAGTCCAGGCCGCTCTTAACCGTGAGCACGGCTGTCAAGACAGTTTTTACTCTGCAGAGTTTGTACCACTGTACCCACAAGTAGTGATTTCATCCCCCGTTGCCGGGTGGACTAAAAGAACCTCCATTATGCCAGTGGCTACGATCCACATTCACACTTCCCAGGTGTGCGGCCAAGAGATCACTACGAAGCCTTTACAAAGGGATTCCCGACGAGCGTGGGCCCACTGAGGTTTCACCCCTAACAGCATACAAGAGGCTCCAACCCCGCTGCAGTGGCCCCCTCTTGAGCCTTGCGGTTCATACGGTAGTCCAGCTGACACCTACTCCCCGCACCATCCAACACACCCATACTACGCCGGGGATACACCTAATTAATTGGCCAAGCTGCCCCATCTCAGCATGTGGTTGGCACTGTAAAGCCGGGTTACATGCTCCATGAACCGGTCCTTAGGATCCAGGCAAGTACGAAACACAAACCCAAGTTTCGTGCACCCAGCACACAACCAAAACATCCAACTTGCCTTGATCCCTACCTCTACATAACTCACAATGTCTCATTCAAGAGTATGGTAATATAAACTGATGATCTCATTTCCCAAATATCCCATTCTAAGCATGGCTAAGCATATGCAGGTAAATAAATGACATGACAAAATAAATCCCAACCCAAGCTTCAAGGAAACAAGGTAATGCAAATCTAGGGAAACTTTCCTAGCATGGGTTTCATATTTCATTTGACAATGCAAATAATTCTATCTACACACCCTAGCATAGGATCAAAGTGGTCAAGGACACTTGCCTCCTTCTTGCTGCTCTTGAAATGGGTAGTCCTGATCTTGGAAAGGAATAACTTGCTCTTGAACAGGTTCTACTTCATACCATCACACATAGCAAAAGGAAAACAACAATCATAAGACATAGTTCACACCTCTACTTCATACAAACCACACATTCATATTTATAAAAGTTCTTTACCATTATATGTGTTGTGGTTACTTTATGTGTGTTAAGTTGTGGCTTGCATGCACTTTTAACCATGTATATATATGATTCCTATTTTTGGTGTCCACATTTATACTTGCATACAATATGCCTTCACAATTTCTATCAACCCTAAACTGAATTCTTTGTATTTTAGAAACTCCATTTATCATTTACTAGTTGCTATATTTTCAGATTTATATTCCTATGCATAATTGTGTATTTTATTATTAAATTAGTAATACACATCACCTAAACAGATTAGGTTCTGGTCCTAAATAATTTAAAATCATATTTTGACCATGGCTTATGATGTATACTATTTCATAATTATTTTCCCTATTTTTCTTTAACTATTCTTTACTTAAAAATGTGTCCCTATACTAATAAATGTGAATAATAGATAAAACAGATTTATTTCAGCCCAAAAATATATTTTTATCTCACTCCAAAGTTTTCTAAGTACTGAGAAAGTTTTTAATTAATTTTGACAATTATGTTTGTCCCCCTTTTTAGTTTTTAAACACTAGTTACATATTCAATGTTTTAAATTAAATACTAAACAGGGCTAAAATAATGAATTCACCCCATTACAGGGTCTATAATATTATTTTCATAATTTCCAGGGGTCTAGCTACACTTATCAGAGGTGTTTTTCTTAATTTCTATTAAGTCCAGGGGCTAAAACTGATTTTTAAATGAATTTACATGATTTTCTGGAGTTCCAGGGGCTAGATCTGAAGTTTCCGGGGCTAGCTCTAAATTCCAGAGAACCCCAGGGGGTAGCACGTAAGAACTCCAGTCTTTATAATGCGGGGTCGACGTGGACCGTCCGATTTTAAACCGACGGCTGAGATTATAAGATCGAACCGGTACGCGGGGTTTTAAAGTCTACCGTGCGATTTAAAATAAACGGCGCACAAGCGGCCACGTCGCTCCGATCGAGCGCGGGCGGCGCTGCCGGCGGCGCACGGCGGCGGGAAGCGGCGATCTCGCCGGAAAGTTTCGGATCCTCGAGAATTCTGCCTAAAACTGCGATCTTATGGCATAGATCGGTAGAGGGGAGGTCAGGGATCTCACCTCGGGGGTTTTCTCGAGCTCGGGGGTCCTGGAAAGTGCTCGGCGGCGAGGTCCGAGGCAAAACCACGGCGAAGCTCGTCGGCGCTGAGTTTACACCGTAAGTCTTCGGGTTTTCTGCACCTGCAAAGTTCCCCGGAGGCGGTGGATCAAGACCAGCGAGTTAGATCAGAGTTTCCGAGCTTAGATCGGCCAGAATTCGCCGGCGAAGTCTCGGTGCTCACCGGAGTAAAAATCGGCGATCGCGTGGGAAAAACTGATCGGATCGGGGGTTTTTATAGCCGGGGGAGGGCGGTGGGTCTGTTGTGATCGAGTTGGAGTCCTCTGGGTCCAGAATTCGGGCGACGGGACGCGGTTTCCCGATCGGTTGCGATCGCGCGCGCGGGAGAGAGTCCGGGGTCGCGGGGTTAGGGATGACATGTGGGTCCCACCCGTCGGTGAGGGGCAGCGCGGCGCGCGCGGGGGCGGGCTGGCGCGGGGAAAGCTGGGCCGGCTGGCGGTTTCGGCCCACTGGCCAGTTTTTTCCCGTTTTCCTTTTTCTTTTTCCATTTCTTTTCTGTTTTGGGTATAATTTGAATTCCAGTTTGAATTTGAATTTTTGCAAAACATGCAACACGTCCAAAAATTTTTAAATTCCCCTCTGAACATGGTTTAGAGTTTTGAATCAAAATTTGGGGTGTTACAGCTCTACCCCCTTTAAAAGAAATCTCGTCCTCGAGATTGGTGTTTCTAAGAAAACAATTCCGGAAATTGTGCCTTAAGCTCATCTTCCCGTTCCCAGGTGGCTTCCTCTTCTGAGTGATGCTTCCACTGCACCTTGCACATCCGGATTCTTTTATTTCTGGTGAGGCGTTCCATTGTCTCCAAAATCTTGTATGGTTGCTCGGCATAAGACAAATCTTCAGCTACATCCACTTCATTCATGGGTAACACCTCTTCAGGCGTCCTCAGGCATTTCTTGAGTTGTGACACATGGAATACATCGTGCACATCCGATAGATGAACCGGTAACTCTAGTTGGTACGCCACTTCGCCTTTTCTTTCCAAAACTTGAAAGGGTCCGATGTATCGCGGTGACAACTTCCCTTTCACCTTGAACCGACGAAGTCCTCTGATAGGGGACACCTTGAGATAAACATAGTCTCCCACGTTGAAAACGAGCTCTCTTCTTCGTACATCAGCATAACTCTTCTGGCGTGTTTGGGCTATCCTCAAGTTGTTGCGAATCTCCCTCACCTTCGCCTCGGCTTCTTGTAGCACTTCTGGACCAAACACTTTACTTTCTCCTGTTTGGTTCCAGAATAGAGGAGTTCTGCACTTCCTTCCATACAAAGCTTCAAACGGTGACATTTTCATACTAGCTTGATAGCTGTTGTTATAGGAAAACTCCGCATACGGTAAGTTCTTGTCCCAACTCCTATTGTTTTTGAGTGCACATGCCCTTAACATATCTTCAAGGATCTGATTGGTTCTCTCCGTCTGCCCGTCAGTTTGGGGATGATAGGCAGAGCTGAAATTCAGATGGGTTCCCATGGTTTCATGCAACTTTTGCCAAAACCTCGAGGTGAACTGTGTCCCTCGATCCGACACAATCTTCTTTGGCACTCCATGGTAACACACAATCCTTGACATGTACAATTCTGCCAATTTGGATCCGCTGTAGCTTTCTTTCATCGGAATGAAATGAGCTACCTTGGTTAGCCTATCAATAATGACCCATATTGAATCATACCTGGATTGGGTCCTAGGCAATCCCACGACAAAATCCATGCTGATTTCTTCCCACTTCCATTCAGGTACTTTGAGTGGTTGCAATAATCCCGCGGGTCGTTGATGTTCAGCTTTCACCAACTGACATGTGTCACATAGGGCAACATGTTCCGCGACATCTCGCTTCATGCCATACCACCAATACCTGCCTTTGAGGTCCTGGTACATCTTCGTACTCCCAGGATGAATGGAATAGTCAGAATCGTGAGCCTCCTTCAAAATTAACTCACGGATCTCCTTTACTTCTGGCACACAGATCCTTTTTCCGTGCCACACCGTTCCCTGTTCATCCTCTCTAAAACCAGGAGCTTTATTTTCCTTAATGAGCTGTCTGATCTCTTGTATCTTCTCATCATTCTTTTGGCCCTCGCGTATGTCTCGCTTGAGTGTGGAGTCCACTTCCATGGCGATGGCTTCACCACTATTTACTAGACATAGATTGAGTCTTATAACCTCGTCCTTCAATTCTGCAGGCATGTCCTTCAAACTCAACTTATTGACCTGCACTTTCCGACTCAAAGCATCGGCCACGACGTTTGCTTTTCCGGGATGATAGTTGATGCCCACATCAAAGTCATTGATTAGCTCTAACCATCTCCTTTGTCTGAGGTTGAGATCTGGCTGTGTGAATATATACTTCAAACTCTTATGATCCGTATATATCTCTGTCCTCTTCCCCATCAAATAGTGCCGCCAAATTTTCAACGCGTGTACCACTGCAGCTAGTTCTAGGTCATGTGTAGGATAGTTCTTCTCGTGCTTCCGAAGCTGCCGGGATGCATATGCCACGACATGTCCTTCTTGCATGAGAACACATCCCAACCCATTTCCAGAGGCATCGCAGTACACTGTGAAATTCTTCTGCATATCTGGCATAACCAGCACTGGGGCTGTAGTCAATCTTTTCTTTAGCTCCTGAAAGCTCGTCTCGCACTGTGGCGTCCAGGTGAATGTGATTCCCTTTTCCAACAGTTTGGTGAGAGGTCTCGAGATCTTGGAGAATCCCTCAATAAACCGTCGATAGTATCCAGCCAATCCCAAAAAGCTTCTAACTTCCCCGACATTTTCAGGGGTCTTCCACTTCTGGATATCCTCGATTTTGGCGGGATCTACGGAGATTCCTCCCTCCGAGATTATATGTCCTAAAAAGGGAACTCTCTTCAGCCAAAACTCACACTTGCTCAACTTGGCATATAATTGGTGTTCTCTCAGCCTCTGTAACACCAACCTTAGATGTTTCTCATGTTCTTCTTCATTTTTGGAGAAGACGAGAATATCATCTATGAAAACCACCACAAATTTGTCCAAATATTCCATGAATACCTTGTTCATGAGATACATGAAATATGCCGGGGCATTGGTTAGCCTGAAAGGCATAACAGTGTATTCATACAGTCCGTACCGAGATACGAAAGCTGTCTTGGGAATATCTGATTGCCTTATCTTGAGTTGTGGTACCCCGACCTAAGATCAGTTTTCGAGAACACACAAGCTCCCCTCAACTGATCAAACAAGTCTTCAATGCGGGGTAATGGGTACTTGTTTTTTATGGTTACCTCATTCAAGGCACGGTAATCCACACATAACCTTTGGGTTCCGTCTTTCTTGGGCACGAATATCACCGGAGCTCCCCATGGTGAGGAACTAGGGCGAATATACCCCTTCTCCGTCAATTCTCTCAAATGATCCTTGAGCTCTTCTAGCTGCTTGGAGTCCATTCGATAAGGTCTCTTGTATATCGGGGCTGTTCCCAGTACTAGCTCAATTGCGAATTCCACGTCACGGTCGGGAGGCATACCTGGTAACTCCTCCGGAAAAACATCTGGATAATCCCTGATGGTCCTGATTTCCTCAACTTTCACCTCCACTTGATTTAATTTAATGTCCCTCCTAGGCTCGTGTATCGTTATGAACTTTACTCTTGTGCCTTTGGGGTGAGTTAGTTCCACCGTTCTGGTCGAACAATGGATGATTCCTTTATGTTTGGTCAACCAATCCATACCCAAAATAATATCTATCCCTTGTGAATCTATCACTATGAGGTTAGCCGTGAATACTACCCCATTAATGTCTAGGCTCACTTTGGGACACACTTGTCTTGTCCTTATTTCTCCACCTGGAGAGTTTACCGCTAGCATATGGTTCATTTGTGTGGTTGCTAGGTCATGCTTCTTAACAAACCCTTGAGCAATGAACGAGTGGGTAGCACCAGAATCAAACAGCATAGTTGCAAGGTGTAAATTGGCAGGAAACTTACCAACTACCACGTCGGGCGCCTCTTGTGCTTCCTCCATAGTGACGTGGTTCACCCGTCCTCTCACTACATTCTGCTGTTGTGGCGGCGCAGGCTTCTTCTTTGGGCACTTATGGGCATAGTGCCCCACTTCACCACAGCTGAAACATTGCACCCCAACCTTAGGTGCTTGGCCTTTGTTGTCTTGGGGTTGGTTCGGGGGTCCTTGTACTGCTGGTCGAGGTGGATATGCGGGGCGAGGCTGCTGCACAAACTGACGTGGCGGCTGTGCAGGTGCTACGGGTGGCCTGTAGTTTGGGTTGTACCCTCTTGGTGCTGAATAGGGTACCGCAGCACGGCTCGTCTGCCCCGTAGGTTGCTGCATCATACGTGGGCGGGTGTTGCTTCTTGAGGCCTGATGTGACCATCCCGCCTTCCTCTTATTCTCATTTTCCAGGGCCTTTAGCTTCCTTTCCACCACAAACGCTCTGTCCACCATCTTTTGAAAACTTTCATACTCATTGGAGGACATGGCACACTGCATCTCTGCGGTAAGTCCTTCCACGAAACAATCTTGTTTCTGCTCATCAGTCTCTATGTCTCGTGGAGCATAACGGGATAGTTGAGTAAATTTAGTGAGGTATTCCCTCACCGTCATGTTTCCCTGCTGCAGTCCCAAAAACTCCTTTCTCTTGTTTTTGAGTTCACCTCTTGGGATGTAGTGGTTGCGGAAGCTACGCTTGAACTCTTCCCAAGTGATGTTCTCAGGGTCATGATGGGCGGCCACGTAGGCGGTCCACCAATCAGCAGCAGGTCCCTGCAATTGATGAGAGGCAAACAGCACCCTCTCATACCCTTGGCACTGTATTATCCTCATCTTACTTTCAATAGTCTTCAGCCAATCATCGGCCTCCAGAGGTTCAGCAGCACTTGCAAACTTCGGAGGTTGAGTTCCTAGAAACTCACTCAACCTTGGTTGGCGTGGTGCAGCTTGTGGAGGTGGAACTTGATGCAAGTTGGCCACCACTTGAGTCAAGTTCTGGATGAGCTGATTTTGATTCTCTAGCATTTGGTGGAGAGGATCAACTTCTTCACGGCGACCACCCCGGTCCTGGCCTTCAGAAAGATGAGGGTTGCATGCCTCATCGTTGTTGTTGGCGGGGTGGGCAGCACGTCCTTTTCCTCTTCCGGCCATCTGGCAGAATCAACCAATGTCAATTTGAAATCATTTAGTATCATCTTACTACTTTCATTTGTTTGTACTTTGAAGTGTTGAGGCTTTGTTATACTTTTACGAGGGTTCATATTTCACACCAAATAAATGTACTATTATTTCCTGTGGGTTCACACACCAATAGCAAAACAATCTGAAGACGAGGCTGTGGACAATTGCTCATGGCTTCCACAACTCACGTCACACACCAAGCATTATCACACCATTAACTACGTAACGACTCGACTACTCGACCTCTTGCTAGCTAGGGGAAAGACTCTACACTACTCGTCCTCTTGAGCTGGCTCCTCGGGATCTTCTTCCTCATTTCGGCTACCTTCGGACTCGGCTTTGGGTGGAGAGGCTGCTGGTGGAGAAGTGCGACGACGCCTGATTGCTCGGCGATCCGGGGAGTCAGGAGTCCATGGATCACTCACGGTGACACACAGTTCATTCCCATCCCCTCTTTCTCTTGCCTTTAAGCAAGCTCGCAGCAACGCCTCCGTTTCCTTCAGGGTGTCTCGGACATCCTGAAGCTCTTGTTGACACTCCTGCAGTCGAGTGCTGAGCATAGCAGCATCCTCCAAGCACAAGTCCATGTGCTCATGGGAAGTTCCTTGCTGCACCGGTGGGTACTTGTACTCCGTGGTACCACTCTCACGTTGGAGGACATACATGTACTCAGTTTTGTCCAAGTGGCGACGATAGATGTGACTCTGGCAGGTGATGGCCTCCCAGGTGACATCTTTCTCCGCGTCAACTTGTGTTGCTCGACAAGCTGGAGAGTGGTGAATCTTAAGCAGCTGATTCTCGTGTATAATCCTCATCTCCGAACTCCATTCTTCCCTCTTCTCATGGATGGTCCTGGTGGAGTTATAGTGGATGATGAGCTTGCCCGTATTGCCGGCGGCTTCGAGCATACGTCGAAGACGGCGCAACAAATCTCCTACTGCCAATCCGTAGGAAAGGTACGTCACTGGGCGACTCTCCTCTCTTTCGGCAAGGGCAACTACGGGAACTCTCCCTCCTGTGGACTTACGAGCGGTGCGAATCATACGAACCATCTAAAACAAAAGAATTTAAAATTAGGTTAGATAAATTCTCAAACAAAAATCCTATTTTGAATGAAAGTTGGGGTAAGATGAAGAAAATGACTCCTTTAATAACACTTTTCCACCCACCCCTTGGAAAATAGTTTTTAAGAAAATAGGGCCCTTAAATACGTCCATTTCTACCTAGGTCCACGTTCCTACGGGCAACCTTGGCTCTGATACCACCTCTGTCACACCCAGTTTTTCCGAAGAAACAACCAAGTGAATATCACATGTATGCCAGGATTCATTTTCTCATACATGTGATGACAAATAGTGAAGCATCATTTATTACAAGCCAGGTGTCGAATATAAATAAGTCTTACATCGCAAATGTCTCAATGGACACTAATGCTTCATCACAAGTAAATAAACTAGCAGCGGAATATTATTCTTTAGGGCTCCATCACAGGCGTTGCCCGGGGGTCTTCATGAACCTAAAATCCTTCCTCGGGTCCAAAATCTTGGTCATTATACACCACCTCATTATCTTGACCTGAGCAGCAATATAAACCAACAAATATGCAAGGTTAAGTACCAATGGTACTCAGCAAGTGTGGGAAAATCATATCATGCATGGCTAGAACAAGGAGAGGTTGAACTCATAGTTAAAGCACTACGCAATTAATACCTATCACCTTAGCTTATTAAGCACCTACATTTCTACACAGGTGAAATGGTCCCAATCTCCCATCCCATCATCATAATCCAATAACCATAACATTATTTCCAATGTTAAGCTCCCCGCTTAATTACCAAAACCATCATTCCTCTAATCATGAATAAGTCCAGGCCGCTCTTAACCGTGAGCACGGCTGTCAAGACAGTTTTTACTCTGCAGAGTTTGTACCACTGTACCCACAAGTAGTGATTTCATCCCCCGTTGCCGGGTGGACTAAAAGAACCTCCATTATGCCAGTGGCTACGATCCACATTCACACTTCCCAGGTGTGCGGCCAAGAGATCACTACGAAGCCTTTACAAAGGGATTCCCGACGAGCGTGGGCCCACTGAGGTTTCACCCCTAACAGCATACAAGAGGCTCCAACCCCGCTGCAGTGGCCCCCTCTTGAGCCTTGCGGTTCATACGGTAGTCCAGCTGACACCTACTCCCCGCACCATCCAACACACCCATACTACGCCGGGGATACACCTAATTAATTGGCCAAGCTGCCCCATCTCAGCATGTGGTTGGCACTGTAAAGCCGGGTTACATGCTCCATGAACCGGTCCTTAGGATCCAGGCAAGTACTAAACACAAACCCAAGTCTCGTGCACCCAGCACACAACCAAAACATCCAACTTGCCTTGATCCCTACCTCTACATAACTCACAATGTCTCATTCAAGAGTATGGTAATATAAACTGATGATCTCATTTCCCAAATATCCCATTCTAAGCATGGCTAAGCATATGCAGGTAAATAAATGACATGACAAAATAAATCCCAACCCAAGCTTCAAGGAAACAAGGTAATGCAATTCTAGGGAAACTTTCCTAGCATGGGTTTCATATTTCATTTGACAATGCAAATAATTCTATCTACACACCCTAGCATAGGATCAAAGTGGTCAAGGACACTTGCCTCCTTCTTGTTGCTCTTGAAATAGGTAGTCCTGATCTTGGAAAGGAATAACTTGCTCTTGAACAGGTTCTACTTCATACCATCACACATAGCAAAAGGAAAACAACAATCATAAGACATAGTTCACACCTCTACTTCATACAAACCACACATTCATATTTATAAAAGTTCTTTACCATTATATGTGTTGTGGTTACTTTATGTGTGTTAAGTTGTGGCTTGCATGCACTTTTAACCATGTATATATATGATTCCTATTTTTGGTGTCCACATTTATACTTGCATACAATGTGCCTTCACAATTTCTATCAACCCTAAACTGAATTCTTTGTATTTTAGAAACTCCATTTATCATTTACTAGTTGCTATATTTTCAGATTTATATTCCTATGCATAATTGTGTATTTTATTATTAAATTAGTAATACACATCACCTAAACAGATTAGGTTCTGGTCCTAAATAATTTAAAATCATATTTTGACCATGGCTTATGATGTATACTATTTCATAATTATTTTCCCTATTTTTCTTTAACTATTCTTTACTTAAAAATGTGTCCCTATACTAATAAATGTGAATAATAGATAAAACAGATTTATTTCAGCCCAAAAATATATTTTTATCTCACTCCAAAGTTTTCTAAGTACTGAGAAAGTTTTTAATTAATTTTGACAATTATGTTTGTCCCCCTTTTTAGTTTTTAAACACTAGTTACATATTCAATGTTTTAAATTAAATACTAAACAGGGCTAAAATAATGAATTCACCCCATTACAGGGTCTATAATATTATTTTCATAATTTCCAGGGGTCTAGCTACACTTATCAGAGGTGTTTTTCTTAATTTCTATTAAGTCCAGGGGCTAAAACTGATTTTTAAATGAATTTACATGATTTTCTGGAGTTCCAGGGGCTAGATCTGAAGTTTCCGGGGCTAGCTCTCAATTCCAGAGAACCCCAGGGGGTAGCACGTAAGAACTCCAGTCTTTATAATGCGGGGTCGACATGGACCGTCCGATTTTAAACCGACGGCTGAGATTATAAGATCGAACCGGTACGCGGGGTTTTAAAGTCTACCGTGCGATTTAAAATAAATGGCGCACAAGCGGCCACGTCGCTCCGATCGAGCGCGGGCGGCGCTGCCGGCGGCGCACGGCGGCGGGAAGCGGCGATCTCGCCGGAAAGTTTCGGATCCTCGAGAATTCTGCCTAAAACTGTGATCTTATGGCATAGATCGGTAGAGGGGAGGTCAGGGATCTCACCTCGGGGGTTTTCTCGAGCTCGGGGGTCCTGGAAAGTGCTCGGCGGCGAGGTCCGAGGCAAAACCACGGCGAAGCTCGTCGGCGCTGAGTTTACACCGTAAGTCTTCGGGTTTTCTGCACCTGCAAAGTTCCCCGGAGGCGGTGGATCAAGACCAGCGAGTTAGATCAGAGTTTCCGAGCTTAGATCGGCAAGAATTCGCCGGCGAAGTCTCGGTGCTCACCGGAGTAAAAATCGGCGATCGCGTGGGAAAAACTGATCGGATCGGGGGTTTTTATAGCCGGGGGAGGGCGGTGGGTCTGTTGTGATCGAGTTGGAGTCCTCTGGGTCCAGAATTCGGGCGACGGGACGCGGTTTCCCGATCGGTTGCGATCGCGCGCGCGGGAGAGAGTCCGGGGTCGCGGGGTTAGGGATGACATGTGGGTCCCACCCGTCGGTGAGGGGCAGCGCGGCGCGCGCGGGGGCGGGCTGGCGCGGGGAAAGCTGGGCCGGCTGGCGGTTTCGGCCCACTGGCCAGTTTTTTCCCGTTTTCCTTTTTCTTTTTCCATTTCTTTTCTGTTTTGGGTATAATTTGAATTCCAGTTTGAATTTGAATTTTTGCAAAACATGCAACACGTCCAAAAATTTTTAAATTCCCCTCTGAACATGGTTTAGAGTTTTGAATCAAAATTTGGGGTGTTACAAAGACGGTGTGAAATATACTCGGGAGATGGCTTTAGTTAAACCAGGAGTTCCAGTATACAAGATTCAGGACGTCCCTCCTGAATATGAGAATGGGAAGTCGTTCATGACATCGGCACATCTTAGCAGACAACCTTTCCCGCTCAGAAGAATGCACGAGTGGTACATCACTGCCAGCAAAAAAATATGACATTTATTACATCACATTTCGTGTGCCAAAAGAAACATTTTGGAGCATTTGAGAAGATAAATGAGCCCTTCTCTTTGAAGATCTGCGGAGCCTTTTCTATCGAGGCATGCTCAGAATCAACCTGCTACTCGTCTGGTGCTTGTAAGTGCCTCTAATATTTCGTATTTGCTTTTTTACTACACGCATACACATGTAATGAGATTATAATAATTCCGGACTTATGCAATAGGATGCAATACATGGATAATGAAAAGATGAACTCCAAGACAGGTATCCTTGACCCTACAGTGATTGCAAAGTTGAATTTCGACTTTCAGGTGCAATGGGACTCAGAACAGTACAAGAACATGACAAAAAACAATTTGAAAAATCAATCGCAAGCCAAAAGAAGGATAAAAAAAAGACAAAGGTTGCAGCCTACATAGGACATGCCATGTTTAACTTTGTCAGAGATGGCAAGGACCTCATAAAGGCTCCGTACCACTTCGAGTAAGTTCAGCACATGGCATGGAAATAACAAGTATTGCTAATTTTTAACTTAACACGTGTGTTTGTACGTGTTCAGTAAACACCACATAATGATATTCATCAAGCCAACGTAAGGTTTGGCAACGGTCTTGGACTCAGCCGATTACTCACAAGATACTTACAAAGATTTCCTTGGTATTTTGAGAACGTACGATTATTCGGCACTTTTAATATATATACACACATATATATAGGTTGGCAACTCTTATATGACATTCCTTGTATGAAAGCGCTTGGCGGTTTTAAGCGAAACAACTTGGCGGTCAGAGGCCTACTAATAAGGATGCATTGTAGATATCAACATATTATCCTTGTCCCAAGCAGCCTTCTGGGAGTGTCTTATGCGGGTATTATGTATGAGAGCATCTTTGGACCGCCTGCGAATAGAGTGAATCGTGAGGACATAAGTTATCCTAAATATCAATATTGTATTTTCTTACTTTTGAGTTTCATTTTCATTGTAGCTAGCGTATTTTAATACTATTATGTTATCATTGTCACCAACTCATTCTAAACCTTGTTGTGTTTCATTGCAGCACACGAATGTGGATGAAGAATGGCTGGTTTCTAGAGATATGCCTGGTGGAGGAGCCGAGAAGATTGCGAGTGAACTGTGTCACTTCATGCGTCGCAAAATTTTCCACTGAAAAGGGCAGTTCTTCAATGACGCAGGTGTAATAGCTGATGTGCCAGAACTTTGCCATTATACTGAACGTCAATTTGGTTTTTAGTGAAAAACTTGTAAACTATGAATTGAGATTATTGTACTTACATATGTATATGAGATGACTTTTTTGTGATATTGTGTCGATAATGCTTGTCAGGCGGTGTGTGAATGTGCATATGAAATTGATCTGGAAATTAGAAATAACAGCATGTAGTACCTAACAAACCTCCTGTGATATTATAATTTCACATACGGCTTATCGTAGGTAACGAACCGCCTATGATAATTTAGTTTCATAGGCAGCTAGTCGTAGGTAAAAACCGCCTGCGATAATGGAGTTACACAGGCGGATAATCTTACGTTTCAAACCTTCTGTGATAAACATTCTTTACAGGCGGACAATCATAGGTAAAGAACCGCCTGCGATAATGGAGTTATCACAGGTGGAGACTCTTACGTTACAAACTGCCTGTGATAAAAATTCTTCACAGGCGAATAGTCTTAAGTAAAGAACCGCCTGCGATAATAGAGTTATCACAGGCGGATACTCTTACGTTACAAACCGCCTGTGATAAACAGTTGTCACAGGCGGTTTCACGAAAGGTTAAGACCGCCTGTGATAACTTTTTCCACCGGCGGCCTTTAAAAATTGTTAATTATCACAGGCTCTTCATTTCAGGCAGTTTTGAAAACCGCGTGTGATAATACGTGTAGAGCTGCCTGAGATGAAGCTTGTTGTAGTAGTGGGAGAAGAAAACCCCAGCACCCTGCCCTAGCCGCAGCTCTACTCTTCCCCGAGGAAAAATCCCAGCTGCTGCCATTGCAAGGAGAAGGCCAGCTGCAAGGAGGAGAGGAGGTAGAAGAGAGGTAGGTCCCCATCACCCCACGTACCACGTCGTTTCTGTTGCTACGAACCCCGTTTCTCCACACCCTGCGAGCAGGAGCTACTGCACGTAGGCAGATCACGCTCCGGTTACGTTTTGACGGTGGAATTGATCTACTACTCGATTTAGGATCATAGCCACGTCCACACTTATTTTCAGCAGCATCATTCGTTGTAAAACCCGTGAAAGCTTACTAAAACTTGCAAGAACACATGCAAACTGATCACTATAGGCTGCACTATAGGATTTGCACATCCACATAATTGCATATTGAGTAAAGTTTGTGCATGACATTGCTTGCTGTGTTATTTGTATATACGTGGTCGTGAGTAGAAGAACACGCTGAAGAGGCCGTCTATGAGGACCTCCAGCACCAAGACTTCGAGACTCTTGAGCAACACGAACCGCGGGAGCAAGGCAAGTGCCCCTTGACCATATTGAACCTATGTTTTTGAATTATTTTGTTTGTGAAAATTGCATGCTTGTGTCAACTTTATGGGAAACCCTTTCGTAGGAGTTTACTAGCCTTGTTAGCCACCCTTATCGCCGGGAAACCTGTTAAGTCAGGTATGGTCATTTTCTCTTTTGCATCGCTTAACTTACGGGATTCGGGAAAACTGAAATAAACTTGTTATCTACTGCACTCATAAAGATAATAGAAGATGAGAACATGATGATGATAATGAGCATGGAATCAGAGAGATCTAGGCAAGCTTGGTTCGTGGATTTTGCTGAATGAGATGGTGGTTTGCTTGCCTTAGATCTAAGGACCGGTTCATGTGAGAACATGCCAGGAAAACAGTGCCACCACAAGGCCAAATATGGGTGCGGCTTAGCTGACTAATTAGGTGTGTTGCTTTCTTGTTATGGACCATTGGATGGCGCGTGGAATCGGAGTCGAGGAGGACTTCCCTAGGAACTGCATGGCACACAAGGGGGCCGGTGGGTGGAAGAATGGAGATTCGAGCTTGCCGGCGAAACCTCAGTGGGTCCATACATCCTAGTAGCCCCTTTGTAAAGGCTATTTTGTGATCTCCTGGCCATACACCGACGGTTGTGTAGTGGCAGAATGAAGGTTCTCTCTAGTCACCGACGGGTGACAAAATCACGAACTTGTAGGTAAAGTGGTGCCACCTCTGCAGAGTGTAAAACTATCATGATAATCGTGCTTCCGGTTAAAAGTACCTGACCAACTTCCATGATTAGAGGCAAAACTTGGGATGGTTATTTTGGTATGGTTATGGTATGGTCATTGGGACTGGTTTTGGTCATAAACATAAGATTGGATTCGGATATGTGAATATATGCATTGATCATGAGAAATTGTGAGTATGAGATAACTTGAGAATGAACATTGGCTGGTTGAGTCTTGATAAATGATGAAGTAGGATGGTATTGATGATGATGAATTACTTGTTTACGATGGGAATTAATCACCTAGACATTGTAGGTTGTTTTCTCATGATTATGAAATAAAACTTGCTTGCTGCAATGAAACCTTTGTTCCTACCTTGTTTTAAGCTACATGTCATACTTGCCCACACTTGTTGAGTACGACATGTACTTACCCTTGCATTCCCACAAATAATTCGGCTACAGGAGAATAGTACTTCGAGGAGCAGGTGGAGTACTAGGCATGCACACTACCGTCAACATGTCTGTGGAGTTGAAGTTGGAGCCCCATCGTCTTTACTTATTTTTCGCTGTCGTTTAGAGTCTTCCGCTGCAGAATAAGATAGATATTCATGAATCGAGACTTTGAGTTATTGTAATAAAGTACTTAAGCACTATTTGTAACGTGGTTAAAGTTCTGAATTCAGTTTGTGAAGTACGTGTGTATGTGTGATGTACATCCTGGGCGCACATGCGTATCACTTGGTTCATTTTTGGAACCGGGTGTCACAAATTGGTATCAGAGCCACGTTGACCATAGGACGTAAGCCTAGGTAGAATGGACACTCTAAAACACATAGGAACACCCCTCTAAACTGCTATTTTCAAAATTTGCTTGCTGCTGCACTTTACTTGTCAACTCAGCCACTGCAAAGTGCTATTTTCAGCCCCTCTTCTTCTTTTCTTTTGGACAGCCACACCTTCTGTTTTCTTGCTTCATAGCTGTTGAAATTTTGGATTTATTTCCTTCTTCTCTAAGTTTCTCATGTCTTATTTATAGATGACGGTCACTAGGAGCACAGCACGCATGAGAACTCGTCCACCGCCACATGGAAGTGCACTTAACCCCATCGAGGTGTCCTATGGACCATATTGGGAGGAGGTGAAGATGGAATCTCATGATAAAGATGAAGTCAATAGCTCTATGCATGAGGAAGAGGATCCGGAAGAGGTGGAACCAATGGAAGACGACATGGAAGACGATCCACAAGAAGAATAGCATTGGTACGCACCTCAAGAGGAATACCACGCGGGCTTACACCCAGCGGAGCCCCATGAAGCTACGTAGGAAGAAGATGAATCCAAAGATGAGCCACCACCTGCCGAGGCCAAGAAAGAAGATGATGAATGGGTCATCCGTTCTGCTCAGGAATTCCGGTCCAATGGGATGGAGGTAGGACACATAATCAGGGAGCTGAGAGAGTTCCTTGATTGCTGCAACTTATACCCGGAGTACCTCCTCAAGAAAGTCCCTCGTCTCGGACATGAAGAGTGGAAGGATGAAGTAACCATCCTATATAACGGTAGGGTTGTCACACGGCACTTCGCACCCACATGGAGAGCTACAAGGGCAGAAGCTGTTGATGATGCTGCATGGTATGCACTCACCGGACTGTGCTACGCTTTCCATGGGCAACTTGAAAACACTACCTTTGTGCTGCACCCGTATCGGAAGAGTGGTACAAGGGAGATCATTGGACCCCATGGAGGAGCTCTTTCCAACCCACAAGCTGCTGTCAGTGGATGCTCGTGAAGTTGGGAAACCGCTACGCAAACGCACAAGAAGAGATCCGCTACCTTCGCAAGAAGCTGTACTTACTGGAGAAACAACAAGAGACTCGTGCCACTGCAGGAACGAATGAGCACCAGCGTCACTTACTCCTACATGGACTGCTGACTCATCATGGTGTGCGCCCATGTATGGACCACCCCCGTCACATGGCGAAAACAGCACCGGTTCTCACGATTAAGTTTAGGTTCCCCCTTGAATAAAGTTGTAATAAGAATGCTAGATTGCAGTAGCTTGAATAAGAGTGATGTGCTGAACTTTTATGATGATTGCTTGTGTTTGTGTGCTTGGCTGTGAGTTATGGGACGCTTCGGTGAATGTCCACATCCACACACATAGTAGAGAGATGTGAGATGCTTCGGCACTTGTTCACATCCTCATATAGGCTGATATTAATGAAAGAGGTTGCTTAGTTCATACACCTTGATGCATGTAGTTGGGGGATCAATCTGAATTTTCTATTTCCTACTCTACTCTCTCGCAGATGCTGGGAGAAAATTCCAATCACCACAGAAGGAACACTCGTGGTAACAACGAACCACATGAGGATGGCAACGTGGAAGTTCCTGAGGATGTCAACCTCAGGGCTGATGCAAACAACCTTGAACGTTTGATGGCTATGCAGAACCAGCTCATGCAAACTATGATACAAACATTGGGACAGCTGCAGGCCAACAACAACAACCCTAACCCTGTTTCTGCACCCCCACCCCCACCGCTGCCACCACCACCAGCTCACAACAGTTTGGGAGAGTTCATGAGCACTAGGCCACCTACCGTTGCACAAGCCAATGATCCTATGGAGGCCGATGACTGTCTGAAGTCCATTGAGAAGAAGCTTGCTATTGTTCAATGCAGTGATCGGGAGAAGGTTTCATCGCATCACACCAAATGATGGAAGCAGCCGCTGATTGGTGGGATGCTCTTTACAATGCTCATGCCAACCAAGAGACAATTACTTGGGCTGAATTCAAGGAGAGTTTCTGCTCCCACTATGTCCCTGAAGGAGTCATGATGCTTAAAAGGCAGGAGTTTGAAGGTCTCCGTCAAGGGAGGAAGAGCGTGAATGAATATCTCAACAAGTTCACACAACTGTTAAGGTATGCTCCAGAGGACGTAAACTCGGATCACAGGAAGCAATACTTGTTCATGAGAGGATTGAACAATGAAATTCAAGTCCAGCTGCTCAACAATGATTATGCAAACTTCCAGAATCTTGTTGACAAAGCTATAGTGGTGGAGAGCAAGATCCGTGAGATTGAACAAGAAGGCAAGAGGAAGATGCCATATCAAGGATAGCCACAAGGAAGTAATGTATTCCCCCGCTTCATGCCACCAGCTGCACCATACTATGGCTCATCTGCTTCCACTCTCCGCCCTGCAAATCCACCTCGCTCTAATCAGCCACCGCAGCAGCACCCTGTCATGCAAGCACCCCGTTTGCCTATGCCACCAGCGCCTCGTCCCAACATGGGCACCTATACTCAAAATCAGCCTCTCACCCCAATGTTCCTGGTGTTATATGCAACAAGGCATGCTTTTCATGTGGAGAGGCGGGACACTTTGCAAATCAGTGCCCAAAGAAAGACCTTGGACAGCTGAGAAATGCACCTAAGCAGAACCCACGGCCGAATGGAGGAGCAACACAAGGCAACCGTGGACAGCAGAACTTTGCTTGTGGCCATGTGAATCACGTCTCCGCTGAGGAAGCACAACAAGCTGAGGACGTCGTGATTGGTATGTTTCTCGCTAACTTCAACCCAGCCACTGTTTTATTTGATTCCAGAGTATCACATTCATTCATTCCATCCAAGTATGTTACCAAGTATAACCTGCCCATACCCCATATGAAACAAACTATGTTGGTTAATTCTCTCGGTGGTGAGATGAGGACTAATATAGTATGTCCGAATGTAAGCCTTAAAATAAGGGGGGTCGACTTTCTTGCCAACCTTATTGTCTTGGATTCCCAAGGGACTGATATAATACTTGGAATGGACTGATTAAGCAAGTACAATGGAGTGATTCAATGTGCTAAGAGGATCGTGCAGTTGACGAGTGAGCACGGTACTCGTATCGAGTTTGAGGCAGCCCAACCTGCAACTGAGAAGGCAATGCTGAACCACATCGAAGAAGTGACATTAGAAAGCATTCCGGTGGTTCAAGAATATTCAGATGTGTTTCCAGAAGAATTGCCAGGTATGCCACCTGATCGGGACATCGAATTTGCCATTGATTTGGTACCCGGAACTGCACCTATAGCTAAGAGGCCATATAGGATGCCTGCTAATGAATTAGTGGAGCTCAAGAAGAAAATTCAGGAACTGCTAGATAAGGGTTTTATACACCCAAGCTTGTCACCGTGGGGAGCCCCCACTCTTCGTAGACAAGAAGGATGGAATTCAAAGGATGTGTGTGGACTATAGACCTCTCAACGAAGTGACGATCAAGAATAAGTACCCGCTGCCCCACATAGAGGACTTATTTGATCAAATGAAAGGCGCTCGGATTTTCTCTAAGATTGATCTTCGGTCAGGATACTTCCAGCTTAAGATTAAACCTTCCGACATACCCAAGACGGCTTTTCGAACATGGTACGGTTCATATGAATATACCGTCATGTCGTTCGGGTTGACAAATGTGGCTGCATACTTTATGTACCTCATGAATAAGGTCTTTATGGAGTGGACAAGTTTGTCGTGGTTTTCATCGATGATATCATGGTGTATTCAAAAAGCGAGGTAGAACATGAGGAACACTTGAGGTTGACATTTCAGAAACTACGAGAGCATCAATTGTATGCCAAGTTCAGCAAGTGTCAATTCTGGATGAAGGAGGTTTCATTCTTAGGCCACATCATCTCCGAAGGAGGAGTATCGGTTGATCCCGGGAAAGTGAGGGATGTTTGAAGTGGAACCAACCGCAGAATGTGAGGGACATTTGCAGTTTCCTTGGGATGGCTGGATATTACCACTGGTTCATCAAGGATTTCTCCAATATAGCGAAGCCTATGACTGAATTACTGATGAAAGGGAAAGCATTTAAGTGGACACAAGTGTGTCAAGACAGCTTTGAAGAGTTAAAGAAGAGATTGACAACAGCACCAGTTTTGGTATTGCCGGACGTGAGCAAGAGCTTCGATATATATTGTGACGCCTCAAGACAGGGACTTGGATGTGTCCTTATGCAAGAAGACCAAGTGGTAGCTTATGCATCGAGGCAACTAAAGAAACATGAGCTGAATTACCCTACGCATGATCTGTAACTTGCCGCAGTGGTACATGCATTGAAGATTTGGAGGCACTATATCCTTGGTCACCGATGCGAGATTTATACGGATCACAAAAGCATCAAGTATATATTCACGCAAACGGATCTGAATTTGAGGCAAAGCCGATGGTTAGAGCCCATCAAGGATTATGATGTAGGGATCAACTATCACCCCGGGAAGGCCAATGTAGTAGCGGATGCGTTGAGCCGGAAGGGAGCATGTCATAAACTCACGGTTCGGAAGATTCCACCTGAGCTACGTAAGGAGTTTGAATGGTTACATCTCGGGTCCGTGAACGAGATGGAGGTGATAGAACTAAACTCAACGTTGGAACAAGAAATACGAGATGGCCAAGCAACGGATGAGGAGATAAAGGAAATCAAGGAAAGAATCTGAAAAGGGATAGAGAAGGTTTTCAAGGAAGATGAGAATGGCACGCTTTGGTTAGGGAAAAGGATTTGTGTGCCTAACATGAAGCACATCCGCAACGCGATACTAAAGGAGGCATATCACTCGCCTTAGCCCATATATCCCGGTTGTACGAAGATGTATAAACACCTGAAAACTTGCTATTGGTGGGATGGCATGAAAAGGGACATCACTGAATATGTTGCCCTATGCGACACATGCCAACGAGTGAAGGCCAAACATCAAAGACCCGCTGGATTATTGCAGCCATTGAAATTACCCGAGTGGAAGTGGGAAGAAATCAGTATGGATTTCATAGTTGGATTGCCCCGTACTCAGTCCGGTTATGACTCAATCTGGGTTATCATGGACTGATTGACAAAATTAGCTCACTTTCTTCCTGTTAGGACCATGTACACCGTGGCACAGCTAGCCGAGCTGTATATGGAGCAAATAGTATGTCGTCATGGAGTTCTGAAGAGGATAGTTTCATATCGAGGTTCTCAATTTACCAATAGGTTCTGGAAAAAGCTGCATGAAGCCATGGGTACACAGTTGAATTTCAGCTCCGCGTATCACCGACAAACCGACGGGCAAACTAAGAGAACGAATCAGATATTGGAAGCCATGCTGAGAGCTTGCACCTTGAAACATGGGCGTAGTTGGGACAAGAGCTTGTCGTATGCTGAATTCTCATAAAACAACAGTTACCAAGCCAGCCTAAAGATGTCACCTTTCGAGGCACTATACGGTAGCCGGTGTAGAACATCCCTGTTCTGGAATGAAATGGGAGAAAACCAAGTGTTTGGACCTGAAGTGCTGCAGGACGCTGAGAAGCAAGTCCAAACAATACGTGAAAACCTGAAGGCCGCTCAGTCACGACAAAAAGGCTATGCGGACAATAGGCGAAGGATTCTGACCTTCGAAGTCATGGATTTCGTGTATCTTAAGGCGTCGCCTATCCGTGGCCAACGATGGTTCAACGTCAAAGGCAAGTTAGCACCTCGCTACATCGGGCCATTCAAGATTTTGGGCAAGCGAGGAGAGGTAGCATACCAACTAGAGCTGCTGACACACCTCTTTGACGTACACGGCACATTTCACGTATCTCAGCTCAAGAAGTGCCTAAGAGTGCCGGAAGAACAAGTACTGATGGATGAGTTAGAACTCCAGGAGGATTTAACCTATGCGGAACACCCTATCAAAATCCTGGACATAAAGGAAAGAGTCACGAGGAACAAGGTAGTCCGTTGGGCAAAGTGCGATGGAGCCATCACACGGAAGCCGAAGCTACATGGGAGCGGGAAGAGGACCTCAAGACAAAATTCCCTCATCTTTTTTCCACTATCAAATCTCAAGGCCGAGATTCATTTTAAGGGGGTAGGTTTGTAACACCATCATATTCATCACCTTGCATTGCATCCATTTTCATGTAGAAGAAGCATTTAGAAAGAAGAAGAAAAGGAAGGAAGGAATATAGAAACAAATAAATAAAAGAAAATAATAATAAAAAATAATAAAAATAAATACAAAAGAAAAAGAAATAAAAAAGAAATAACTAATAAAACCTGGCCGCCCCAATTTCCCCCCAAATCCCCCCTAATTTCCCCTAATCCCCCCTAAAATCCCCCTGTGATGCCCTGGTTCTGAGAGGAAACCTCTCGGGACCTGGACTGATGCGTATCTGTGCCCAGGATGTTCATCACACATACACATATAATCCACAAACTGAATTTCAGAATAATACCATGAATAACAGGGTTTATTACAATGTCTCATGAGTCTTGGACTCATACTAGCAGCGGAAGTCTTATCTTAGCAGCGGAAATCTTATTCTAGCAGCGGAAGTCTTTATTCTAGCAGCGGGAGTCTTCTAAACTATTGCGGAAGCCAACTAAGCAGCAGCAGCGGCTCCACCTCTACTCCATCCCCACAGGCAAGTTGACGGTGGATCACACTCCTAGTACCCCACATGGTCTTCATAGTACTCCTCTCCTGTTGCTGATGATGTATGATAATGCAAGTTTGAGTACATGATGTATTTAGCAAGTGCGGGAAAAATATGATATGTAGCTTACAGCAAGGAAGGTAAAAGGCTCATTGCATAAAAGCAAAGTTTATTTCTCAAAACACTATAAAAACAACAACTTAGCTTTAAGTGAATGTAATCCCAACATGTATTTAAACACCAACATACCTCCATCATGTTCCATCACTTTCATGTCTCTTCCATACATTTATCTTTCTCAACTTTTCTCAAGCTCGTGAATACCATCTCGTATTCACTACCATCTCATGAATACCATCTCATATTCACTACCATTTCATCTCATATTCAATTCCGTCTCATACCGAGACCAAATCTCTTTGCCATGACTCAACAGTCATGCAACCAATCTCATTACCCGGACTCAACATTCCCGAAAACCAAATCCAAGACCAAACCATAAACAAACCAATAACCAAAACCATCCCAAAAACCATCCCAACTAATCATGGAAGTTGTCCAGGCGCTCGTGACCGTAAGCTCGGCTATCATGATAGTTTTAGACTCTGCAGAGTTTGTACCACTTTACCCACAAGTTTGTGATTTCGTAACCCGGCGGCGACTGCAGAACCTCCATTATACCAGTACACAACCGTCGGTGTCTGGTCAAGAGATCACAAAATAACCTTTACAAAGGGGCTACTAGATGTACGGACTCACTAAGGTTTCACCAGCAGGCTAGAATATCCTATCCTCCCACCCACGGGCCCCCTCTTGTGCCATGCAGTTCCCAGGGCAGTCCTCACTCGACTCCCATTCCCCGCGCCTTCCACGGTCCATAACAATCTAGCAACTTAACTAATTAGTCAGCTAAGCCGCACCCATATTTGGCCTTGTGATGGCACTGTTATCCTGGCATGGCTGGCATGAACCGGTCCTTAGATCTACGACAAGTAAACTACCATCTCATTCTACCTCATCCACAAACCGAGCTTGCCTAGATCTCCCTCTGATTCATGTTTATCAAGTTTTCATTGTCATTATGAGTGCAATAGCTAGACACTTCTATCTCGCTTCCCATAATCCCATGGACTCAGCTAAGCAAAAAGTAAAACGACCATACCCGACTCATCAACTGTCCTGTCGACAAGGGTGGTTAACAAAACTAGTAAACTCCTATGAAAAGTTTTCTCATCATGTTGACTCAAGCACTCACACCTTTTCACAAACAAACAGTCTTTCAAAAACATGGGATCAATATGATCAAAGGGCACTTGCCTTGTTCTTGTGGTTCTTGTTGCTCTTGTGTCTCGATGTTCTGGTGCTGTAGTCCTTCGTAGATAGCTCCCTGAGCTTGTCCTTCTACTCACGATCACGCATATACAAGGTTCACAGCAATCAATTATCGTGCACAAACTGTACTCAAGATGCAATGATGCATATGCATGTTGATTCTATGGTGCAGTTTTATTAGATCAGTTTGTATGTGTTCTTGCATGGCTTGCATGGGGTTTTATGATGAACAGAGGTGTATAGATCAAATGTGGACATGGCGATGATCTGGACTCAAGATCTAGATCAAACCGATCAACACGTGATCTGTCCACGAAAAAGCTTCTGTTCGAAAGGATCGAAGAACAGATGCAAAGAAAACGCGATGATGTCGTAATGTGGTAATGGAGACCTACCTTACTCCCTTCGGGGCCTTCCTTCTAGCAAAACAGATCGTCAGCTCTCCTCCGGCGATGGCGATCGTGTCCGGGCTCGTCGGCAGTCTCTCCGGTGGTCAAATTCCGGCGAAGAGGTTTAGCTCGGCGAGTTTTGGTGCTAGGGCTTCTAAGTTGTCGGCTTAGAAAAGATGTTACGACCAAGGGGTTGTTTCGGGTTCTATTTATAATCGGGAAAAGAAGAGTCCTAATCTGATTGGATTTCAAATAAGAGTCCTATTCAAATTGTTTTTGAATCTTAACAACTTATCTTCAATTGATTTGGTGCGGTAGCAACGTGGAATTCATGTCGGTCTCCTTCCGTATCGGTATTCCCGTGCGTACAAAGAGCGACACGTGTCCCGCAGGGTCCTCTCTTTTCTGCAGCGACTAGCTCCGAAGGCGACACGTGTCCTGCGGGGCTGGCATTCGCTTCTCCGCAGAGGCTAGCTCCGGGGGCAACACGTGTCCCACGGGGTCGGACCTCTCCCCCTTCGTGGGGATGAGCCCCGAGCCTGCCACGTAGCCAGTTTAGCGGCGGACCTCTCCCCCTTTGCTGGGATGAGCTTCGAAGGCGCCACGTGGCCAGTGGGCCGCGTGAAGTTGTCTTCGGCGCTCCTAGGCGAACTGGAATTGGCTCTTTTTGGTTATCTTTTGATTCTTTCTCCGTTTCAACTTATTTTAAAATGTTTCTCTACATGAAATATGAATGCATACATGATTATGAAATTGATGGTGTCACACCCCCCACCTAGGGAATTTTTCCCCACAATTGGGGGATTTTCCCCAATTTTGGCCGGCCCAAAATCCCTAGGGATTTTCCCCACTTTGGAGGATTTTCTTCCCCCCTGGCCGCACCCCCTTAGGGGGAGAATACCTAGCCACACCATATCCCCCCCTTTGGGATTTTCTTTTCCCTCAATTAATCTCAGCCCTTGATGGAAATATTGGATTAAATCTCAGCCCCTAGCTCCCAAATTTTCTCAAATTAAATCCCAGCCCTTGATTAAAAGGTTTTCTGAAATTCTAGCCCCTTGGCTATTTTTCTCCCGTTATAAATAACCCCCCGTCCTAGCCGCCACCCCTGCCCCAAAACCCCTGGCCGCTGCCCTCTCCTTGCTGCCAAGCCCTGGTCACTGCCCCTGCTGGTGTTTTGCCGCTGTCAAAGCTCTCCCCGCCTCGCCGTAGCCGGAGAAGATGACCCCAGCGCCCTGCCCTAGCCGCAGCTCTACTCTTCTCCGAGGAAGAAACCCTTTCTTATAAAGCCAAAACCTTTTAACGGACAGCTGATGCCATTGCAAGGAGAAGGCCAGCCGCAAGGAGGAGAGGAGGAAGAAGAGAGGTAGGTCCCCGTCACCCCTCTTACCATGTCGCTGCTGTTGCTACGAACCCCGTTTCTCCACACCCTGCGAGCAGGAGCTACTGCACGTAGGCAGATCACGCTCCGGTTACGTTTTGATGGTGGAATTGATCTACTACTCGAGTTAGGATCATAACCACGTCCACACTTATTTTCAGCAGCATCATTCATCGTAAAACCCCGTGAAAGCTTACTAAAACTTGCAAGAACACATGCAAACTGATCACTATAGGCTGCACTATAGGATTTAAAGGCATCCACATCATTGCATCTTGAGTAAAGTTTGTGCATGACATTTCTTGCTGTGTTATTTGTATGTACATGGTCGTGAGTAGAAGAACATACTCAAGAAGTCGTCTATGAGGACCTCAGCACCAAGACTTCGAGACGCTTGAGCAACACGAACCGCAGGAGCAAGGCAAGTGCCCCTTGACCATATTGAACCTATGTTTTTGAACTGTTTTGTTTGTGAAACTTGCATGCTCGTGTCAACTTGATGGGAAACACTTTAGTAGGAGTTTACTAGCCTTGTTATCCACCCTTGTTGTCAGGAAACCTGTTGAATCGGGTATGGTCATTTTCTCTTTTGCATCACTTAACTTACGGGATTTGGGAAAACTGAAATAAACTTGTTAGCTACTGCACTCATAAAGGTTAAAGAAGATGAGAACATGATGATGATAATGAGGATGGAATAGGGGAGATCTAGGCAAGCTTGGTTCATGGATTGTCCTAAATGAGATGGTGGTTTGCTTGCCTTAGATCTAAAGACCGGTTCATGCGAGAACATGTCAGTAAAACAGTGCCACCACAAGGCCAAATATGGGTACGGGTTAGCTGACTAATTATGTGTGTTGCTAGATTGTTATGGACCATTTGATGGCGCGGGGAATGGGAGTCGAGGAGGACTGCCCTGGGAACTGCATGGCACACAAGGGGGGCCGTGGGTGGGAGAATGAAGATTTGAGCCTGCTGGTGAAACCTTAGTGGGTTCGTACAACCTAGTAGCCCCTTTGTAAAGGCTAGTTTGTGATCTCTTGGCCATATACCGATGGTTGTGTAGTGGCAGAATGGAGCTTCTCTCTAGTCGCCGACGGGTGACGAAATCAAAAACTTGTGGGTAAAGTGGTGCCACCTCTGCAGAGTGTAAAACTATCATGATAGCCGTGCTTCCGGTTACAAGCACCTGGCCAACTTCCATGATTAGAGGCAAAACTTGGGATGGTAATTTTTGTATGGTTATGGTATGGTCATTGGGACTGGTTTTGGTCATAAACGTGAGATTGGATTCGGATATGTGAATATGCATTGATCATGAGAAATTGTGAGTATGAGATAACTTAAGAATAAGCATTGGCTAGTTGAGACTTGATAAATGATGAAGTAGGATGGTATTGGTGATGATGAATTACTTGTTTATGATGGTATTGTGAAATAAAACTTGCTTGCTGCAATGAAAAACTTTTGTTCCTTCCTTGTTTTAAGCTACATGTCATACTTTCCCGCACTTGCTGAGTACGGTATGTACTCATCCTTGCATTGCCACAAATAATTCATCTACAGGAGAAGAGTACTTCGAGGAGAAGACGGAGTACTAGACATGCACACTACCGTCAACATGCCTGTGGAGTTGAAGTTGGAGCCCCATAGTCTTTAGTTATTTTCCGCTGTCGTTTAGAGTCTTCCGCTGCAGAATAAGATAGATATTCATGAATCGAGACTCTTAGTAATTGTAATAAAGTACTTAAGCACTATTTGTAATGTGGTTAAAGTTCTGAATTCAGTTTGTTGAGTATGTGTGTATGTGTGATGAACATCCTGGGCACACATGCGCATCGCTTGGTTCATTTTTGGAACCGGGTGTCACATGGCCTAAAGCAAAACTCCAATCAAGAAAGAAGTTTTTGATAAGGAGAATCTCAAATATGCAAGAAGTGCATATTTGAACTCTAGATCTCCCTTATTGAAAGAAGGCCTTGGCTATGTTAGATGTGGTAAGAAAACACTAGAGTAATAAAGAACAATAAGGAATGTCTTAGGAAGGGTCTTGCAAGAATGTAAAATCAGACAAGTCTACTCATGTAAATGCTCATTTTGTTTCCACTATGCCATTTCATGACTTTGATGCGTCTTATGTGTTAATGAAAAATAAGCTTGGCAAAGTCATTGCTAAATATGTTGGGCCAGACCACAAGAAGCCAAAAACTTATGTATGGGTGCCCAAATCACTTGTGACTAACGTGAGAGGACCCAAACAAGTTTGGGTACCTAAAACCAAGGCCTAATTTTTTTGTAGGCATATTCCTCCGGTGCGTCAAATGGGTGCTAGATAGTGGATGCACAAACCATATGACCAGAGAAAGAAAGATGCTCATCGCATATGAAGAGAATGATGATCCAAGTGAAAGCATCTCTTTTGGTGACAATAGTCAAGGAAGGGTGCTTTGTATTGGTAAATTGCTATTTCCTCCCAACATTCAATTTCTCATGTCTTGCATATAGAGTCTCTTGACTAGAATTTGTTGTCCGTATCATAACTTTGTTAGAAGGGTATAATTTATGTTCACGAATGAGGGTGTGCCTGTTTTTAGAAGAAGTGATGACTCAATTGAATTTAAGGGTGTGTTAAAGGGAAAACTCTATCTTGTGGATTTTACCATGGATGGAGCTCAAATTGACACGTGCTTAATTGCAAAAACTAACATGGGTTGGTTGTGGCATAGGAGAATAGCCCATGTTGGTACGAGGGATTTACAAAAACTTGTAAAAGGCGATCACATTATAGGACTAACAAATATTGTGTTTGAGAAAGATAGGCCTTGTAGTGCATGTCAATCCGGAAAAGCAAATTGGAGCAACACATCTCGCCAAAAACATGATGACTACAACAAGACCCTTGGAGTTGCTTCATATGAATCTTTTTGGTCCCGTTGCTTACATAAGCATAGGTGGTAACAAATATGGTCTTGTTATAGTTGATGATTTTTCTCACTTCACTTGGGTGTTCTTTTTGTATGAGAAGAGTGAAACGCAAGGGGTACTAAAGAAATTCTTAAAGATAGCTCAAAATGAGTTCTCTTTAAGAATTAAGAAGATTCAAAGAGACAACGACACTGAGTTGAAGAACACTCAAGTGGAGGAGTACCTTAATGAAGAAGGGATCAAGCATGAGTTTTTGGCCCCATACTCCCCTCAACAAAATGGAGTGGCTGAAAGGAAGAATCGCACTCTCATTGAGATGGCAAGAACCATGCTTGATGAGTACAAGACTTCGGATCGGTTTTAGGCGGAAGCGGTTAACACCGCTTGCCATGCCAGAAACTGACTCTATCTCTATCGATTTTTTAAGAAAACACCATATGAGCTCCTAACCGGTAACAAACCAAATGTTTCATATTTTCGAGTCTTTGGTAGCAAGTGCTATATCCTTAACAAGAAACCTAGGACTTCTAAATTTTCATCTAAATCCAATGAAGGTTTCTTGCTTGGCTATGACTCAAACACTTATGCATACCGTGTTTTCAACAAAAACTCTCGTTGTGTTGAAATAGCACGTGATGTAGTGTTTGGTGAAACTAATGGCTCACAAGTGGAGCAAGTTGATTAATGTATGCTAGATGAAGAGGAGGCACCATGCATGGCATTAAGGAGGATGGCACTTGGTGATGTACGCCCACAAGAGGAGCATCGAGCTCAAGTGAATCAATCTTCAACACAAGTTGCTCCCCCAACAAAAGTGCAAGATCAAGACCAAAATGATCAAAACAAGACTCTCAAGATCAAGTTGACCAACATCAAGATGATGGCAATGATCAAGGGGGAGACGATGATGAAGATGAAGTTGATCCAAGGCCTCAAGTGGCTCATCCAAGAGTATACCAAAGTGTTCAACGGGATCATCCCGTCGACAACATCTTGGAGACATCACTAGAGGGGATAACTACTCGATCTCGTATAGCTATTTTTTATGAACATTACTCGTTTGTCTCGTCTTTGGAGCCCTTAAAGGTTGGAGAGGCACTACAAGACCCGGATTGGGTGATGGCCATGCAAGAAGAATTGAACAACTTCAAAAGGAATAAAGTTTGGGAATTGGTGAAGAGACCAAATGCCAACATCATGGGCACCAAGTGGGTGTTCCACAACAAACAAGACGAGTATGGAGTGGTGACAAGAAACAAGGCAATACTTGTGGCCAAGGGATACTCACAAGTCGAAGGTTTGAATTTTGATGAAACCTTTGCTCTCGTAGCTAGGCTTGAGTCAGTCCGTATTTTATTAGCCTATGCCACTGACCATGATTTCAATCTTTACCAAATGGATGTGAAAAGTGCATTTCTAAATGGGCCAATCAAAGAGGAGGTTTATCTGGAGCAACCCCCGGGTTTTAAAGACCAAATATATCCTAATCACGTTTATAAATTGCATAAGGCTCTCTACGGCCTCAAACAAGCTCCTAAAGCTTGGTATGAACGTCTTAAAGATTTCCTTATTAAAAATGATTTTAGGATAGGAAAAGCCGATTATAGAATCTTCACAAAGAATTTTGATGATGATTTATTTGTATGCCAAATATATGTCGATGACATTTTATTTGGTTCCACTAACAAATCTTTTTGTGATGAGTTTAGTAAAATAATGGAAAAAATGTTTGAAATGTCCATGATGGGGGAGTTGAAGTTCTTCTTAGTTTTTCAAGTTAAACAACTCAAAGACGGCACATTCATAAGTCCAACAAAGTACACTCAAGATATGCTCAAGAAGTTTGACATGGACAAGGACAAGCCCATCAAGACGCCCACGGGGACAAATGGACATCTAGACCTCAACGAAGATGGAACTAGCGTGGACCAAAAGGTATATCGCTCCATGATTGGTTCCTTACTTTATCTTCGTGCATCTAGGCCCGATATTATGCTTAGTGTGTGTATGTGTGCAAGATTTCAAGCCGCGCCGAAAGAATGTAACTTGAGGGCTGTTAAAAGAATCTTAAGATATCTAGTTCACACACCTAATATAGGGCTATGGTATCCAAAAGGATCAAAGTTTAATCTCATTGGATACTCCAATGCGGATTATGCCGGATGTAAGGTTGATAGGAAGAGTACATTCGGAACTTTTCATTTCTTAGGTAGGTCTCTTGTGTCGTGGTCCTCTAAGAAACAAAACTCCATTGCCTTATCCACGGCCTAAGCGGTATATTGCAGCCGAAAGTTGTCGTGCACAACTTCTATGGATGAAACAAATTCTAAACGACTATGATTATGATATGAGCCATATTCCACTTTTATGTGACAATGAGAGTGCCATTAAAATTGCCCATAACTCCGTTGAGCACTCTAGGACCAAACATATAGATATCCGACACCATTTTTGAGAGATCACTCAATTAAGGGAGATATAATCATTTCACATGTTAGAACCGAAAAAACAACTAGCCGATATCTTTACGAAGCCACTAGATGAGAAACGATTTTGTGAACATAGAAACGAGCTAAATATCCTAGACTTTAGGAATGTGGCTTGAAGTGTTGCACAACAGCTGTGATTTAGAATAGGTTTGCAAAAATAAGATGGCTAGAAAACATAAAATGAGTGAATTGTGGAAAATGCTCAACTTTAGCTCCAATATGCCTTTTCGACTTAATATGGTCATGATATGTGTAATAAATTGCTTGGTATCTAAATTATTCAATATATTGGTGAACGCCTGTCCAAAATGAACTATAACCTATATATATACATAGTACCGGACTAGTCCAGATGAATGTGCGGACAAGTTTGGTGTGGGGGTATATAAAGCCCCACCCGGATACAGGGCCTCTTTTTCCCCTCTTCCTTTTCCACTTGCGCGTACACAAGCTCTCCAACCTCCCCAAGGCGTTTTTCATCCCACTCCACCAAATCCTCGAGCAAATCATCGGATCTTCAAGTTTGGAGTGCAGGGAACTCCTCCCCATCAATCTCTCCTCGATCCCCCACAAGATTTCGTGCCTCTCCTTCACTTTAGAGGTATTCTTGACCTAATCCTTTTTTTCTTCAAATCCTTGTGAATCCCTCGATTAAGTTCAAACGTATGATGATGAATCACCTATAGACTACCCCTGTCATGTCAGTATGAAGTATTGCTAGGTAGTTTTTTGATTTTCTGCGAGATTTGAAAACTTAGGGTTTGAAACTGTAGAGTCCAGACTAGCCCAGACCCCGACACCGGAAAAGTCCGGACACTACGGACATGTCCGGGCCTGTGGCCAGACTAGTCCGGCTTCTGACAGTTTGAATACCTAAATTTAATCTTGCATGATTCTCTTGCATCATTTGATCCTAAAATCTTACTCCCATCATGTGAAAATGTCAGGATGACAAAGAAAACGGAGACTCGCGAAATTAGGAGCAAGAAGAGAGCGGAAGCCGAGTCTTCGGCTTCTCACACCAAACACGTGGTCTCCAAGGTTCCTATACCACCGTTGACAAGGGCAAGGGGCCGGTTTCCCGGTCACAGCGCAGCAGCAGCGACAGAGGTTCAGATGCAGGAGAACCAATTGCGCCCTTGGTGGTGTTGGCACCGATTCGGGACCCGAATCCCCGAACACGTTTGAAGGATTACAGCCAGAATGCTACGGAGGCCCAGAAAGATCGAGAAGAAGAGACTTACTGTTATGAGAAGATGACCACTGGTCCTAGATTTTGGATGGATTTCCACTGCGATTGCTATCTCGCCGTCTACCTCACAAAGCAGAAGCTAGTGATTGATGTTCAGTGGGTCTACTCGGACTATATGGCGAAGAGGGAGAACGCCGTGTTTAAGGAAGTTGAGGCAGCCTGCAAGTTTCATGGGATCAAGAGGCTTATGGGCATGGAATACCCATGGAACAATGAAGTGATCCTCCAGTTTTACACTACGGTGTATTTTCACCGAGATGGAGAATCAAGGATCACATGGATGACACACGGTGAGCTATACACCATGTCGTACAAGGATTTTGCAAAGATCCTAGGGCTGCAAGGAACTTTGAGTGCCCCATTCAAAATACACAATTATGAGATATTGATGAAGAATGCTTTGGATTTGATGTATGACCAACACTATGCACTCAACCCACCTTCCACGCATGGTATTATCCCCTTTTTCAATGTGCTCAATCGTTTGCTAAGAAAGATGTTGACTCCCAAGGGCGGTGATGAAACAGGCATTAATTCCTACATGAGGAATTTGATACAATGGCTCAAGGGAGACAAAAAGTTCAACGTCTTCGACTTCATCTACTTTGAGATCCTCGCTACCTATCACAATCCTTCTCGATCATGTGGATATGCACCCTATATTATGTGCATGATCGAGAAGGTTACAAAGGAGACTTTTGTGTAGAACGTGAGGCGTCGAAAGCTCCAGCCACAGTTTGTTGCCCCGGCTCCCGTGCCTTCCGCCACATTGAAGGAGCGGAGCGGCTGCTCGGGCCGCACGAGAGGTTGCATCCTCTCCGGCTCTTACGGGCACCTCCAGCGTTCTTCTCAAGGTGCTCAAATCTATCTTCACTATGTGTCATGACACACACGTGAAGATTCAGAGAGAGAAGGCTGCAAGGAATAGGCATAGTCGCTACGTGAAGGACAACATACATCCCGGACTTCCCCGAGCTCACCGGCGACGAGCTGACCTTATTTGGAGGAGGTGGAGCCTCTTCGAGCGCCGCACCTCCCGCTCGCGACAACAACAATGACGACAAAGACGATGAAGGGAGCGATGGGGAGTACGAGGAGGATGAGGAGGATGAGGAGGATGAGGAATAGGATGTTCTTCCTCTCTTTTTCCTTTTTGGTGTTTTGATGCCAAAGGGGGAGAAGAGAGCAGATTCATCTATTTTGTAGGATCGAAGTACACGTGTAAAGCTACCAGAGGGGGAGTGAATGGTAGATAAAAACTTTTCAGCGAAGCAACAAAACAACCCTCAGCAGAAAACCGATCTGTTAAAGAAACTGTGTGTGCGACTAATCTGTAAAGGTCCCAAAATATGAATACGAAGAAACTCTTGTTTGCACAAAGTTGGTTTCATATGTATGAAAAATTGGACTTGTTTAAATTATTTTTCCACATATGATGACACACATGAGTGTCCCACCACTCTAGACTTGGATTAATTGAGTGTTGGTGTAGGATCTAAGAGCACGTGAAAAGCTACCAGAGGGGGGGGTGAATGGTAGATTAAAATTTTTCGCAGCGGAAATAACAAAAACCCCTCAGCAAAAAATCAATCGGTTAAAGAAACCATGTGTGCAAGTGTTTTCAAACGTGTTCAACTGTGACAAATCAAGTAGAGAGGTAGAGAATCAAGTCACGGATCTAATGCAACAAGAATCACTTGAAAACACAAAGTAAAACTTGAGATACGATCAAAACATTAAACGAAGACCAATCTGTTCTACCTGATATAAAACAGATCTGCAACGCTGCAAAGAAACTCGTGTATCTCAAAAACTACGGATCCGAAGCTCGTGAAAATTTCACAGATGATAGATAATTGAGTTGTGAAGACAACCCAAAAAGAATCACGTCAATCGGATCTGTAAAACTGGAGTTATGAACAAAACACCGAAGCAACGTCAGTCTGTCCAGAAACTCGGCGAGAAAGACTTGACGAAAAATAAGTTGGACGAACAAGGCACAAAAGCTCCTCAAAACTATGAACTTTATTCAATAGAAACACAAGAGGAACAGCCCAAAGTTCTCTCCCCATGAGAGCTCTGGCCTCCCTTGCTTTTATAGCCAGCTCTCAGGCTAATCAATCCAATCTAGGACTCGTACTCCTAATTGGACTCGTATCCTAATTTACCATAACTGCTCAGGACTCTCCTATTCGCAGATAGAAGCAATCGTGAGACTTCCAAACACCTTAGGAACGTCCTAAACATTCCTAAAACAACTCAACTTCGTGCCTAGCACGAAATCCTATCATAAATAACTCAAATCTTCCATATTTGAGCCATATCCGACTCAGCCTCAGCCTGAGTACGCAATCCAGCCGGTTGGACCTTTCCGACCAATTCTTTACGTCCACTTCTCTTCATCACGCCTTGGAACAATGTTGCCATGTCCATGCACTCCTTGCACACATGAAAACACCTTCCAACGACGTACACGCAACCTTCATATGCACTGCCCTTGATCCAAACATGATGCGCGACCTCCCGATCAACTCAACCACAGCTCCTCCCAAACTTGGTTGTTGGAACCTCATCTCCTCCCTGAGACTAGTCCAAGGATCCCGTCACCAGCCATGTCTTGAACTCAAGCAACACCTGCACATGAATAAACAACCAATTCTTCCGAGCACAAGTCCTCGACTTGACTCACGTTAGTTCGAAAACCACAACACCTTACATGAGCACGTCACATAAGCATGTTGCAAACCATATCAAATGATAACAGCCATAACCACCAAAACACACCAAAAACTTAGCAAATTAATACTAAGCAAACCTTCCCATAAAGCAAGTTTAAAACATTGCGAGTTCAAAGAAAAAACAAGACGCTGCAGTTCTACGAGTTGAACTTCCCCGGAGCTCCCTAAAAACAAGCTCCGGACCTTACAGAAGCTCTCCGAACCTTGCCAACACTTGGCGGACCTAACAAAGAACTTGTCGGACCTTGCCACAGAAGAATGTTTTGGCAATATTCAAAACTTTGAATGTTAATGCTAACTTTTATCCTAATTGCAAATGTATTCAGCACACATAGTTCTTACAATCTCCCCCTTGATGAATGCATTGGCAACACCAATTAAAATCCGAACATTGGCTTATGAAAAGTTTTGAAAAGCTTTGAAAACTCATTTCTCCCCCTTTATTAATTTCTCGCCATTTTTTAAAATCAGAGAAGGAAGAAAGTGTATAACATATGCAAAGTGTAAAAAAATCTCTCCTTATACATATTTCTCCCCCTTTGACAATGTATTCAGCAAGGTTCAAAAGAGAAATTTTTAAATGTTATGAGCATATTGTAACATATACATACAAAACAAAGCTCATCCAAGTCATACTATCAGGTTACTTACACTATCACATCAATGAGATGCATAAAGTAGTGTAAGCCATGCTAGAGATCAAATGTATTTTTCAGTTTAAGCAAGTCATGATCTCCCTTACTCAACTATTTCAAAACCTGAAAACATGACACTTGTTGCTGCATTTTTATTATTCATAATCATTTAAGGCACAAAGTTGATCATATGATATTTGCAAGAGATTATATGCCGCATCAGCCTTATTCTAACCAACCAAGCCAAGCCTATGTCATTTGACAATCAGAAGCTTAAGGACATGGTTTTAGTCATACACAATTCCTTCCAAGTTCATATCTTAGTGCAATGATAAGCAATCTCAAAAGAAGAAGTGCGATGCATGCATATTCTCTTGACCTTTTCTCAATTTTTTTTATTTGAAAACTCAACATGTGAGCTGATCACTTGATTAATTTTTTATGATTAAAAGCACTTGTGAGCATGCAACAAGTTCAAAACAGCAAGAAAGTTTGATCATGACCAGATTTAGTGTAAGTAATTATTCCAATTACTAGTCATGGCAAAAACTACAAAATGTATAACATGAGTAATGTAGTAAGAACTTTCAGCCTGTAAAAGGAATCACAAAGTCATATATGTATGAAATACTATGCTCATATTATTTTAGTTTCAGATTCACACATAGACTTTCAAAGTTTCAAAAACTCCCCCTCAATTTAAGCCATGAGGATGCATAACCCCTATTTCACTACGAATGAAACAAAAACGAGTGAAATCCAAAGGTTTTGTAAAAATATCAGCCAATTGTTGTTCGGTATCGACATGGTGAAGCACAATGTTTCCTTTTTCAACATTATCACGAAGAAAGTGATACCTAATGTCAATGTGCTTAGTTCTAGAGTGTTTCACGGGGTTTTTAGCAATACAAATTGCACTAGTGTTATCACAAAACAGTGGAACACTATCTAAATCAACCCCATAGTCCATAAGTGTTTGAACAATCCAAAGAATTTGTGAGCAAGCGCTAGCCGCAGCTACATATTCAAATTCGGCCGTGGATTGTGCAACTGTCGAAGTGTGCGATCGACACTTCCCCCGGGTCTGCACTGGGCAGCCCGCGGAGGTTCTTTTTTCGGCGGGGCTAGTCTCCTAGCGGAAAGCTTGCGCGGATGGACGAGTTAGCGAGAGCTTGACACGGCGAGTTTTACGTGGTTCAGGCCGCCGGAGCGTAAAACCTTACGTCCACGGCGAGCTATGGAGCTCGCTGTACTGCTTGCTGCTCAGGGCCGGAGGCCTGAGCTTGGGGGTGAGTTACAGCTTGAGAGTGTATGGCTAGCGTATGAGTTGCAAAGTGCGAACCCTTGCTATCGACGCCTGCCCGAGCCTTTTATAGTCCAAGACTCGGGCGGCTTACAAGGGGAGCCGGGACCCGACAGGTGGTCCCGGGAAGATTGCTTGTTATCTACCGTATCTGTAGTTACGCCGGTAGCTGCCTCTGGTCGAAGGCTTCTGAGTCTTCATCTTGCTGCCCTGCCCATGCCGCGTGCTAGTCGTAGTGGTTGATGACGGCGCAGGCGGTATGGGATGTCTTGTCGCGGCGTTTATTGGCTGGCAGGTTCTGACACCGCGCGCCAGTCTGTGATGCGACTGGGCGCAACGGCACCTGACAGACACGTGCTCCGTGTTTCCGCGTCTTGGGAAGACGCGGGCCTTGAATACCTTGTACGGGCAAGGTGAGGAGCGCCTTTACGCCCGCCGCCTACCGCTCGGGGGCAGGCAGCACCGTTCTTCTGGCCACGTGGCGGGTCCGGAGCCCTTCTCTGAGGTGAGAAGGGTCCGGCCTGCGGGGCACGTGGAGCCTCCGGACCTCTCCCCGCGGAGGGGGAGGTCCGGCCTCTGTATGCCACGTGGCGGGCCCGGAGCTCTCCTCTGCGGAGAGGGAGGTCCGGCCCCGCTGGACGCGTGGCGTCTTCGGACCTCTCTCCCGCGGAGGGGGAGGTCCGACTTCTGTATGCCACGTGGCGGGCCCGGAGCTCTCCTCTGAGGAGAGGGAGGTCCGGCCCCGCCGGACGCGTGGCGCCTTCGGAGCTCTCCCTGCGGAGAAAGGCGAGTACCTTAGGCATTTTACCCTGTGCGCGGGGGTACCCCATATCTCAGGTACCGACAGTGGCCCCCGGGCCCATCTCGGGGGAGATAGCGAGTCCGAGGTGGGACCTCCGTCTCTTCCGATCCGCGCACTTTCTTTAAGTCCCGAATTGGCCGCTGCCGGAGCACGAACAGCCGCGGGGTCGTGAGAGCGTGCGCTCACTTGATGACTGCTTTTACTGCGGAGACGGGGGCCCCGGCCATGTTGAACACGCAGGGCTTTTGGAGCTCTCCCGCCGGGGGGGCAGGTCCGTTTCCCGCCTGCCACGTGGCGAGCCCGGAGCCCTTCTCAAGGGAGGAGAGAGTTCCGGGCCTGCTGGACACGTGGGGCCCCCCGGGTCCCGCCCCCTCTAGCCCTGGGTCGAGGTAGTTGGTAGCTCCTTTCCCCCTACTTCATGCAGTCCCCGTTGCCGCAACCTGGAAGTCCTGCACACAGGTAGAGGAAACGTAATTCTCCTTGGGGGCTCCCCCTCCCTTATATCATAGTCTTATTTGACTTACAGCCCCAACCATATGCTTGATGCTTGGGGACTTGTAGAGAGGGGGAGCTGAGCACATGGCAACCATGTACTGCAAGGGCGATAAAAAAGAACTCAATTCACAATTTAAATGAGTACAAGGAAAGAGCAAAGTAGGGCAGACTTCTTTTCGTACAACCTTCCATAGGAGGAAGGCAGGCTAAACATGGAGGCCACGACCCACCCCATTAAGAGGGGAAGCAAGACTCTAGCGCTTGAAGTCGGAACCAGGCAAAGCTGAACGTAGTCCTGGACTGTCCCCTCGGGTTTAGCTGCTCCGAGCGCTGCTCCTGGACTCTATGGGGTTCATTACGAAAACAAAGTACTGACCTATTTTTGCTCTTAGGGGTAGAACTTACGGAGGTGTTCTATGTTCCAAGGATTCGAGAGCAGGTCCCCATCCTCGGTGGAAAGGTGCACACACCCGGGGCGGCATACTTTCGCGACTCGGAAGGGGCCTTCCCAACTAGGGGAGAGTTTGTGGGCCCCTTCGCGAGAGAGTATGCGCCGCAACACCAGGTCACCTTCCTGCAGCTCCCGGGCACGCACAGACCTCTGGTGGTAGCGCCGAAGCGCCTGTCTGTACCGCGCGTTACGGAGTGCCGCATGTAATCGGACCTCGTCGACGAGGTCGATTTCTCCACGCCGGAGGTTGTCCTGCGTGGCTTCGTTGTAAGCTCGGACACGGTGAGACTTCATGGTGATTTCTGGAGGGAGTACAGCTTCAGCCCCGTACACCATGAAGAAGGGTGTCTCCCCGGTGGCCCGGCTCTGGGATGTCCGGTTAGCCCATAGTGTGCTCGGAAGTTCATCTACCTAATTGGCACCATGTTTCTTCAGGCTGGCGAAGGTACGAGTCTTGAGGCCCCGGAGAATCTCCGCATTGGCCCTCTCGACTTGCCCATTGCTCTTCGGGTGGGCGACAAAGGCATATCATACCTGAATGCCAAGGTCCTCACAGTAGTCTTGGAATGCTGCGCTGGTGAACTGGGTCCCATTGTCGGTGATGATCCTGTTTGGGACCCCGAACCGGCAGACGATAGACCTGATGAATTTTACTGCTGATTGTTTATTGATGGTGACAACTGGTGTAGCTTCCGGCCACTTGGTGAACTTGTCGATAGCGACATAGAGGTACCGGAACCCCCCGACGGTTCTGGGAAATGGTCCCAGGATGTCCAGCCCCCACACGGCAAACGGCCACGAGGGCGGGATCATCTGTACCGCCTGAGCCAGTGTATGGATCTGCTTGGCATGGGAGGAAATCCAGCTCAAACTCCGCCAGCTCCGCCGCCCATTTAGCAACGTTGCCAGTCGCATGGGGGCTGTGAAGAATTGTCTTCAGTGGATACGAGGTGACTACCGAGACCCGGTGGGCCTGGAAGTAATGGCGGAGCTTTCTGGAGGCCACGAGCACCGCATACAGCAGCTTGTGGACTTCCAGGTACCTTGTCTTGGCATCATGAAGTACTTCGCTGATGTAGTAGACAGGCCTCTGGACGGTTCGAACCCTCTTTCTCAGGCCTGGGAGGTCCTCGTCCATTGGCCCTGGCCCACTGGAGGTGGGTGGACCCACGGGGGCCTCCGGGAGCTGGGACCCGGAGGCCCTTAAGCTATCTTGATTGTCCGGGAGCTCCGGGGGGTCTTGGGGGACCTCTGGGAGGTCCCATTTGGCCCCCGGGGGGTCCCGCGGGGCCCTCTGGGGTTTATCTTGGAGGTCCGGGAGACTGCCCAGGACCTCCGGGAGGCCGACCTGGACCTCCGGGAGGTTGCCTTGGAGGCCCGAGAGACCGTCTTGGTCCTGCGGGGCCTCCTGGCGTCTGTCTTCTGCTACCGGAGCAGGTTGTGAAGATGAGGGGTCCGGCTGCTCTGCGACGAGGACCATACTCACTACTTCAGTTGTCGCCGCGATGTAGAGCAACAGGTGCTCTCCGGGCTCAGGGGCTACCATGATTGGTAGGGTCGTCAGGAGTCGCTTCAACTCCTGGAAAGCCTCTTCTGCTTCGTCAGTCCAGGCAAAAGGGCCTGACTTGCGCAGGAGCTTAAAGAAAGGGAGTGCCCGCTCTGCTAGCCTCGGTATAAACCGACTCAGCGTGGCTAGACATCCTGTGAGTTTCTGGACATCCTTGACGCGGGCAGGGGGCCGCATCAAGTCGATGGCCTTGATCTTCTCTGGGTTGGCCTCAATCCCTCGGTGCGAGACCAGGAACCCTAAGAGCTTCCCAGAGGACACGCCGAACACACATTTATCTGGGTTCAGCTTGGTGCGCGTAGAACGCAACTTGTCAAATACTAAAGCTAGGTTATCTAGCAGGGACGGACCCTGCTTGACCTTGACAACTATGTCATCGACATACACCTCAACCAGGTCTCTTATTAACTCCCCAAAGGTTTTGTGCATTGCCCGCACAAAGGTGGGGAGTGCATTCTTTAGGCCGTAAGGCATAGACACATAGCAATAAAGGCCGTCTACTGTGATGAAGGAGGTGTGCTCCTCGTCCTCCCTAGACATGGGGATCTGATGGAAACCCGAGTAGGCGTCTAGGAAGCACAGCATATCACAGCCTGACGTTGAGTCTACTATTTGATCTATTCTAGGGAGAGGGAATGGATCTTTAGGACATGCCTAATTGAGACTGGTGTAGTCGATGCACATCCGGAGCTTCCCGCCAGCCTTCGGGACAACGACGGGGTTCGCCAACCATCGGGGGTGGTGGACTTCCCGTATGAAGCCAGCGTCCAGCAGCTTCTTGACTTCTTCACGGATGAAGTTTTACCGCTCGATGGACTGCTTGCGGGGCTTCTGTTGAACCGGCCGGGCGTCGGGAAATACTTTCAAGTGGTGCTCGATCACCTTCCTGGGGATCCCTGACATCTGTGACGGCTGCCATGCAAACACGTCGACGTTGTGCCGGAGAAAGGTGACGAGCGCGCCTTCCTATTTACTATCCAGGCCCCCGGCTACCCGGGTGGTCTGGTTAGCTTCGGCGCCGACTTGGACGACCTTTAAGGGGACGCCGCCCTCGTCGAGAGGTTGCACCCGGGGTGCTGTGGTGGAAGCACGGTGACGTGCGTTCGGGCGGAGCTGGTCCGACTCCGTATTGCCGGGGGTTGATGCCCCAGCTGCTGTGAGTGCTTGGAGCTTCTCCAGGGCCGACACTGCAGCAGTGCGGTCCCCTCGAATCCTGAGAACACCTGTCGGTGTCGGCATCTTCAGGACAAGGTAGCCGTAATGGGCTACAACCATGAACCGGTACAGGGCTGGCCTGCCGATTATGGCGTTGAAGGGGAGGTCTATCTCCGCTACGTCGAACAGAATGTACTCTGTTCGATAGCTGTCCGGAGCCCCGAAGGTCACCGGGAGACTAATGTTGCCGTAGGGGATAACCTGTCCCGGCCCTACCCCTGAGAACGGGCTCGACGGGGTGAGCTTGGCCATCGGGATTTGCAGCTTCTGGAAAGCTGCACGGCTGATGAGGTTCAGCCCAGCCCCTCCATCCACCAAACCGTGGTACATCCTCACGTTGGCGATGGTAGGGGCCACCAGGAGCGGTAGTTGGCCGGCCCCAGCCATGTTCCTGGGGCAGTCGGTGGCATCAAAGCTGATGGGGGTCCCCATCCACTTTAGGTGCGGTGCAGCACTTGGGAGTGGCGCCACCGATGCTACCGCCCGGCGCAGAGTCTTGACTGCGCTTCGGGACGAGGGGTCGGCGGACCCGCCGTATATGACGTAGAGCTTCTTCCGACGCTCATCGTCGCTGGAGCCGGAATCCTCGTGATTGCGTGCCACCTTCACGACACGCAGAGGCTCCTGTATCTCCTCTGGGTGGTCGATGTTGTCTGGAACATCCACCCTCTGCTCATCTTCCTTTGGACGGAAGGGCAGGTCATCAGCCCGCTGCCGCTTCTCCTTGCGGAAGCGCTCTGCGAGCCTTCGGATCTCCCGGCACTCGGCAGCAGTGTGGCGACAGCTGCCGTGCACGGGGCACATATTGTATTTATCACCTTCTGGGATTGGTGATCTTCGCTGCTTCTTGTCGGGGCGTGGCCCCCGAGCCCCACCGATCATCGCTGCAGTGACGACTGGGGCTGCGGTCGGTGACTCTATCTTGCTTCTGCCTCGGTTCTTGGCCTTCCAGCTGCCTCCACAGGGAGTAGGACTAGATCCGGGCAGTCCCCCTGACTCGGAGGATGGCAGCGAGTGCCAGTTCCGTCCTTCGGCAGCTCTGGCGCATTTGTCTGCCAAGCTGAAGAGCTCTGAGACGTCGCGGACCTCCCTGGTCGCGAGCTTCTCGAGCATCTTCCTGTCCCGGACGCCTTGCCGGAACGCCACCACCACAGAAGCATTTTGAATGTGTGGGATGGTGTTCCGCACCTGGGAGAACCGCTGGATGAAAGAGCGCAGCGACTCCCCAGGTTGCTGCTGGACGGCGTGGAGGTCGAGCTCCGTGCCAGGCCGGGTGTAGGAGCTGCCGAAGTTGGCTACGAATTGTCGCCAAAGCTCTCCCCAGGAGGTGACGGAACCCTGGGGGAGGTTCATGAGCCAAGACCGGGCTGGACCGGTCAAGGCGACAGGGAAGTAATTGGCCATGACAGCTTCATTCCCTCCTGCGGCAAGTACGGCGGTGGAGTAGATCTGGAGGAACTCCGCCGGGTTGACGCTGCCGTCGTACTTCTCGGGCAGGTGTGGCCGAAACTTGCGCGGCCACTTCGCAAAGCGAAGATGGGACGCGAGGGCTGCACACCCTGCTTCTGTCACCGCAGGTTCTGGTGCCGCGAACGCTGGGTTCGCACTAGGCACAGTGTACCCTGGTACGGGCAAAGCTGCACCGTAGGCCGGGGGCGCCATCTGCAGTACATATGACTGTGGCATATTCTGCACGGCGCAGGCCTGGGGCAGAGATCGCATGGCGAAGGTCTGCTCTTCAGGCTGGGTCGAGGCCGACGTCATGCTGTCGTCAGCCTCTTAGTAGCGACGCCTTTCTCGGCGTTGCTCGAGGTATACCCGGGCATCTTGACCCGAGCGACACCGCTCCAGCTCTGTCCTCAGATCCATCGATTGAGGGCTGGCAGAGCTGGAATCTGCCGTCTGTTCGTCAACCATCGGCGTGCGTATCAGCGACACGGCCAGCTGGTCAGAGTGTCGTCTCCGCCGGAGTCGCGGGCTTGCGGCAGCGACGACAAGACGGTCTACCTCGAGAATCCACCGCTGGGTCGCTGCCTGAGGCGCGTCCCCAGCGGGCGGATTGTGCAGTAGCGCTCTTGCTGCAGCTAGCGCACCCCCTCCGGGTACGCCCGGCGCTACTGAAGATCTGACGCTGGTTGGAGCCTGCATTGTCGGGGTCGGCGCTGCCAGAGCCGGTTGCTGGCTCCCAGCTTGTACTGACACACTCCGTCCCGAGTGTGTTGGCTTGTACTCCCCCCTGGTCGCGGTTCGCCGCGGAGGTGGGGGAGGTGAGATTGCCGCCGAAGGGAGCTTGGTCATCTTCGTCGGCGGAAACTCGTCGCGCTAGGGGAAAACCCCCCTTCCTGGCGCGCCAAATGTCGAAGTGTGCGATCGACACTTCCCCCGGGCCTGCACTGGGCAGCCCGCGGAGGTTCTTTTTTCGGCGGGGCTAGTCTCCTAGCGGAAAGCTTGCGCGGATGGACGAGTTAGCGAGAGCTTGACACGGCGAGTTTTACGTGGTTCAGGCCGCCGGAGCGTAAAACCTTACGTCCACGGCGAGCTATGGAGCTTGCTGTATTGCTTGCTGCTAAGGGCCGGAGGCCTGAGCTTGGGGGTGAGTTACAGCTTGAGAGTGTATGGCTAGCGTATGAGTTGCAAAGTGCGAACCCTTGCTATCGACACCTGCCCGAGCCTTTTATAGTCCAAGACTCGGGCGGCTTACAAGGGGAGCCGGGACCCGACAGGTGGTCCTGGGAAGATTGCTTGTTATCTACCGTATCTGTAGTTACGCCGGTAGCTGCCTCTGGTCGAAGGCTTCTGAGTCTTCATCTTGCCGCCCTGCCCATGGCGCGTGCTAGTCGTAGTGGTTGATGACGGCGCAGGCGGTATGGGATGTCTTGTCGCGGCGTTTATTGGCTGGCAGGTTCTGACACCGCGCGCCAGTCTGTGATGCGACTGGGCGCAACGGCACCTGACAGACGCGTGCTCCGCGTTTCCGCGTCTTGGGAAGACGCGGGCCTTGAATACCTTGTACGGGCAAGGTGAGGAGCGCCTTTACGCCCGCCGCCTACCGCTCGGGGGCAGACAGCACCGTTCTTCTGGCCACGTGGCGGGTCCGGAGCCCTTCTCTGAGGTGAGAAGGGTCTGGCCTGCGGGGCACGTGGAGCCTCCGGACCTCTCCCCGCGGAGGGGGAGGTCCAGCCTCTGTATGCCACGTGGCGGGCCCGGAGCTCTCCTCTGCGGAGAGGGAGGTCCGGCCCCGCTGGACGCGTGGCGTCTTCGGACCTCTCTCCCGCGGAGGGGGAGGTCCGGCTTCTGTATGCCACGTGGCGGGCCCGGAGCTCTCCTCTGAGGTGAGGGAGGTCCGGCCCCGCCGGACGCGTGGTGCCTTCGGAGCTCTCCCTGCGGAGAAGGGCGAGTACCTTAGGCATTTTACCCTGTGCGCGGGGGTACCCCATATCTCAGGTACCGACAGCAACTGAACTTTGTTTTCTAGAGGACCAAGCAACAAGTGAATTACCAAGAAAATGACAAGCACCCAAAGTACTTTTCCTATCAATCCTACAATCCCCAAAATCAGCATCCGAGAAAGCTTTCAAAGAAACGGTTGAGGAAGAAGGAAGAAAAATGCCAAATTCTTGAGTTCCATGTAGGTACCTGAGAATCCTTTTGATGGCTTGGCGATGTGAAGCATGTGGAGAAGCTTGAAAACGTGCACAAAGACATACGCTGAATTGTATGTCCGGTCTTGACACCGTGAGATACAAAAGTAATCCAATCATACTTCTGTATTTTTTTATAGACCGGGTCACCATCTTCGTTAAATTCAAGTGTTGTTGCTGTTCCCATTGGTGTCCGAAGAGGCTTGCATTTGTCCATGTTGAAGCGCTTAAGAAGGTCCTTTGTATACTTAGTTTGATGCACAAAAGTTCCTTCTTTTGTTTGCTTGATTTGCAACCCCAAAAAGTATGTGAGTTCTCCGATCATACTCATCTCAAATTCTGAACTCATCATAGCTGAAAACTTGGACACGAGATCATGAGAAGCACAACCAAAGATAATATCATCCACATACACTTGAACGAATAATGAGTCATTGCCATGCTTAAGTACAAAAAGAGTTTTATCAACCTTGCCCATGGTAAACCCCTTTTCAAGTAAGAATGTTTTTAACCTATCATACCATGCTCTAGGGGCTTGTTTTAGACCGTACAAGGCTTTGGACAGTTTGTAAACATGATTAGGAAAATTTGGATTTTCAAAACCCGGTGGCTGCTTAACATAAACCTCCTCCTCTATGTAGCCATTAAGAAAAGCATTTCTTACATCCATTTGATATAACTTGAAACCTTTAGATGCAGCAAATGCTAATAAAATTCTTATAGCTTCTAATCTAGCAACAGGAGCAAATGTTTCATCAAAATCTAGACCTTTAATTTGAGTGAAACCTTGAGCAACCAACCTAGCTTTATTCCTAACCACAACCCCATCCTCACTTTGCGTACTTTTAAATACCCATTTAGTTCCAATTAATGTGTGACCTTGAGGTGGAGGTACAAGTTTCCAAAAAATTATTTCTTTCAAAATTTTCTAACTCTTCTTGCATGGCATTAATCCAAGATTCATTAGTGAGTGCGTGTGATATATCCTTAGGTTCAAAAGAAGCAACAAAAGCAGAATGAGCATGAGAGTTTGGATCGCAAAACCTGGACCGAGTGACTCGTTCATGCAAGCTCCCAATGATTTGTTGTGGAGGATGACTTTTGAGTACTCGGAGGGGAGTAGACACTTCACAAGCACCTTATTCTTCATGTTCGGACCTTTGATTAGGAGAGCTTGTTCATTGAGGAAGGTCCGAACCAGCAGTAGTGACTGTTGGTGCTGGTTGTGGTGCAAAATCAGCAGCTTGATCGTTATTTACTTCCGAGTTTTCGGGCAGCAGCACCACTTCTTCATCTTCTTCAATAAAAATACTCTCCCCCTGCGGATATGGATCCGGACCTGCAATATCGGAGCTAGTACTTGGGCTAGCTTCATCAAAAGAAACCTCGCAAGTCTCCACAATTTTGTTAGTGTCAAGTAAAAGCACACGATAGCCTCTAGTATGAGATGGATAACCAAGAAACATGCCATCAACAGATCTAGCTTCAAATTTATCAAGATTACCATGTTTCTTAACAAAGCATTTGCAACCAAAAACCCTAAAGTGTGTAACACTAGGCCTATGTCCAAACTGGAGCTCATATGGGGGTTTTCCAAGCTTAGCACGCAAGAAAACACGATTTGAGACATAACAAGCGGTTGCAATTGCATCAGCCCAAAATTTCCTAGGAGTTTGATATTCATCAAGCATAGTCCTAGCCATCTCGACTAAGGTCTTGTTCTTTCTTTCTACGACACCATTTTGTTGTGGTACATAGGGTGAAGAGTATTGATGATCTATTCCATTTTCAGCACAAAAGTGATCAAAGGATTGGTTTTTAAATTCTGTTCCGTTATCACTTCTATTGCTTTTAATGATCCTGGGTGATCAATAGATAATCTAAGAAATAAAGTTCTAAAATGACTAAAAGCTTCATTCTTAGATGCCATAAAATAAACTCAAGAATATCTAGAATAATCATCAACAATCACAAGCACATACCATTTACCTCCGAAGGATTGAACACGTGCCGGACCTACTGTATCAAGATGTAAAAGTTGTCCCGGTTCAGCTGTCATGGTCATTGTGAGAGGAGCATGTGAAACTGCAACAAACTTAGCATGTCTACAAGAAGAGCACACAATATCATTATCCTTTTTAAGCTTCGGCAGCCCATGTATGCGATCGAGAGCACTAACACGAGTGAGATGATCAAAGCCTATGTGACCAAGTCTACGATGCCAAAAATATAGATCCTTTGTATCATTAGCAACTAGACACCGATGCTTAGAAGTTGACAAATCAAAATCAGCTTTAAAAACTCTTCCAATCCTAGACATGTTAAACAAAAGCTCACCTTTTGAATCTACAACCTTGCAGCAATTTTTAGCAAAGCTAACCTCTAGATTTTCATCTAGCAATTGTGAAACCGAAAGCGAGTTGTATTTCAAATTTTTAACAAGTACCACATCTTTCAAAGTGTAGAGATTGTTTACTATAACCGAACCTTTAGCAATTATGGGAGTAGAAGAGTTATCAGCGAAAGTAACATTTTCTACGCGTGACACAAAAGAGAGAGAGGAGAACCATTCTTTGTTACCGGTCATGTGGTGTGAGCAACCTGAATCCACAATCCAAATGTTCTCCTTCCTCAAACGTGAAACCTACACAGCAGCACAATACGTCGATGACTCAATACTGGGGTTAGTTAAAAGACTTTTAGGAATTCAGTACTGAGTCACACGACGTCCAGCAGGAATAACACGCGAAAGCTGAGAAGGTACAGCAGGTTTATGAGCCAAACATCGAAAATTTTTGTTCCCAACTACTGACTTAGAAGATGTGTTATATGTAGCACAAAAAACAGTAGGTCCGGGAGCAAGTTTTTGACTCATTACAGCAGGTTGCAAGCTCCGAACATTCGGTCTAGCAGATTTTGCTTGGTTGTTATGTGATCTAGCAAGTATTCTTTGTTTCTTATCGTGTTTAGCTAGTCTATAACAAAAATCCATGACATGACCATCTCTATCACAGTAGGTACAATGAAAAGTAACCTTATTATCATGTCTAGATGAGCAAGCAACACGTTTATTAGAACCCGAATGGGACAATACTCCTGCAGATTTGAAAATCACCTCTTTTTGTCTAGGAGCTGTTTGAATCAAACCGCTTCCTAATGACTTTACAACTTTAGGTGGGTGTGCCTTAGCATGAGCATGAGGATTAAAACCTAAACCAGTTTTATCATTACAAGACTTGGAAGAATTCAGCAGCAAGTTTAGTTTCTTATTTGCATTAGAAAACCGATCTAGTGTCCTATGCATGTCATCAAGTTTATTGGACAGATCAAAGCAGTTTTCACATGAAGTTTTTCCTTTTAGTTTGCAATTTGAACAATATTTAACTTCATGCACACGTAAAGCATTGTTCAAAATAGAAATCTCATTCATAGCATCATTTAGTTTCTTATTCAGATCATCACATGAAGAACAATGCAAATCAATTGTAGAACAACAAGCATCTTTCAAATTTTTATCATTGAGTACAGCAAGCTCTTTGTTCTTCTCAATTTCAAGTTCAAGTTTATCAAGTGTAGATGCGTGTGCACTTCTTAAAGAGGATAATTGTTCATAAATCAAATCACATGAGGAACAAGAATCATCACTAGGAATCAAAGTTTTTAAACGATTAATTTCAGATTCTAGTGATTCAATTTTAACAGCATTGTTCCTAAGTTTTTTATCCTTTTTCTTTAATATAACAGTGGCACGAGAAATAGCATCACACATTTCTTCGCAAGTGGGACATACCTCTTCATCGTCGCTGTTGTGTTCTGCCTCCTCGGAGCTTGAACTTGACTTGCTCGCCATGCAGCACATATTTGCCATAGCTTCTTCATCTTCATCACTACCGGTGTCCACATCACTTGAGCCAAAATCTTGAAGTGCAGAGATCATACTATGCACTATGTTGCGCATTGATAAATCTTTCTTCTTCTTATTCTTTGCAAACGATTTCTTCGGCCTTGTTTGCTTTTCTTCACGTGAAGTCGGACCTGAAAGGTTAGGGCACTCCGTACGAAAATGTCCTGTCTTACCAAATTCAAAATATCGTTGAGGTCCGGAGCTTCCTCTCCTTCTAGTTCTCACATTTTGCAATGCTTTTGAGAAACGAGTAGAGATGAGTGCAAGCTCCTCCTCTGGAAACTCTTCAATCTGTTCAAGGGTTAGAGAGGACAGCAAAGAGAGTGCACCACTAGATGATGATTGACTAGAACTAGACATGTCACGTTGCGAAACAAATGCAATAGACTTGTTGGGGTTTTTACGTGAGATGATGTCAATTTCATGAGTTTTCAATTTAGAATAAAGCACGTCTAAAGTAAGAGAACTCATGACAGTAGATTCACGAATAGATGTAACTTTCATCTCCCAAATTGACATATCTAATGCTCCTAACAATTGTCTAGCATTTTCAGCATCTGAAAAGTTAACATTGACACTACGCAAGTTGCTGAGAATTTTATTAAAGCGAGCAAAAAGGTCGTCAATTGACTCACAGGGTTGCATCTCAAAACGCATGTATTCTTTCTTGAACATATCTTGCCTTACCTCCTTGATCGTATTGGATCCTTCATGGTAGTCACAAAGAGCTTTCCAAACATCATATGCAGATCGGAGGTGTGCAACACGGTCGAAGTCGCTTTGAGTCAATCCTTGGATGATCAAGTTGCGAGCCTTGTTTGTTGTTGTCAACATCTCTCATGTTCGCAGCCGTAACTTGATCGTTGGGTGGTACATCGAAGTTCCGGTAGACCTTTTCCCATATGGCGAAGCCTTGCGCCTGTATGTAGGCCTCCATCCGCACCTTCCAAACCTGAAAATTGATACCATTGAACAGACAAGGTTCTGCGGAGTACTTCTCCATGATGGTTAGTCAAAACATGTGCAGATCACAAAGATTAGAGAATCTTGGCTCTGATACCAATTGTAGGATCGAAGAGCACGTGAAAATCTACCAGAGGGGGGTGAATGGTAGATTAAAACTTTTCGCAGCGGAAACAACAAAAACCCCTCAGCAAAAAATCAATCGGTTAAAGAAACCATGTGTGCAAGTGTTTTCAAACGTGTTCAACTGTGAAAAATCAAGTAGAGAGGTAGAGAATCAAGTCACGGATCTAATGCAACAAGAATCACTTGAAAACACGAAGTAAAACTTGAGATACGATCAAAACATTAAACGAAGATCAATCTGTTCTACCCGATATAAAACAGATCTGCAACGCTGCAAAGAAACTCGTGTATCTCAAAAACTACAGATCCGAAGCTCGTTACAATTTCACAGATGATAGATAATTGAGTTTTGAAGACAACCCAAAAAGAATTACGTCAATCGGATCTGTAAAACTCGAGTTATGAACGAAACACCGAAGCAACGTCGGTCTGTCCAGAAACTCGGCGAGAAAGACTTGACGAAAAACAAGTCGGACGAACAAGACACAAAAGCTCCTCGTAACTATGAACTTTATTCAATAGAAACACAAGAGGAACAGCCCAAAGTTCTCTCCCCACGAGAGCTCTGGCCTCCCTTGCTTTTATAGCCATCCCTCAGGCTAATCAATCCAATGTAGGACTCGTACTCCTAATTGGACTCGTATCCTAACTTACCATAACTGCTCAGGACTCTCCTATTCGTAGATAGAAGCAATCGTGAGACTTCCAAACACCTTAGGAATGTCCTAAACATTCCTAAAACAACTCAACTTCGTGCCTAGCACGAAATCCTATCATAACTAACTCAAATCTTCCATATTTGAGCCATATCCGACTCAGCCTCAGCCTGAGTACGCAATCCAGCCGGTTGGACCTTTCCGACCAATTCTTTATGTCCACTTCTCTTCATCACGCCTTGGAACAATGTTGCCACGTCCATGCACTCCTTGCACACATGAAAACACCTTCCAACGACGTACACGCAACCTTCATATGCACTGCCCTTGATCCAAACATGCTGCGCGACCTCCCGATCAACTCAACCACAGCTCCTCCCGAACTTGGTTGTTGGAACCTCATCTCCTCCCTGAGACTAGTCCAAGGATCCCGTCACCAGCCATGTCTTGAACTCAAGCAACACCTACACATGAAGAAACAACCAATTCTTCCGAGCACAAGTCCTCGACTTGACTCACGTTAGTTCGAAAACCACAACACCTTACATGAGCACGTCACATAAGCATGTTGCAAACCATATCAAATGATAACAGCCATAATCACCAAAACACACCAAAAACTTAGCAAATTAATACTAAGCAAACCTTCCCATAAAGCAAGTTTGAAACATTGCGAGTTAAAAGCAAAAACAAGACGCTGCAGTTCTACGAGTTGAACTTCACGGGAGCTCCCTAAAAACAAGCTCCGGACCTCACAGAAGCTCTCCGGACCTTGCCAACACTTGGCGGACCTAACAAAGAACTTGTCGGACCTTGCCACAGAAGAATGTTTTGGCGATATTCAAAACTTTGAATGTTAATGCTAACTTTTATCCTAATTGCCAATGTATTCAGCACACATAGTTCTCACAGTTGGGGGACAAAGTTATTTTAAAACCCATGTGTAAGCTCTCATGTGCAAGGGGAAATGGGATCCATATTTTTAAACTCAAATTTCAAATGAGGGCAACAATAGGAGTGCAAACTGTTGTGATCAAAACCTCATTTGCAGCAGCCAAAAAAGATCAGGTTTCATATTTGAATTCTTTAGGTCCAAATTAGGGGGTAGGCAATGTTTCAGGAAATTTTGAAGATATTTGCTACCCATTTTTCCAAATAGACCTAAATGTACAATGAATTCAAATACATAATTGAACTTGGATGAATTGTGCCCAATTATCCAAAGGCAGTTCAGTTTTTAACTCCATATAATTGCATTTCCTCATTTGCAAACTGTGGAGATAATTTGGGGAGAGTTTCATTTCAACTTATAAAACAAAGTTAAGGCATAGGAATTTCTTGATCATGGGTCAGATGAAATAATGAACCCCAAAATGGTCATGTGAGAGAGTTAAAAATCTTATTTAGCCCATGCTTAACACAAGTTGACATGAGGGAAAGAAATTCACTCCACCAATCTCATTCATGTGCACATCTTTTGTGAATAGAAGATGCGGGAGATTTAAACACAAATTTGAATCATTTAAAAGGACTCATGATCAGATTTTCTAAATGCATTCGACTGAATTCACCAATGCATTCCTCAAGTGTTCAAGAGTTTAAGTTCCAAGTTTGGAGAATTTTGGAGCTCATCTACCATTTATTCGGAGGAATATTTGTGAGCACATTCAAATTCAAATTTGAATTTGGAAACTGAGCCAAATGTGCTCAATTTTGAAATCAGATTTCATATTCAAATTCCTCATATTATGTTTGGCCCCTCCTCCAAATTTGGTGAGATTTGGACAATGTTCATGTGGGAATCTTAAAGCACAGTGAAGGAAAAATTGGGGAGAGGAGGGCCCCATGTGTCAGCCTCTTAACAACGGGCACCGCCTCTGTTTTTCCCTCGGTCAGCGCGCGCCCGACAGCGCGCCGGCGCCCGGCGTTGCCGACTTTCTCCAGCGCCAGCTCCTGCTTGCCGCTCGTTGCTCGGTATAATCGACTCCACAGCCGGTGCACCAAAGGAAATTCGTTTCCTTCTTCCGTTCTCGCTTCAGCAGTTCGCCCCATGACCTCCGCCTCGGCCGCTATCGGTCTCTCGATCGCCAGCCACCACCGCGCCTCAGCCGCTCAAGCTTCAAACACAGAAAAGGCACGCAAGGGCGTGCACAAGTTGTTCACCATCGCACCTCAGAGTTGGGAGCTGCTATTCGGCGTGACTTGAGGTTTGGCGCCAAGAATCGAAGCTCACGGCGGAACCCCGATCGGCTCACCGTGGACATCGAGCTACAGACCTTTTCACCGCTTCCCCTCCACACAAGAAAGGTGTGTCATCTCCCCTAGCTCGTGTCGCTGCAAGCCGTATAACGATTCATCAATCGAGTGAGGAGAATTTCCAGTTTTCCCGAAACGTAGTGTATCCGGGTGGAACTCGGTCTACCCCGGAATTCGGGTTGCTCGGGTAACTACTGCCCGAGCAAACTTGCAAACATCTTTCTCACATCCTAGCGCTCCCCTCGACCAAGAATCAGGCTAAATGGTCAACAAACGACCAAGTTCTTGCAGTTTTTAGGGCCGATGGTAGAACACCTCGGGTCTCCGTGGAACCCTAGGTTGCCGGCCGTTTCACCGGTGTTAGAGCCCATGTCTAGCTTCTACCAGTTTCCCTGATGCTCTAGAGCCTGAGAGATGATCATTTGGTGAAGAAATGTCAGAACCCGACCTCGCCGGAGTCTTAACCGTCTTTGTGACCGGTGTGGGCTAGTTTCCGGTGAGTCTTGGCCGTCGGCGACCCTTTAACTGAGTTTAGCACCGAAAGTTATGGGGGACGGTGAACTTGAGGTCGGGAGGTGACGGGAAACTGGGTTCCGGCGAACCTCATCGGAGGACGCCGCCGCTCGGGCCTCTGGCGCGAGGTTGAAGAAAACAGCTGATGGGTGGGACCCACCGTCAGCGTTTAAACATGTTTGGATTTCCAGTTTTCAGTTCAACCTTTGAAGATCCATAACTTTGTGTAGGAATGTCCAAAAATTGTGAAACAAATTTTGTTGGATTCCTCTCAAAGAGTAATGTCCAGGGGTGCAGCCCAATTTTTATGAAAATCCATGGATTTGGCTCATTAATTCATATAGGGAAAATCTTGTGGGATTTATTCCAGGAGTTCTATGTGTTGGAAAATTCCCAAATTTGGGCAGAAGGTTCTTCCAAAAATACTTGAACTCCAGTAAAAATTTCAGAGGTATTTTACCTCATTTGCTTGGTCAAATGTGGTGTTAATTCCTTATGTCTCTGAAAATTGGAAAATAGAACAGAGCTCATTTTCAGATTTCCCCCAATTCATGTAAAGCTCATATCTTTGTGTTGAAACCTCCAAATTTAGTGATTCAAATTGGATTAGATTCATGTTTACAAACTCTATCCAAATATACAACCCAATTTGTATGAAAACCTTTAGTTAATTCTGGAAAATTCTTTAAAGCTTTTCAGCAAAAGAATTTTAGAGGGAGTTTGGTTTATCCAAAAATCCTCAAATTTTGCCAGGATATTCTTTAGAGTGTTACTAGACGCCAGTATAAGTTTCAGCTAATCTAGAGTTTATTTGATCAGGAAAAGTTTCAGATTTTAAGTTGCTGTGTTCAAAAGAATACAGAAACATTTCAGAGAATTTCCAAAACTTGGAAATTCAATTCTGGGCAATTCTTAGCTCTAAAAACCCTAGGAACATTTATAAAGACTCTATGAACTATAATTGAAATTGTAGTTCACTAAGTTGGGCATGAACATGTGAGTTAATTCAGAATTAATTTCTTTGTGCTTAATTGCTTAGGGAATTGTTCTGAATAAAACACTCAGTGAAAAGTGTTCATTTTTGGTCCAGAGCAGTTTAATGTGACCAGGAATTCACATGCAAATTTTCAGATCAAATTGAGCCTTGAGTCTCCCTGTCCTTGTCTTCCTTTCTATTGGATGTGAAGAACAACATGGGGGTTAGTGTGGAAATTGTAGGAGACACAATGTCCTTTCACTTTAGCTGAAATTTAGCAAGCTAAGTCCCTGTGTAATATATGACTTCCTGTAAAAATTTCGAAGTCATTGGAGATCAAGATCTTTAGTTATGTCCAAATCATTAGAGCTCATTCTATATGTCCCTAGACACTTAGCTAGAGATGTAGTAGATTTAGTTTCTTTGAATTCTTTGCACAACAGAGGCAACAACTTCATTCTAGGATCTCGGCACAGCCTCTGTTCTTATGAAGTTTTAATCCTTAAGTCTTTAAATTACATTATAAAATACCATGCATATACATGTCGCTAGGGTTCACGATGAAGGACTTCAACGGAGCCATCTCTTGACGTGTGGATCAGTTGAGCAAGTTCAGAAAGATCAAGGGATTGAAGATCACTAACTTCTATTATATACTACTACCCTACAAAGCAGGCAAGCTCCGGTTTGCATTAACCCTTTTACAAAATTTTACTGTTTTGAGCACTTACTTGGAGTACCATTACTTCTTGCATTAGAGTCCAAATGCATAGCCAAGAAAACCATGGGTTGGGATTAGGATTGAAAACCTCGTTAGCCACTGCAATGCTAAGATCAAGTAGGATTCGGTAAAGTCGAGTAGTTGGAACTACTCGCGAGAATAGGCTAGAGGCACTCGACTCGGGTAGAGATAGCACATGAAACACATGGCAAGAAAATGAGACCGAGCGGAGAGTAAGGGCAGCAGGACTTTGGGGCCTGGGTGCTATAGCTCCGCTTGTGTCGATTGAGGACCGAGCCATGTGCGGGCCTGTTGAACAAGCTAGAACAGTACCGAAGACCTACCGGCTATATGGGAACCGAGAAACCGATGTAACTCGGGTAGCTGGGTATTGAGGCATTGCCCGTCGTTCAGAGGGTAGGTTGAGAGCTTGAGGTGTAAATCGGCTGGCAGCACTGAGATGCGCGTGCAGAGACCTCTTGCTCCGGACGATGGGACCGGTTCAATACTTGGCTGACGGGTGAAAGGTGGTTGCGTACGGCGTCCGTGATGGTTGCTGTAGGCAACATCGAGTACGGGTCGTACGTGACGGGTTGTTCGAGTAACCCTGCAGGTGTAAATCGATTATAATCGCCGTCCCTCGCGGTCAGTGAGTACCACTTGTTCACTGTACTATGATGTAGAAAGAACAGGCTAGTTACATGTTAAAATGTTGCTGATTGAAAGATGGAGTTGATTGTTAATGATTTTCTATAGTTTAGAGCTAATTAAAGTTCCTTTCAACTTTAGGCAAAGTACATGAGACAAATGCGTTTCTTGTTTTGATTGCGGCTCTCTCATGTGCCTTAGCGTAAGGTTCTCCACAACCTGCTGCTAAAACTTGAAAGTAAGGTTCCACTAATTAGGCGAGTCCTTGGCAACTTTTTTTACCTCATGTACCTATCACCCCTCATGTAGATGTTTCATGTTTAGGAGAGACGGGTCAGTCTTGCTGAGCCTTCGTGCTCACTGCTTGTATTTGAAGCTTTTGGAGGGTTCTATGAGGAAGGGACTCCCGAGGAGGAGACGCAACCCTTGGAGGGGAACCCCATCAAGTGGGAGTCGTGCACGCCGCCGTGTTAGTGTGCGTGTGTGCTAGCAAGGACACGTTCACGGGCTGAACATGAACTTGATGCGTAGTCTACGCCCGTGAGTGTAGACTGAACATATTTTGTTGTAAAATGTTCATAAACCCGTTTATGTAATAAACTTTGCTTCCTCTTCGTACCTTTGATGTGTGTTATCCGGTGCTGTGCAACGCAGCACCCCTCAGCGTGATCCTGGCTCGACAAGACCGTGGGGTCGTGTCATAATATAAACATGTTCAACTGTGACAAAACTAGTATAGATTGTAGAGAATTAAGTCACGAAGACGTCACAACAAGAATCATGAAAATCCGTTGAGAGAAACTCAAGTTACGATCGAAAGATCGAACAAAGGTCAATCTGTCCTACGCGAGAAAAACAGTTCTGGAGTACTGCAAAGAAACTCGTGTAGATCAGAAACCACAAATTCAATGACCGTGAAATTTTAAAATATGATAGATCATCAAGTTTTGAATACAACCCAAAAAGAATCACATCAATTGGATCTGTAAAACTTGAGTTATGATAAAACCACCAAAGCAAGGTAGTGCTGAACAGAAACTCAACGAGAAAAACTTGTCTGAAACAAGTCGGACGAACAAGGCACAAAAGTTCCTTTAGAATACGAATTTTATGTATCAGAACACAAGACGAACAGCCCCAAAGTCTTTTTCCACGAGCTCTGGTCTCCCTTGCTTATATAACCAGCCCGAAGGCCAACTCAACTCAAACTAGGACTCCTACTCCTACTTGGATTCAAACTGTAACTTTCCAATACTGCTTAGGACTCTTCTATACGCAGATAGAAGCAATCTTAAGACTTCCAAACACCTTAGGAACGTATCCCACATTCCTAAAATAACTCAAATTCGTGACCCACACGAAATCCTATCATAACCAACTCAAAACATTCCATATTTGAGTCAAACACGACTCAGCCGCAGGCTGAGTCCATAACCTAGTCGATTGGACCTTTTCGACCAATTCTGTAACACCCCAAAATTTTGATTCAAAACACTAAATCATGTTAAGAGGGGAATTTAAAAATTTTTGGACGTGTTGCATGTTTTGCAAAAATTCAAATTCAAACTGGAATTCAAATTAAACTCAAATCAGAAAAGAAATGGAAAAAGAAAAAGAGAAAACAGAAAAAAACCGGCCAGTGGGCCGAAACCCACCAGCCGGCCCAACTTACCCCGCGCCAGCCCGCAGCCGCGCGCCCGTGCTTTCTCACGCTGACAGGCGGGACCCACCCGAGCTTCGTCTACCTCGCGCCGCGCCGAACTCGCCCCCCGCGCCCGAATCGAAACCGATCGGGATTTCGACGTAAACCCCGCTGAATTCTGTTCGTAGCCGACGCGGACATGATCTAAACCACCCCGCCGCCCTCCCCCTTCTATATAAACCCCGGCCTCGTTCTGTTTTTCCCACGCGATCGCCGATTTTTACTCCGGTGTGAACCGAGACTTCTCCGGTGAATTCTGGCCGATCTAAGCTCGGAAACTCCGATCTAACTCGCTGATCTTGATCCACCGCCTCCGGGGAACCTTGCAGGTGCAGAAAACTCGGTGACTTGCGGTGTAAACACAGCGCCGACGAGCTTCGCCGTGGTTTTGCCTCGGACCTCGTCGCCGATCACCTTCCAGGATCTCCGAGCTCAAGAAAACCCCCGAGGTGAGATCCCCGACCTCCCCTCTACCGATCTATGCCATAAGATCACAGTTCTAGGCAGAATTCTCGAGGATCCGAAAGTTTCCAGCGAGATCGCCGCTTCCCGCCGCCGGCAGCGCTGCCCGCGCTCGATCAGAGCGACGTGGCCGCTTGTGCGCCGTTTATTTTAAATCGCACGGTAGGGTTTAAATCCCCTCGTACCGGTTCGATGTTATAATCTCAGCCGTCGGTTTAAAATCGGACGGTCCACGTCAGCCCCGCGTTATAAAGACTGGAATTCTTACGTGCTACCCCCTGGGGTTCTCGGGAAATAAGAGCTAGCCCCGGAAACTTCTGATCTAGCCCCTGGAACTCCAGAAAATCATGTAAATTCATTTAAAAATCAGTTTTAGCCCCTGGACTTAATAAAAATTAGGAAAAACACCTCTGATAAGTGTAGGTAGGCCCCTGGGAATTCTGAAAATAATATTATAGACCCTGTGGTGGGGTAAGTTCAACTTTTTAGCCCTGTTTAATATTTAATTTAGGAAATTGAATATGTGGCTAGTGTTTAAAAATTAAAAAGTGGGACAAGCATATTGTCAAAATTTAATTAAAGACTTTCTCAGTATTTAGGAAACTTTGGAGTGAGATAAAAACATATTTTGGGCTGAATTGAATCTGTTTAATTTATTATTCACATTTAGGGACACATTTTTAAGTAATGAATAGTTTTAGAAAATAGGGAAAATAAATTGTGAAATAGTTTACATCAGAGGCCAAGGTCAAAATATGTTATTAAATTATTTAGGACCAGAACCTATTCTATTTAGATGATGTGTATTACTAATTTCATAATAAAGCACACAATTTTGCATAGGAAAGTAAATCTGAAAATATAGCAACTAGTAAATGATAAATGGAGTTTCTAAAATCCAAAGAATTCAGTTTAGGGTTGGTAGAAATTCTGAAGGCACATATGGAGAAGGAAAATACGTTTCATGCATACTTGGTAGCTAAAAGGTGTAGTAATTGAATATAAGAAATGTATTTAAATTGGAAACTCATATATAAAGTATGCAAGCATAAATGTGAATACAAAAGTAGGAATCATATACATATGATTAAAAGTGTATGCAAGACACAAATCAACACACATAGAGTAACCACAACACATATAATGGTGAATGACTTTCATAAATGTGAATGTGTGGTTTGTATGAAGTGGAAGTGTGAACTATGTCTCATGGATTGTTGTTTTTCTTTTGCTATGTGTGATGGTATGATGTAGAACCTGCTCAAGAGCAAGTTATTCCTTTCCAAGACCAGGACTACCCATTTCAAGAGCAGCAAGAAGGAGACAAGTGTCCTTGACCACTTTGATCCTATACTAGGATGTGTAGATAGAATTATTTGCATTGTCAAATGAAATATGAAACCCATGCTAGGAAGTTTCCCTAGAATTGCATTACCTTGTTTCCTTGTAGCTTGGGTTGGGATTTATTTTATCATGTCATTTATTATTATGCATATGCTTAGCCATGCTTAGAATGGGACATTTGAGATATGAGATCATCAGTTTATTTTACCATACTCTTGAATGAGATATTGTGAGTTATGTAGAGGTAGGGATCAAGGCAAGTTGGATGTTTTGGTTGTGTGCTGGGTGCACGAGACTCGGGTTTGTGTTTAGTACTTGCCTGGATCCTAAGGACCGGTTCATGGAGCATGTAACCTGGCTTTACAGTGCCAACCACATGCTGAGATGGGGCAGCTTGGCCAATTAATTAGGTGTATCCCCGGCGTAGTATGGGTGTGTTGGATGGTGCGGGGAGTAGGTGTCAGCTGGACTACCATATGAACCGCAAGGCTCAAGAGGGGGCCACTGCAGCGGGGTTGGAGCCTCTTGTATGCTGTTAGGGGTGAAACCTCAGTGGGCCCACGCTCGTCGGGAATCCCTTTGTAAAGGCTTCGTAGTGATCTCCTGGCTACACACCTAGGAAGTGTGAATGTGGTTCGTAGCCACTGGCATAATGGAGGTTCTTTTAGTCCACCCGGCAACGGGGGATGAAATCACTACATGTGGGTACAGTGGTACAAACTCTGTAGAGTCAAAACTGTCATGACAGCCGTGCTCACGGTCAAGAGCGGCTTGGACTTATTCATGATTAGAGGATGGATGGTTTTGGAAGTTAAGCGGGGAGCTTAACATTGGAAATGATGTTATGGTTATTGGATTATGATGATGGGATGGGAGATTGGGACCATTTCACTTGTGTAGTAATGTAGGTGCTTAATAAGCTAAGGTGATAGGAATTAATTGCGTAGTGCTTTAACCATGAGTTCAACCTCTCCTTGTTCTAGCCATGCATGACATAATTTTCCCACACTTGCTGAGTACCATTGGTACTCAACCTTGCATATTTGTTGGTTTATATTGCTGCTCAGGTCAAGATAATGAGGTGGTGTATAATGACCAAGACTTCGGACCCGAAGAAGGTTTCTAGGTTCTTGGAGACCCCCGGGCAACGCCTGTGATGGAGCCCTCAAGAATAATATTCCACTGCTAGTTTATTTACTTGTGATGAACTTATTATTGTCCATCGAGACATTTACTATGTAAGACTTACTTATATTCGACACCTGGATTGTAATAAATGATGCTTCACTATTTGTCATCACATGTATGAGAAAATGATCCTGGCATACATGTGATATTCACTTGGTTGTTTCTTCGGAAAAACCGGGTGTGACAGAGGTGGTATCAGAGCCAAGGTTGCCCGTAGGAACGTGGACCTAGGTAGAAATGGACGTATTTAAGGGCCCTATTTTCTTAAAAACTATTTTACAAAGGTGTGGATTGAAAAGTGTTATTTAAATGAGTTACTTTCTTCATCTTACCCCAACTTTCATTCAAAATAGGATTTTTGTTTGAGAGTTTATCTAACCTAATTTTAAATTCTTTTTGTTTTAGATGGTTCGCATGATTCGCACCGCTCGCAAGTCCACAGGAGGAAGAGTCCCGTAGTTGCCCTTGCCAAGAGGGAGGAAAGCCGTCCGGTGACGTACCTTTCCTACGGATTGGCAGTAGGAGGCTTGTTGCGCCGTCTTCGGCGTATGCTCGAAGCCGCTGGCAATACGGGCAAGCTAATCATCCACTATAACTCCACCTGGACCATCCGTGAGAAGAGGGAAGAATTGAGTTCAGAGATAGGGATAATACACGAAAATCAGCTGCTTAAGATTCACCACTCTCCAGCTTGTAGAGCGACACAGGTCGATGCGGAGAAAGATGTCACATGGGAGGCCATCACCTGCCAGAGTCACATCTATCGTCGCCACTTGGACAAAACTGAGTACATGTATGTCCTCCAGCGTGAGAGTGGTACCACGGAGTACAAGCACCCGCCGGTACAGTAAGGGACTTCCCATGAGCACATGGACTTGTGCTTGGAGGATGCTGCTATGCTCAGCACTCGACTGCAGGAGTGTGAGCAAGAGCTTCAGGATGTCTGGGACACCCTGAAGGAAACGGAGGCGTTGCTGCGAGCCTGCTTAAAGGCGAGAGAAAGAGGAGATGGGAATGAACTGTGTGTCACCGTGAATGATACATGGACTCCTGACTCCCCGGATCGCCGAGCGATCAGGCATCGTCGCACTTCTCCACCAGCAGCCTCCCCACCCAAAGCAGAGTCAGAAGGTAGCCGAAATGAGGAGGAAGATCCCGAGGAGCCAGCTCAAGAGAACGAGTAGTGTAGAGTCTTTCCCTTAGCTAGCAAGAGGTCGAGTAGTCGAGTCGTTACGTAGTTAATGGTGTGATAATGCTTGGTATGTGACGTGAGTTGTGGAAGCCATGAGCAATTGTCCACAGCCTTGTCTTCAGATTGTTTTGCTTTGGTGTGAACCCACATGAAATAATAGTGCATTTATTTGGTGTGAGATATGAACCCTCGTAAAAGTATAACAAAGCCTCAACACTTCAAAGTACAAACAAATGAAAGTAGTAAGATGATACTAAATGCTTTCAAATTAACATTGGTTGATTCTGCCATATGGCCGGAAGAGGAAAAGGACGTGCTGCCAACCCCGCCAACAACAACGATGAGGCATGCAACCCTCATCTTTCTGGAGGCCAGGACCGGGGTGGTCGCCGTGAAGGAGTTGATCCCCTCCACCAAATGCTGGAGAATCAGAATCAGCTCATCCAGAACTTGACTCAAGTGGTGGCCAACTTGCATCAAGTTCCACCTCCACAAGCTGCACCACGCCAACCAAGGTTGAGTGAGTTTCTAGGAACTCAAACTCCAAAGTTTGCAAGTGCTGCTGAACCTCTGGAGGCAGATGATTGGCTGAAGACCATTGAAAGCAAGATGAGGATCATACAATGCCAAGGGTATGAGAGGGTGCTGTTTGCCTCTCATCAATTGCATGGACCTGCTGCTAATTGGTGGACCGCCTACGTGGCCGCCCATCATGACCCTGAGAACATCACTTGGGAAGAGTTCAAGCGTAGCTTCCGCAACCATTACATCCCAAGAGGTGAACTCAAAAACAAGAGGAAGGAGTTTTTGGGACTGCAGCAGGGAAACATGACGGTGAGGGAATACCTCACTAAATTTACTCAACTATCCCGCTATGCCCCACGGGACATAGAGACTGATGAGCAGAAACAAGATTGTTTTGTGGAAGGACTTACTGCAGAGATGCAGTGTGCAATGTCCTCAAATGAGTATGAAAGTTTCCAAAAGATGGTGGACAGAGCGTTTGTGGTAGAAAGGAAGCTAAAGGCCTTGGAAAATGAGAATAAGAGGAAGGTCGGGTGGTCACATCAAGCCTCAGGGAGCAACACCCGCCCACGTCTAATGCAGCCACCTGCAGGGCAGACGAACCGTGCTGCGGTACCCTACTCAGCACCAAGAGGGTACAACCCGAACTACAGGCCTCCGGCAGCACCAGCACAGCCGCAACGTCAGTTTGTGCAGCAGCCTCGCCCCGCATATCCACCTCGACCAGCAGTACAAGGACCCCCAAACCAACCCCAAGACAGCAAAGGCCAGGCACCTAAGGTTGGGGTGCAATGTTTTAGCTGCGGAGAAGTGGGGCACTACGCCCACAAATGCCCAAAGAAGAAGCCCGCGCAACCACAACAGCAGAATGTAATGAGAGGACGGGTGAACCACGTCACTATGGAGGAAGCACAAGATGCACCTGACGTGGTAGTTGGTAAGTTTCCTGCCAATTTACACCTTGCAACCCTGCTGTTTGATTCTGGTGCTACCCACTCGTTTATTGCTCAAGGGTTTGTTAAGAAGTATGACCTAGCAACAACACAAATGAACCATATGCTAGCCGTAAACTCTCCAGGTGGAGAAATAAGGACAAGACAAGTGTGTCCCAAAGTGCACCTAGACATTAATGGGGTAGTATTTACTGCTAACCTCATAGTGATAGATTCACAAGGGATAGATATTATTTTGGGTATGGATTGGTTGACCAAACATAAAGGAATCATTCATTGTTCGACCAGAACAGTGGAACTAACTCACCCTAGTGGCACAAGAGTAAAGTTCATAACAATACACGAGCCTAGGAGGGACATTAAATTAAATCAAGTTGAGGTGAAAGTTGAGGAAATCAGGACTATCAGGGAATATCCAGATGTTTTTCCGGAGGAGTTGCCAGGTATGCCTCCCGATCGTGAAGTGGAATTCGCAATTGAGCTAGTACCGGGAACAGCCCCGATATACAAGAGACCTTATCGGATGGACTCCAAGCAGCTAGGAGAACTCAAGGATCATTTGAGAGAATTGACGGAGAAGGGGTATATTCGCCCTAGTTCCTCACCATGGGGAGCTCCGGTGATATTTGTGCCCAAGAAAGACGGAACCCAACGGTTATGCGTGGATTACCGTGCTTTGAATTAGGTAACCATCAAGAACAAGTACCCATTACCCCGCATTGAAGACTTGTTTGATCAGTTGAGGGGAGCTTGTGTGTTCTCGAAAATTGATCTCAGGTCGGGATACCACCAACTCAAGATAAGGCAATCTGATATTCCCAAGACAGCTTTCTTATCTCGGTATGGACTGTATGAATACACTGTCATGCCTTTCGGGCTAACTAATGCCCCGGCATACTTCATTTACCTCATGAACAAGGTATTCATGGAATATCTGGACAAATTTGTGGTGGTTTTCATAGATGACATTCTCGTCTTCTCCAAAGATGAAGAAGAACATGAGAAACATCTAAGGTTGGTGTTGCAAAGGCTGAGAGAACACCAACTATATGCCAAGTTGAGCAAGTGTGAGTTTTGGCTGAAGAGAGTTCCCTTCTTAGGACATATAATCTCGGAGGGAGGAATCTCCGTAGATCCCGCCAAAATCGAGGATATACAGAAGTGGAAGACCCCTGAGAATGTTGGGGAAGTTCGAAGCTTCCTGGGATTGGCTGGATACTATCGACGGTTTATTGAGGGATTCTCCAAGATCTCGAGACCTCTCACCAAACTGTTGGAGAAGGGAATCACATTCACATGGACGCCACAGTGCGAGACGAGCTTTCAGGAGCTAAAGAAAAGATTGACAACAGCCCTAGTGTTGGTTATGCCAGATATGCAGAAGAACTTCACGGTGTACTGCGATGCCTATGGAAACAGGTTGGGATGTGTTCTCATGCAAGAAGGGCATGTCGTGGCATATGCATCCCGGCAGCTTCGGAAGCACGAGAAAAACTATCCTACACATGACCTAGAACTAGCCGCAGTGGTACACGCGTTGAAAATTTGGCGGCACTATTTGATGGGGAAGAGGACAGAGATATATACGGATCATAAGAGTTTGAAGTACATTTTCACACAGCCAGATCTCAACCTCAGACAAAGGAGATGGTTAGAGCTAATCAATGACTTTGATGTGGGCATCAACTATCATCCCGGGAAAGCAAACGTCGTGGCCGATGCTTTGAGTCGGAAAGTGCAGGTCAATAAGTTGAGCTTGAAGGACATGCCTGCAGAATTGAAGGACGAGGTTATACGGCTCAATCTATGCCTTGTGAATAGTGGTGAAGCCATCGCCATGGAAGTGGACTCCACACTCGAGCGAGACATACGCGAGGGCCAAAAGAATGATGAGAAGATACAGGAAATCAGGCAACTCATCAAGGAAAATAAAGCTCCAGGTTTCAGAGAGGATGAACAAGGTACGGTGTGGCACGGGAAAAGGATCTGTGTGCCAGAAGTAAAGGAGATCCGTGAATTAATTTTGAAGGAGGCTCATGATTCCGACTATTCCATTCATCCTGGGAGTACGAAGATGTACCAGGACCTCAAGAGCAGGTATTGGTGGTATGGCATGAAGCGAGATGTCGCGGAACATGTTGCCCTATGTGACACATGTCAGTTGGTGAAAGCAGAACATCAACGACCCGCGGGATTATTGCAACCACTCAAAGTGCCTGAATGGAAATGGGAAGAAATCAGCATGGATTTCATCGTGGGATTGCCTAGGACCCAATCAGGGTATGATTCGATATGGGTCATCATTGATAGGCTAACAAAGGTAGCTCATTTCATCCCCGTGAAAGAAAGCTACAGCGGCTCCAAATTGGCAGAGTTGTACATGTCAAGGATCGTGTGTTACCATGGAGTGCCAAAGAAGATTGTGTCGGACCGAGGGACACAGTTCACCTCGAGGTTTTGGCAGAAGTTGCAGGAAACCATGGGAACCCATCTGAACTTCAGCTCTGCCTATCATCCCCAAACTGACGGGCAGACGGAAAGAACCAATCAGATCCTAGAAGATATGCTAAGGGCATGTGCACTCAAAAACAATAGGAGTTGGGACAAGAACTTACTGTATGCGGAGTTTTCCTATAACAACAGCTATCAAGCTAGTATGAAGATGTCACCGTTTGAAGCCTTGTATGGGAGGAAGTGCAGAACTCCCCTATTTTGGAACCAAACAGGGGAAAGTAAAGTGTTTGGTCCAGAAGTACTACAAGAAGCCGAGGCGAAGGTGAGGGAAATTCGCAACAATTTGAGGATAGCACAGACACGCCAAAAGAACTATGCCGATGTACGAAGAAGAGAACTCGTTTTCAACGTGGGAGACTATGTCTATCTCAAGGTGTCCCCTATCAGAGGACTTCGTCGGTTCAAGGTGAAAGGGAAGTTGTCACCTCGATACATCGGACCCTTTCAAGTTTTGGAAAGGAAAGGCGAAGTGGCGTATCAACTAGAGTTACCGGCTCATCTATTGGATGTGCACGATGTATTCCATGTGTCACAACTCAAGAAATGTTTGAGGACGCCTGAAGAAGTGCTACCCATGAATGAAGAGGACGTAGCTGAGGATTTGTCTTATGCCGAGCAACCATACAAGATTTTGGAGACAATGGAATGCCTCACCAGAAATAAAAGAATTCGGATGTGCAAAGTGCAGTGGAAGCATCACTCGGAAGAGGAAGCCACCTGGGAGCAGGAAGATGAGCTCAAGGCACAATTTCCGGGATTGTTTTCTTAGAAACACCAATCTCGAGGACGAGATTTCTTTTAAGGGGGGTAGAGCTGTAACACCCCAAAATTTTGATTCAAAACACTAAATCATGTTAAGAGGGGAATTTAAAAATTTTTGGACGTGTTGCATGTTTTGCAAAAATTCAAATTCAAACTGGAATTCAAATTAAACTCAAATCAGAAAAGAAATGGAAAAAGAAAAAGAGAAAACAGAAAAAAACCGGCCAGTGGGCCGAAACCCACCAGCCGGCCCAACTTACCCGGCGCCAGCTCGCAGCCGCACGCCCGCGCTTTCTCACGCTGACAGGCGGGACCCACCCAAGCTTCGTCTACCTCGCGCCGCGCCGAACTCCCCCCCGCGCCCAAATCGAAACCGATCGGGATTTCGACGTAAACTCCGCTGAATTCTGTTCGTAGCCGATGCGGACATGATCTAAACCACCCGCCGCCCTCCCCCGTCTATATAAACCCCGACCTCGTTCTGTTTTTCCCACGCGATCGCCGATTTTTACTCCGGTGAGAACCGAGACTTCTCCGGTGAATTCTGGCCGATCTAAGCTCGGAAACTCCGATCTAACTCGCTGATCTTGATCCACCGCCTCCGGGGAACCTTGCAGGTGCAGAAAACTCGGTGACTTGCGGTGTAAACACAGCGCCGACGAGCTTCGCCGTGGTTTTGCCTCGGACCTCGTCGCCGATCACCTTCCAGGATCTCCGAGCTCAAGAAAACCCCCGAGGTGAGATCCTCGACCTCCCCTCTACCGATCTATGCCATAAGATCACAGTTCTAGGCAGAATTCTCGAGGATTCGAAAGTTTCCGGCGAGATCGCCGCTTCCCGCCGCCGTGCGCCGCCGGCAGCGCTGCCCGCGCTCGATCAGAGCGACGTGGCCGCTTGTGCGCCGTTTATTTTAAATCGCACGGTAGGGTTTAAATCCCCTCGTACCGGTTCGATGTTATAATCTCAGCCGTCGGTTTAAAATCGGACGGTCCACGTCAGCCCCGCGTTATAAAGACTGGAATTCTTACGTGCTACCCCCTGGGGTTCTCGGGAAATAAGAGCTAGCCCCGGAAACTTCTGATCTAGCCCTTGGAACTCCAGAAAATCATGTAAATTCATTTAAAAATCAGTTTTAGCCCCTGGACTTAATAAAAATTAGGAAAAACACCTCTGATAAGTGTAGGTAGGCCCCTGGGAATTCTGAAAATAATATTATAGACCCTGTGGTGGGGTAAGTTCAACTTTTTAGCCCTGTTTAATATTTAATTTAGGAAATTGAATATGTGGCTAGTGTTTAAAAATTAAAAAGTGGGACAAGCATATTGTCAAAATTTAATTAAAGACTTTCTCAGTATTTAGGAAACTTTGGAGTGAGATAAAAACATATTTTGGGCTGAATTGAATCTGTTTAATTTATTATTCACATTTAGGGACACATTTTTAAGTAATGAATAGTTTTAGAAAATAGGGAAAATAAATTGTGAAATAGTTTACATCAGAGGCCAAGGTCAAAATATGTTATTAAATTATTTAGGACCAGAACCTATTCTATTTAGATGATGTGTATTACTAATTTCATAATAAAGCACACAATTTTGCATAGGAAAGTAAATCTGAAAATATAGCAACTAGTAAATGATAAATGGAGTTTCTAAAATCCAAAGAATTCAGTTTAGGGTTGGTAGAAATTCTGAAGGCACATATGGAGAAGGAAAATACGTTTCATGCATACTTGGTAGCTAAAAGGTGTAGTAATTGAATATAAGAAATGTATTTAAATTGGAAACTCATATATAAAGTATGCAAGCATAAATGTGAATACAAAAGTAGTTATCATATACATATGATTAAAAGTGTATGCAAGACACAAATCAACACACATAGAGTAACCACAACACATATAATGGTGAATGACTTTCATAAATGTGAATGTGTGGTTTGTATGAAGTGGAAGTGTGAACTATGTCTCATGGATTGTTGTTTTTCTTTTGCTATGTGTGATGGTATGATGTAGAACCTGCTCAAGAGCAAGTTATTCCTTTCCAAGACCAGGACTACCCATTTCAAGAGCAGCAAGAAGGAGACAAGTGTCCTTGACCACTTTGATCCTATACTAGGATGTGTAGATAGAATTATTTGCATTGTCAAATGAAATATGAAACCCATGCTAGGAAGTTTCCCTAGAATTGCATTACCTTGTTTCCTTGTAGCTTGGGTTGGGATTTATTTTATCATGTCATTTATTATTATGCATATGCTTAGCCATGCTTAGAATGGGACATTTGAGATATGAGATCATCAGTTTATTTTACCATACTCTTGAATGAGATATTGTGAGTTATGTAGAGGTAGGGATCAAGGCAAGTTGGATGTTTTGGTTGTGTGCTGGGTGCACGAGACTCGGGTTTGTGTTTAGTACTTGCCTGGATCCTAAGGACCGGTTCATGGAGCATGTAACCTGGCTTTACAGTGCCAACCACATGCTGAGATGGGGCAGCTTGGCCAATTAATTAGGTGTATCCCCGGCGTAGTATGGGTGTGTTGGATGGTGCGGGGAGTAGGTGTCAGCTGGACTACCATATGAACCGCAAGGCTCAAGAGGGGGCCACTGCAGCGGGGTTGGAGCCTCTTGTATGCTGTTAGGGGTGAAACCTCAGTGGGCCCACGCTCGTCGGGAATCCCTTTGTAAAGGCTTCGTAGTGATCTCCTGGCTACACACCTGGGAAGTGTGAATGTGGTTCGTAGCCACTGGCATAATGGAGGTTCTTTTAGTCCACCCAGCAACGGGGGATGAAATCACTACATGTGGGTACAGTGGTACAAACTCTGCAGAGTCAAAACTGTCATGACAGCCGTGCTCACAGTCAAGAGCGGCTTGGACTTATTCATGATTAGAGGATGGATGGTTTTGGAAGTTAAGCGGGGAGCTTAACATTGGAAATGATGTTATGGTTATTGGATTATGATGATGGGATGGGAGATTGGGACCATTTCACTTGTGTAGTAATGTAGGTGCTTAATAAGCTAAGGTGATAGGAATTAATTGTGTAGTGCTTTAACCATGAGTTCAACCTATCCTTGTTCTAGCCATGCATGATATAATTTTCCCACACTTGCTGAGTACCATTGGTACTCAACCTTGCATATTTGTTGGTTTATATTGCTGCTCAGGTCAAGATAATGAGGTGGTGTATAATGACCAAGACTTCGGACCCGAAGAAGGTTTCTAGGTTCTTGGAGACCCCCGGGCAACGCCTGTGATGGAGCCCTCAAGAATAATATTTCGCTGCTAGTTTATTTACTTGTGATGAACTTATTATTGTCCATCGAGACATTTACTATGTAAGACTTACTTATATTCGACACCTGACTTGTAATAAATGATGCTTCACTATTTGTCATCACATGTATGAGAAAATGATCCTGGCATACATGTGATATTCACTTGGTTGTTTCTTCGGAAAAACCGGGTATGACAAATTCTTTACGTCCACATCTCTTCATCACGCCTTGGAACCATGCAGCCACGTCCATGCACTCCTTGCACACGTGCAAACATCTTCCAACGACGTCGAAGATACCTTCATATGCATTGTTCTTGATTCAAACATACTGCGCATCCTCCCGATCAACTCAACCACAATTCCTCCCGAACATTGTTGTTGAACCTCATCTTCTCCCTAAGACTAGTTCAATGGATCCCGTCACCAGCCATGTCTTGAACTCAAGCAACACCTGCACATGAATAAACAACCAATACTTCCGAGCACAAGTCCTCGACTTGACTCTCGTTAGTTCCGAAACTACAACATCTTACGTGAGCACCTCACATAAGCATGATGTAAACCATAGCAAAATGATATCAGCCATAACCACCAAAACACACCAAAAACTTAGTAAAATAATACTAAGCAAACTTTCTATAAGAGTAAAGCAAGTTCAAAACATTGCAAGTTAAAAGCAGAACCATTGCAATCAAGCTCCGGACCTTACCAAAGCTAACCGGACCTTGAACCAGAGCTTACCAAAGCTAGTCGGACCCAGCGCCGGAGCTTACTAAAGCTTAGTCAGACCTAGCACGGAACTTACCAAAGCTAGTCGTACCTAGCACCAGAGCTAGCAAAAACAAGTCGGACCTAGCCAAAATAAGTCAGACCTAGACAAAGCAAGTCGGACCTTACGTCGGACCTTGCCGGAGCTACCCAAAACAAGTCGGACCTATCGTCAGACCTTGCAGGAGCTCGGACCTAGAGTCGGACCTTGTTAAAAAGGTGTTTTGGTAGTATTCAAAACTTTTATCGTCAAAGCCAATGTATTCAGCACACATAGGTCTCACATATTTATCTATATTTGGACATGGATTATATTTACGTAATGGAACCATTTAAATGTTGGCTTGTATTTGTGTGATGTAGACTAAGTTTAATACTTATGGTTATGGTGTGTAATGACGTGTAAGATTATCGTTTTATCTTTGCAATGGTATGTCGTATCTATATTATCCTTGTGCCTATGATTTAATTGTTGTGTCATGTTCATACCTATCACATATTATTCACTTATCACACAAATAGGCACCCCATGAACAACCATGTGTATATGAAGAACCCCATTTTTTCTCTTAGTGTGTTCGTTACTCATGATTATCTGAATATGCACACATGTAGGGTGAGTTCCTTCATATATACAAACATGGTTGTTCAGAACTTCCTTTCATCTATGTTTTGTTGAAAACTTTAATTGGTTGTCATCAATTACCAAAAAGGGGGAGATCGAAAGTGCATCTAGGCCTCCCTAGTAGGTCTTGTCTGATTAATGACAAAAAATTAAAGAACTAATGAGTTTTGCAAAGAGTGTATGCAGATTCGTAAAAATAAAAAAAAAAGTTGTATCCCTCCAAAAAAGAAAAAGAAAAGGACGTTGAAAACCTATACATAGAATTAGGGTTTCATTTTTGTTAAGTGTAGGAAACGCCGTACTATTAAGAGGGACACGACATCAAGTAGGTGTGAAAATGATTGGAGCTCAATCCTTAGGGTTTTAGCTAAAAAGAAAGTGTATACAAGTTTAAAAGGACAAATTCAGGCAGGTTCGGACTAGTCTGGACCTACCGGACTTGTCCGGCGTGCCCCACGGAAAAGGAGGTACTGATGTGTCTGGACTTGTCCGCACTTTAGGTCCGGACTAGTCTGGACCATGGACTTGTCCGGACTCTATGTGGACTAGTCCGGACAGCCGTACTTATCTGGCTGTTAATGCGGAAAATAAGGTTTTGATGTGTCCGTACTTGTCCAGACCTTTGTCCAGACTAGTCCGAACTTAGGATCTTTTTGAAATTTTAATGACCGTTGAAGGGGATGTCACTCTGCAGAGTGTGGCCCCCATGTCCGGACTTGTCCGGAGTCGGGGTCAGGACTAGTCTGGACTTTAGTGGTTGGCAGTTAACATTTCGTGGACTCCATAAAAGAAGTCCACTGGTCCCCATGTCAAAGGCTGACTATTTAAAAAAGTTGTCACAAGCATTCTTGACTTTTTCTAACCAACTCTCTCACCCTCTTGCACACAAAATTGATTTTGGGTAAAAGTTGAGAGTTTGTGAGCGATTTGGAGTTAGGGCCACCTAGGGATTGAGCTCTTTGACTCATTTCATTACTTTCTTGTTGCCTTGTATTGGTTACTGTACTATCAAAGAGCACGTGAATAGCTACCAGAGGTGGGTGAATGATAGATTTAAAATTTTTAGCGAAAACAACAAAAACCCCCTCAGCAGAAAATTGATATGTTAAAGAAACCGTGTATGCGACTGATATAATTGTATTCAACCGTGACAAAAGTTGTATATATTACAGAGAATCAAGTCACGAGGACATGACAACAAGAATCACGGAAATCCGTCAAGAAAAACTCAAGTTATGATCGAAAGATCAAACAAGAGTCAATCTGTTCTACTCGAGTAAAAACCAGATCTGCAACACTGCAAAGAAACTCGTGTAGATCAGAAACTACAAATCCAATGACCGTGAAATTTTCACAGATGATATATAATCAAGTTGTGAAGACAACCCAAAAAGAATAATGTGGCGGACCGGAATCCACTCATCCAGGATCGCAAAGGGTGGTGCCGCACTATGCGACACCCGACAGCACACGTCATAAGAACACAATATATTACATGGGAAAAACAACTGAACTGTACAAACAGGTACAAACTTCAGTTACAAACTATTGTTTATATTACACAGCGGAAGTCTAAATTACACAACTCACGCCTGCCTATCTAGCAAAAGTTGGTTGCCCAGCCCTAGGGAAATCCACACTAGCTGCACGTTTCAGCTCAGCGCGGCGTGTACGGCTCCCACTCAGCCGTAGTCCCCGACGGAGGGTAGCTCTCGCCAGTGGACTCGTATACCGAGTCCGTGGGTGGCTCCTCACCTGAAAAACACTTAAGCAGCAACCGTGAGCACGATGGCTCAACAAGAATTAACCGACTCACCTAAGCATGGAACCCTACATGAGGGATACAATGAACATAGGAGAGTAACAGTGCATCAGTGGACACGCCTACAAGTTCATCCTTAATTCATCTTTTAGCCACAAGTTACAGTTCGGGAATCTGAAATTCAGTAAGCAATATTTGGTGGCACACGTGTAGCAATACAATTATATCATGACAGCAATATTGAAGCATAACATTTCATACATTAACTACGTTACGACGCAGTGAACAAGCGGTACTTTTCACCGCGAGGGACGGCGAATCGACTCGATATACACCTGCAGGGAAACCCAAAGAGCATGTCACGTACGCCCACCCGTGGAGCTGCACAGCACGCTCACTCGATGTCGTATGGGACAACCTTTCACCCAACAGCCCAAACGTCGAACCGGTCGCACCGAAACGAGCAGGAGGTTCCCTACACGGAGCATCTCTCTATGACCGTTAGCAGATTCCCACCTTGCTTCCCTCAGCCTACACCTATAAATCGGTGCGTTATGCCTCGACGCCCGGAGGTTTAGGCTACATCGGTTTATCGGGGCCCATATATCCGATATGCCTTCGGTACGTTCAATACTTGTTCAGCAGGGCCGCACACGGATCGGTCCTCAATCGACACGGACAGGTCTGCGCACACAAGACTTCCTCTTGCTGCGCCCTAGCCCCTGCCTAGTCTCATTTTCATTATTAATGTGATCTCACATCACTCGAACCAAACCCGTGTGTCCCAAACCTAACTCGCGAGTAGATTCCAACTACTCGACTTGTACCGAAGTCCTATGAATCATTAAGCATAGCCTGTCTACTCGAGGTCTTAGACACTACCCTCACGCTAATGGAAAAGTTCTGGTCATGCAAGTGGGGTTCCATTCATCATACACCTAATGCACATACACACTTCACACTACGTATGTAAACAAAGTAAAAACTTTATAAAAGGCTTAATGCAAACCGGGGCTTGCCTTGTTGCAGCTGGTCAGGGGTTAAGTCTTTCGTCCGGAAGGAGGAAGTCAAGTACTTCTGGAGTCTCCTCGCCTTCAGCGACTACACGTTAATGAAATACTACATGTCAATTTAAATGCAATGTATAACTTAAATACATAATTACTAATAACTCTAGCTAACCCTCCCCTTTGGTTCTAAAATTTTTATGGTGGCTTGGTAGGGTCCTAACCAGAGTCTTGACCAAGTTTCATTTGAAACAAAGTTCATTTGAGCCTTGTACAAATAAAAGCCCATTTGGTCAATATTTGAGCCTCTAAGTAATTCCAGGGGTTTTCATGGCTCCACCCATTACTTTCTGGAAACTAGAATTTAAGGTGGTTCAAATGGAATTGGTTTCATGTCATTTGAAGCATTCTACTGAAAGTTATGCCCTAATTAAGATTTGAAAAATCTGAAAAATGTTTCTGTACATTTTTCTATTTTCTCAGGGCAGTTCACTTAATCACCCCATTAGGGGGACTAAATGAACTTGGATGAGTCTGAAAATTTTACTGTGACTCAAGGATTTTCCAATGAACCTCTCAGCCCAATTTCAGAATTTTTCATGAAGTAACTCTCCAGATAAAATTCCCAACAGTTTAAATTTAGGGAATTAATTCTGGAAAACTATTAGGTTTCATAAGCTGAAATTGGTATTGCTAGAAAGTACTCAAAATCCTGAGTTCAGCAAAATTTGGTTCACTGAATTTGGAGCTCCCTACACACAGTTATGAATTTCTAAAGTTTGAGTTGAAACTGGAATTGTTTTGCTATTGAAAAAGAACCTGGGCCCACGCTTTAAATCCCAGCCAGTGAAAACCCGAGAACACACGGGCCACAGGGTTACCCCGCGCGCAGCCACAGGGGATCCTGAGCCATATCCAATCCAGTTTTAAACTCCCCTCACTGACCGGTGGGCCTGCCCCACCCTTCTTCTTCCTCCGAACCCTTCTTCCCGCGCGCGCGCTGACCTCGTGGACCGAGGCGGCGCCTCGCCGGCTGAGCGTTTCCGGCCGTCTCCCAGCTGGAGGCTCGCCGCCTGGGGTTTTATGGGGCCGGGAAACTTGGTTGTGGGCTAGGTTCGGGCGCTAGGGGACCGGAACTGTGCCGGCGGCTTGCGGCGGTCTCGGGGGATGTTCGGCATCGTTGCCCGGTGGTTCTAGCCTGCCAATGACCCAGCCCATCCGTTCTAGAGCACCAGTGGGTGCTAGGGAGGCAAAGCAAGTACTCCCCTGCTCATGGAAACACCTCAAAAGGGGTTCTCACCGTGCGCCCGCTCCATGCTGCACGGTTGAGCTTGGAATGACATAAAATACCCCACCCCGTGTCAGTTTTCTAGCTAGGGTTGTGAAGGGAAATCGACCGCTAGCCAATCTAGTTCACGTGTGCACGGTTTGGTGGCCTATGAATGAAAATTACGGACGAATTCGACAGATTCTCACCTGGAGGTCCGAGTGTATGCGCCTGGAGAAAAACGTCAAATTGACGCTCGATGGTCTACCGTTGGGGCTGTGACTTGGTCAGGAGCAGCGTGACTATCCGGCGCGTCTCAGAGTGGCCTCGCTCGGCCATGGAAGCCTTTGGTCCGAGCTGCCCACGGTGAGCCGGTGTCGGCCGTTTTTCTCAGTTACCGCCGATAGTTGCCGAGCCAGGTTTCGGTGATGAAAACTCGACTGTCTTCGGGCTGAGGAGGTAGAGGACGAGTAGCTGGTGTTGTTTTTGGCTAGGAGAGGCGCTGCACGCGAAGGCTCGGCCGAATTCTTGATGGAAGTCGATCGGCGGCCGTAGGTCTGGTTCAGCGCGAGGCGACGTGGGCAGTGACGATCTTCACGTGGCTGTGCGCGTTATCATCGCTTCAGTCGGTCTCCCACGGCGCGCTCGGCTTGTGCGGTGTCCCTCCCACTCGGGCACGGGAGCAGGAGTTGGCGTGCTGTGCTCGATCGGCGTCGGTGAGAAACAGGCAGCTCTCGGTTGGAGAACAGTCCTCCCACTGACCTGTGGGCCCAACCTTCCCCCTAATCCTCTTTTCCCCATTTCTTCTGTAAATATCCCAGCTACTAAACATTGAATGAGAGACTTAGCCCCCAAGTATTGGTTTGAATTTGAGTTCTCAAATTTAAACTTTGTTGGGTTAAATTTGCTTCATGTTTAAACTGAAATTCAAATTCAGTTTTGAATTATTGAAAATTTAGCTCCCAACAAGATGAACTCCAATGGGGATGAAAATTGGTGGGCTAACTCAGAAAAATGTGCTGAGTTTGAATATGAAGCTAACTTTTGAATTTATGTGATAAAAGTTGCTGCAATTTTAATTTACATTCAAATTGGCCTCTTTTTCAATTGCCTCCCAATTTTGCCTCAAAAGTGTTGGGTTTGCATGAAACTTGGCTTGAATCTTCCCAAGACTTTTCAAGTCCTAGGGGTGAGCTCAACCTCTCATGTTCATGTGTAGAAATCCTACTTTGTGAAAGTGAAGGCTTTCCCCTCTAATCACTCTTTTGATGGAGGTTACTTGCTCTTCACAATTTTTCACAAGCTATCCACAACAAAAACTGTGGTGTTGTGAGGTGATGAAAAGTTTCTGCAAGTCCCTTTTTCTTGGGCTTTTACATCCCTCCCCCCTTAAAAGAATCTCGTCCCGAGATTATAAAAGAAGAGATAGCGATGTAAGAGGGACTTACCCGTGCTGAGATGCCATGAACTCCGGGTAATTTGAGCGAAGGAATTCCTCGCTCTCCCACGTCGCTTCTTCGGCGGTGTGGTTGCTCCGGAGTATTTTGTAGAACCACAATGTCCTGCTACGCGTGGTTCGGGCTTTCTCATCAATAATCGCCACCGGATATTCCTCATACGTTAAATCCGGTTGCAGCTCGCCGATGTCTTCGGTAGGAACAGCAGCGGTATGCTTCAGTCATTTTCTCAGTTGTGAAACATGGAAAATGTCATGGACACCAGGAAGAGATGCCGGTAGCTCCAGTCTATACGCCGCTGGTCCACACTTCTTTGTGATAGCATAGGGCCCAATGAAACGGGGAGCGAGCTTCGCCTTCACACCGAACCGGTGCACGCCCTTCATCGGAGACACGCGGAGGTACACGTGTTCATCAACGTCAAAGTGCAACGGTCTACGCCTCTTATCAGCGTAGCGCTTCTGCCGGGATTGAGCGGCCTTCAAGTTGGCTTGAATCGTCCAAACGCGCTCTTCGTCGTCGTTCACCACATCAACCCCGAATGTGACCCTTTCACTGGTCTCGCACCAGTTTAATGGGGTGCGGCATTTGCGACCGTAAAGAGCTTCGTAGGGTGCCATCTTGATACTCGCCTGATAGCCGTTGTTGTACGAGAATTCCGCCAATGGTAGGTGATCATCCCAGTTCCTACCATGGTGGATGGCACATGCTCTCAACATGTCTTCTAATACTTGGTTCACCCTCTATGTTTGCCCATCTGTTTGAGGGTGATAGGAAGAGCTCCTAATCAGCTTGGTACCCAATGCAGCATGTAGATGCTCCCAAAAGCGAGATACAAACAAGGCACCTCGGTCTGAGACTATGTCTTGGGTACCCCATGTAAGCATAGAATCTTCACTATGTACAGCTCCGCATATTTGCCGGCATTGTAACATATATTCACCTGGATGAAGTGAGCCGTCTTGGTTAACCGATCGACGATTACCCAGATGGAATCATGTTTGTTGGAAGTTAGGGGCAATCCCACAGTGAAATCCATGCTCACATCTTCCCATTTCCATGCCGGGATCTTCAGGGGTTGCAGCAGCCCTGATTTCTTCATATGATCAGCTTTCACTCGTCTACACGTATCGCACTCGGATACGTACTTCGCTACTTCCCGCTTCATCCGTGTCCACCAAAATTTCTTTTTCAAATCTTGGTACATTTTGTTGCTGCCTGGATGAATGGAGTATTTAGACAAGTGAGCTTCATTGAGGATCTTTTTCCTTAACTCCATATCCCGGGGTACGACTATGCGGTCATTGAAACATAGCGTCCCCTCATCATCCTTCCGGAAACATTTGATCTCCCCGTTGTCTGTCCGTCTCCAGAGATGTGCCATGCCTTTATTAGTCTTCTGAGCTGCAATGATGTCCTCCCTAATAGTAGGGATGAGGGCAAGGTTGTAAAGCGACCCATAAGGAACCAAGTATAAATTTGGCTCTTCCTCCTCCACCGGTGTAATGGTGAGGTGATGGACATGTGATTTCCAACTCAGCGCGTCGGCAACCACATTCGCCTTGCCTGGGTGGCAATGAATCTCAATTTCATAATCTTTGATCAGTTCTAACCACCTCCTTTGCCTCATGTTCAGCTCCTTCTGGGTGAAAATGTATTTCAAGCTCTTGTGGTTGGTGTAGAGATGCACCAGATTCCCTAGGAGATAGTGCCTCCACATTTTTAGCGCCAACACCACGGCAGCAAGCTCAATATCATGAGTGGGATAATGCTGCTCATGGTTCCAAAGTTGGCGTGAGCCATATGCGACCACACGTCCTTCCTGCATCAACACGCAGCCGAGTCCTATACCGGACGCGTCACAATAGACGTCAAAGGGCTTGGTTGTATCCGGTTGAGCTAAGACCGGGGCTGTTGTGAGATGCTTCACCAATGCTTGGAACGCTCCTTCGCACGCCGTGTTCCAAACATATTTTGTTCCCTTCTTCAGCAATTCTGTCATCGGCTTAGCGAGCTTGGAGAAGCTTGGAATGAATCTCCGATAGTATCCCGCTAACCCGAGGAAGCTTCTGACTTCATGAACTGAAGTGGGAGCTTCCCATTTCAGCACTTGCTCTATTTTGCTTGGGTCAACCGCTATGCCTTCGGCGGAGATAATATGTCCCAAGAATGGCACTTGGATGATCCAAAACTCGCATTTCCTGAACTTGGCGTAGAGCTTGTGGTCTCGTAATTGTTGAAGAACGATCCTCAAGTGTTCGGCATGTTCGGCTTCTGTCTTGGAGTAAACCAAGATATCATCGATGAACACTACCACGAACTTGTCCAGCTCCGGCATGAACACTGAGTTCATGAGATACATGAAATGGGCTGGAGCATTCGTGAGACCAAAAGACATGATGAGATATTCATATAATCCATATCTCGTCGAAAAGGCCGTCTTCGGGATATCCTCCGCCCGGATCTTTATCTGATGATATCCAGAGCGAAGGTCCATCTTGGAGAACACACTTGCACCCACAAGTTGATCAAACAATATGTCGATGCGGGGCAGTGGGTACTTATTCTTGATGGTGAAGGCGTTGAGCGGCCGGTAGTCCACACACATCCTCAAGGTTTCATCCTTTTTCTTCACGAACAGCGCCGAGCATCACCAAGGCGAGGAACTCGGTCTAATGAAACCCTTGCGCAACAGATCATTGAGCTGTTCTTTCAGTTCAGCCAGCTCATTCGGAGCCATTTTATAGGGTCTCCGTGATATGGGCATAGTCCCGGGTGCAAGTTCAATCTTGAACTCGACATCCCGCTCAGGTGGCATGCCCGGAAGATCATCCGGGAACACGTCGGGGTACTCCCGGACTACGGGGATGTCCTTAACTTGAGAGCTTCAGTATTATTAATCGCTGAAACCTCCCGGACTGGATTATCTAATAAGAGGGACTGTGGACGGTGTAGTGGGGAGTTGAGGTGAACCGTCCGTGCTAAAGTTTCCAGGACAGCGCCATGGTAGCTTAGCCATGACATTCCCAAGATTGCATCAATCTTCTGCCCCTCAAGGATAATCATAGTGGTGGGATATATCTTCCCACCTAAGCACAGTGGTGCTTTCGAAACCATCATAGTTGCTGAAATCTTTCCTCCCGGTGAGCAGATCATATAAGAACACTCGGTTGCAAAGGCTCCCAGCTGATGCTTAACCACATATGATGCACTTATGAAGATGTGGGTTGCACCAGAATCAAAAAGTATGATGATGGCTTGATTGTTTAGAGTGAACGTACCCGCCAGCACGTTGTCTCCCTCCGGGGCGTCCTCATTGTCGAGGTGGCGAACGCCCCCAGTCCGCTGACCAACCTTCTTGACCGGAGGTTGGCCTCGAGCACCACCCTGAAACTGGGCTTGCCCGCTGCTCTGCTGCCCCTGGGGACAGTCCTTCGGGAAATGGCCCGCCTGGCCACACTTGAAGCAAGTGAAACGGGGCGGTCCCCCGCTGATCGGTGGACGGAAACCCGGGGCGCGTTGTGGCGGTGGAAACGCCCGGGGTGCCGTCTGCTGCTGCTGCTGCTGTCTCAGTGGTGGCATCGGCGGTCGGAACGGAGGTGACTGAATAGATCGTCCCCCGAACGGTTGAGGTCGCGCCGGTGGGTGCCACTGCTGCCCGGATGGTGTCCGATACACCATGCGGTACTTCTGGGGAGCGCCACCCCCATTGCTTGGTGGAGCACTGTGCTTCCTATGCTCAGCTGCCAACTCCCGCTGAGCGTCCTCTTGCATAATCGCGGCATTGACTAGGTCGTTGAAGGTGCCGCGATTCCACTGAACGAGATGTGTCTTCATCTCGGGGTGTAACCCCCGATAGAAATGTTCCCGCTTCTTCTCTTCAGTGGAGATGTAGTCTGACGCATATTGCACCAGATGGTTGAAGGCACGGGAGTAGTCATGGGCACTCCTCCCGCCCTGCTTCAGTTCCAAAAATTCTTGGAACTTCCTCTTCATTATCCCGGGAGGGATGTGGTAGGCGCGGAACGCCTCCCGGAACTCTTCTCACTCCACGGCATGGCCAGCCGGACGTGAGGCGACATAGTTCGCCCACCACGCACCAGTGGCACCGTGAAGCTGCTGCGCCACGAACAGAGTCTTTTGCCGCTCCGTGCATTGGAGCAGCCCGAACTTGGACTCGATTGTCCGCAGCCAGTTGTCGGCCTCCAGTGGTTCTTCAGCTTCTGTGAACACTGGAGGGTGCGTACTCATGAAGTCCGAGTACAACACCTCACGGGGCTCACGAGGCCCTCTGTCTTGACGCCCCCCCCCCCCCCCCCCGCCTGGGACGTATTCTGCACAATCGTGTGGAGCAGGTCGGTCTGCTCCTCATGACCACCCACCAGTGCCGCTATCACATCCGCTAGAGTAAGCGGAGGCGGCGGTGGTGGCTGCTGCTGCGGGGTGCTGTCGTAGGCCGGTGGCTGGGAGTCATCACCTCCCTGTTGGCTAGAGCCACCAACCTCGTGCGTGGTCCTAGTGCGCACCATCTGCAACCATACGACAATGAACATCAGTCCCGCAACATATTTCAATGCAGTCAATTGAAATAGGCGTAAAAACATAATGACAATACCACATGCGATACATCTCGTATGTAGATAATGTAATAACTTTGCACAAGCTACACCATTACCAGACCAAATACAAGCTAGTTTAATCCAACTTGATGAACCTCCTCTTTGGAAGCTCACCACAACTAGGTTTGGTCACTACGAGATATTACTATCGCTTTGTCATCACGTAAACCACCCTTTTATCTTCAATACGACACAAACATGGTCTCTAGTAAAGAAGCTTGAGTGAGACCTATACTCAAATCTTTCACTAGTTGAAGATAACCTCTCATGAGTATGTTCTGCCCCATTGGAAGTACTCAAACCCCCTCTAGGGTGCAACAATCTCTCACATGAGTTCAACTATCCTTCCTCTGTCAGAATGACCAGTTTCTACATATCCAAGATTTTGATCTGGTTCTAGGCATTTTCATGACTCAAGCTGAATACCAAAGTTAAAGTTAACTTCAGTATCTTTCCAACGACTACTTATTTGCCCTCAGATCAGCTCTGTTAAAAAAAATTATGGTAATTCAAAGTCAGCAGAATTTCTGGAAGAATTTTAACAGCACCTCCCTTGGGAAGTTGCTGTTTTCCACTCTGGTTTCCACTGAAATCTGTGCTGAAATTTCAGAAACTTTGAATTGCAAAGATGTAACAAATCTTCTATCCTTTCTAAATATGTATCATATGACAATTTTAGATTTTTCTACTGGGAGTTATGTTTGAAAAACAGAACAGTCCAGAGAGTGTTTAACTATGCCCTGATTCTGGACAGTTTACATTTCTCTGGGATTCAAGCCATCTTAAGGTGTGTTTCAGCTCTGGAAGTATACAACAAAGTTGTAGAGTACTTAAATACCTTTCCATAACTATATAGCACACCTCCCTGGGATAAAAGACCTGTGAGTTATGCCCTGTTGAAGATCAGCAAACTTGCTGCCCAAAACAGAGCACTCTGTTTTTCAGTCTTTGAGAACTACACTCATCACCCTCCAATTTTTCTACCCAACCAGGGTCCTAAATGTTGAACCTAGTGATTTTAATTACTTGTTATCATTATTTTTCATGCATATGCCTATGATATCTCGGTACTACGTTCCTCTCAAAAGAAAATCCTAACCGGATTATACCGGCATATACGTCTCAAGTGTGGCACTAAACGGTCTATTGCACACGTTTACTACACGGATACATACGTGGTTAGTACCTGCAGAAGACCACACAATATTTATGCACTCAAAGGTTATTTCATTTCAGGCAGTTCCATATTTAAAAGTAAATACAAACGCCCTTATCATTGCCATACGGCCGTCCTTGAGTTAGGTCACGTCTCAAGGTACGTGATCGTGTTTCAACACCACACGACGGGGAACCCGAGTATGTCGTGAACGGGTCGTCACGGTTGGGAATGTTATCAACCCAACAGATACCACCTACTGCCCTGCAGGGCACGCCGATGGCAAGCGCTGTGTATGTCCTCCTGGGCTATTTCCAGACGAACACACTCTCGCGTTACCGACCACGCGATGGGGTCTCCACTTACTTGCCTAATGCACGTTAGGGATCAGCGTTTCATATGAACTCAGGAACATGAAGAGTCCAAGAGTTTCATATTGACGTCTCACACCAAGCTGTGAGACCTATCCCTGAACCACGTTCCTCGTCAGGGGAGCTAACCGAAATTGAAGCGCTTTCGGTGGCGTTCCTTACCATTCTTACCAGAGCGTAGGTGCGTCGTTACATAATCAAAATTCAGAATTATAACACATAGGTTAGTCTTTGCCACTTTAAGTAACTATGCTAATATAGTCCTTACTTGGGCAAACTACCGGATCCTCACCGTAAACCTAAGTTTTCCCATAATACAGTCCTTAAGTATTGTGCTATCCCCAATGCAGCTCTGATACCAAGCTGTGGCGGACCGGAATCCGCTCATCCAGGATCGCAAAGGGTGGTGCCGCACGATGCGACACCCGACAGCACACGTCATAAGAACACAATATATTACATGGGAAAAACAACTGAACTGTACAAACAGGTACAAACTATTGTTTATATTACACAGCGGGAGTCTAAATTACACAACTCACGCCCGCCTATCTAGCAAAAGTTGGTTGCCCAGCCCTAGGGCAACCCACACTAGCTGCACGTTTCAGCTCAGCGTGGCGTGTACGGCTCCCACTCAGCCGTAGTCCCCGACGGAGGGTAGCCCTCGCCGGTGGACTCGTATCCCGAGTCCGTGGGTGGCTCCTCACCTGAAAAACACTTAAGCAGCAACCGTGAGCACGATGGCTCAACAAGACTTAACCGACTCACCTAAGCATGGAACCCTACATGAGGGATACAATGAACATAGGAGAGTAACAGTGCATCAATGGACACGCCTACAAGTTCATCCTTAATTCATCTTTTAGCCACAAGTTACAGTTCGGGAATCTGAAATTCAGTAAGCAATATTTGGTGGCACACGTGTAGCAATACAATTATATCATGACAGCAATATTGAAGCATAACATTTCATACATTAACTACGTTACGACGCAGTGAACAAGCGGTACTCGTCACCGCGAGGGACGGCGAATCGACTCGATATACACCTGCAGGGAAACCCAAAGAGCATGTCACGTACGCCCACCCATGGAGCTGCACAGCACGCTCACTCGATGTCGTACGGGACAACCTTTCACCCAACAGCCCAAACGTCGAACCGGTCGCACCGAAACGAGCAGGAGGTTCCCTACATAGAGCATCTCTCTATGCCCGTTAGCAGATTCCCACCTTTCTGCCCTCAGCCTACACCTATAAATCGGTGCGTTATGCCTCGACGCCCAGAGGTTTAGGCTACATCGGTTTATCGGGGCCCATATATCCGATATGCCTTCGGTACGTTCAATACTTGTTCAGCAGGGCGGCACACGGATCGGTCCTCAATCGACACGGACAGGTCTGCGCACACAAGACTTCCTCTTGCTGCGCCCTAGCCCCTGCCTAGTCTCATTTTCATTATTAATGTGATCTCACATCACTCGAACCAAACCCGTGTGTCCCAAACCTAACTCGCGAGTAGATTCCAACTACTCGACTTGTACCGAAGTCCTATGAATCATTAAGCATAGCCTGTCTACTCGAGGTCTTAGACACTACCCTCACGCTAATGGAAAAGTTCTGGTCATGCAAGTGGGGTTCCATTCATCATACACCTAATGCACATACACACTTCACACTACGTATGTAAACAAAGTAAAAACTTTATAAAAGGCTTAATGCAAACCGGGGCTTGCCTTGTTGCAGCTGGTCAGGGGTTAAGTCTTTCGTCCGGAAGGAGGAAGTCAAGTACTTCTGGAGTCTCCTCGCCTTCAGCGACTACACGTGAATGAAATACTACATGTCAATTTAAATGCAATGTATAACTTAAATACATAATTACTAATAACTCTAGCTAACCCTCCCCTTTGGTTCTAAAATTTTTATGGTGGCTTGGTAGGGTCCTAACCAGAGTCTTGACCAAGTTTCATTTGAAACAAAGTTCATTTGAGCCTTGTACAAATAAAAGCCCATTTGGTCAATATTTGAGCCTCTAAGTAATTCCAGGGGTTTTCATGGCTCCACCCATTACTTTATGGAAACTAGAATTTAAGGCGGTTCAAATGGAATTGGTTTCATGTCATTTGAAGCATTCTACTGAAAGTTATGCCCTAATTAAGATTTGAAAAATCTGAAAAATGTTTCTGTACATTTTTCTATTTTCTCAGGGCAGTTCACTTAATCACCCCATCAGGGGGACTAAATGAACTTGGATGAGTCTGAAAAATTTACTGTGACTCAAGGATTTTCCAATGAACCTCTCAGCCCAATTTCAGAATTTTTCATGAAGTAACTCTCTAGATAAAATTCCCAACAGTTTAAATTTAGGGAATTAGTTCTGGAAAACTATTAGGTTTCATAAGCTGAAATTGGTATTGCTAGAAAGTACTCAAAATCCTGAGTTCAGCAAAATTTGGTTCACTGAATTTGGAGCTTCCTACACACAGTTATGAATTTCTAAAGTTTGAGTTGAAACTGGAATTGTTTTGCTATTGAAAAAGAACCTGGGCCCACGCTTTAAATCCCAGCCAGTGAAAACCGAGAACACACGGGCCACAGGGTTACCCCGCGTGCAGCCACAGGGGATCCTGAGCCATATCCAATCCGGTTTTAAACTCCCCTCACTGACCGGTGGGCCTGCCCCACCCTTCCGTTGTAGAGCACCAGTGGGTGCTAGGGAGGCACGGCAAGTACTCCCCTACTCATGGCAACACCTCAAAAGGGCTTCTCACCGTGCGCCCGCTCCATGCCGCACGGTTGAGCTTGGAACGACATAAAATACCCAACCCCGCGTCAGTTTTCTAGCTAGGGTTGTGAAGGGAAATCGACCGCTAGCCAATCTAGTTCACGTGTGCACGGTCTGGTAGCCTACGAACGAAGATTACGGGCAAATTCGACAGATTCTCACCTGGAGGTCCGAGTGTGTGTGCCTGGAGAAAAACGTCAAATTGATGCTCGATGATCCACCGTTGGGGCTGTGACTTGGTCAGGAGCAGCGTGACTATCCGGCGCGTCTCAGAGTGGCCTCGCTCGGCCGTGGAAGCCTTTGGTCCGAGCTGCCCACGGTGAGCCGGTGTCGGCCGTTTTTCTCAGTTACCGCCGATAGTTGCCGAGCTAGGTTTCGGTGGCGAAAACTCGACTGTCTTCGGGCTGAGGAGGTAGAGGACGAGTAGCTGGTGTTGTTTTTGGCTAGGAGAGGCGCTGCACGCGAAGGCTCGGCCGAATTCGTGATGGAAGTCGATCGGCGGCCATCGGGTTGGTTCAGCGCGAGGCGACGTGGGCAGTGACGATCTTCACGGGGCTGTGCGCGTTATCATCGCTTCAGTCGGTCTCCCACGGCGCGCTCGGCTTGTGCGGTGTCCCTCCCACTCGGGCGCGGGAGCAGGAGCTGGCGCGCTGTGCTCGATCGGCGTCGGTGAGAAACAGGCAGCTCTCGGTTGGAGAACAGTCCTCCCACTGACCTGTGGGCCCAACCTTCCCCCTAATCCTCTTTTCCCCATTTCTTCTGTAAATATCCCAGCTACTAAACATTGAATGAGAGACTTAACCCCCAAGTATTGGTTTGAATTTGAGTTCTCAAATTTAAACTTTGTTGGGTTATATTTGCTTCATGTTTAAATTGAAATTCAAATTCAGTTTTGAATTATTGCAAATTTAGCTCCCGACAAGATGAACTCCAATGGGGATGAAAATTGGTGGGCTAACTCAGAAAATTGTGCTGACTTTGAATATGAAGCTAACTTTTGAATTTATGTGATAAAAGTTGCTGCAATTTGAATTTACATTCAAATTGGCCTCTTTTTCAATCGCCTCCCAATTTTGTCTCAAAAAGTGTTGGGTTTGCATGAAACTTGGCTTGAATCTTCCCAAGACTTTTCAAGTCCTAGGGGTGAGCTCAACCTCTCAATCTCATGTGTATAAATCCTACTTTGTGAAAGTGAAGGCTTTCCCCTCTAATCACTCTTTTGATGGAGGTTACTTGCTCTTCACAATTTTTCACAAGCTATCCACAACAAAAACTGTGGTGTTGTGAGGTGATGAAAAGTTTTTGCAAGTCCCTTTTTCTTGGGCTTTTACAAATAACGTCGATTGGATCTGTAAAATTCGAGTTATGATCAAAACACCGAAGCACTGTCGTGCTGTCTAGAAACTCGACGAGAAAGACTTGACAAAAACAAGTCGGACGAACAAGGCACAAAAGCTCCTCTAAATTACGAATTTTATTGATCAAAACATAAGAGGAACAGCCCAAGGTCTTCTTGCCACGAGCTCTGGCCTCTCTTGCTTATATAACCAGCCCGGAGGCCAACCCAATTCAAACTAGGACTCTAATCCTACTCAGTTTCGGAATTGAAACTTTCCATAACTGCTCAAGACTCTTCTATACGCAGATAGAAGCAATCTTAAGACTTCCAAACACCTTAGGAACATATACCACATTCCTAAAACAACTCAACTTCGTGTCCCACACGAAATCCTATCATAACAACCTCAAATCTTTCCATATTTGAGCCATAACCGACTCAGCCGCAGCCTGAGTCCCATAATCCAGCCGGTTGGACCTTTCCTACCAATTTTTTACGTCCACATCTCTTCATGACGTCTTGGAACCATGTTACCACGTTCATGCACTCCTTGCACATGTGAAAACACCTTCTAACGACGTCCACGATACCTTCATATGCATTGTTCTTGATCAAAACATGCAGCGCGACCTCCTGATCAACTCAACCACAATTCCTCCCGAACTTGGTTGTTGAACCTCATCTTCTCCCTAAGACTAGTTCAATAGATCCCGACACCAGCCATATCTTGAACTCAAGTAACACCTTCACATGAATAAACAACAATACTTTCGAGCACAAGTCCGCGACTTGACTCACGTTAGTTCCGATAACCACAACGCCTTACGTGAACACCTCACATAAGCATGTTGCAAACCAGAGCAATATGTTAACCACCGTAAACAGCCATAACACTTCAAAAACTTAGTAAAAGAATACTAAGCAAACTTTCCATAGATGTAAAGCAAGTTCTAAACATTTGCATGGTAAAAATAGAACTATTGTGATTTAGCTCCGGATCTTGCCAAGGCTAACCGGACCTTGAGCCAGAGCTTACCAAAGCTAGTAGAACCTAGCACCGGAACTTACCAAAGCTAGTCGGACCTACTGCCGGAGCTAACCCAACACATGTCGGAACTAGCCATAGAAAGTCGGACCTTACGTCGGATCTTGTTGGAGCTTGGACCTAGAGTCAGACCTTGACAAAAACAGTGTTTTGGCAGAATTCAAAACTTTTATCGTCCTAGCCAATGTATTCAGCACAGATAGGTCTCATAATCTCTCCCTTGATGAATGCATTGGCAACACCACTTAAAATCCGAACATTGGCTTATTCACATGAAAAGATTTGAAAACAATCAAATGAGAAAGAAATTTCGAAACAAAAATTTCTGTGACACCCGGTTCCAGAAACAGAAACAAGTTAATGCATATGTGTGCCCAGGATGTTCATCACACATACACATGTAATCCATAAACTGAATTCAGAATATAACCACGAATAAATAGGGTTTAAGTACTTTATTACATTGACTCATTGTCTCACTCATGAATCTCTAACTTATTCTTGCAGCGGAAGTCTCTAAACGACAGCGGAAATAACGAAATAGCAGCGGCTCCATCTTCAACTCTACAGGCATGTTGACGGTAGTTCGCACGCCTAGTACTCCACATGGTCCTCGAAGTACTCTTCTCCTGTTGCTGATGTTTATGTGATAATGCAAGGGTGAGTACATGTCGTACTCAGCAAGTGCGGGAAAAATATGACATGTAGCTTACAACAAGGTAGGAATAAAAAAGGCTCATTGCAGCAAGCTAATTTTATTTCACAACATGATAAAAACAGAAACTATTTCTAAGTGATATTTGTCCCAACATGACCAAGTAATTCAGCATCATTTTCTCCATCATAATTCATCATTAATCTTTCTCAAGTTCATCTCATACTCATAAACATTCATAACCATCTCATATTCATATAACCGAAGCCAAACTTATTTTCATAATTCAAAACAGACCAAAAACCAATCTAATGACCATACCATAACCATACCGAACATCCATCCCATGTTTTTCCCTCTAATCATGTGAGTTGACCAGGTGCTTGTGACCAGAAGCACGGCTATCATGATAGCTTTACACTCTGCAGAGGTGGCACCATTTTACCCACAAGTTTGTGATTTTGTCACCCGTCGGCGACTGCAAAACCTCAATTATACCAGTACAAAACCGTCGGTGTATGGCCAAGAGATCACAAAATAGACTTTACAAAGGGGCTACTAGATGTATGGACTCACTGAGGTTTCACCGGCAGGCTCGAATCACCATTCTCCCACCCACGGGCCCCCTCTTGTGCCATGCAGTTCCCAGGGCAGTCCTCTCTCGACTCCCATTCCCCGTGCCATCCACGGTCCATGACAAGCTAGAAACACACCTAATTAGTCAGCTAAGCCGCACCCATATTTGGCCTTGTGGTGGCACTGTTTTCCTGGCATGTGCTGGCATGAACCGGTCCTTAGATCTACGGCAAGTAAACCACCATCTCATTCAGCAACATCCACGAACCAAGCTTGCCTAGATCTCCCCAGATTCCATGCTCATTAACATCATCAAGTTCTCATCACCATTATTCATATGAGTGCAGTAGCTAACCATGTTTTAACTCAGCTTTCCGTATCCCGTAGATTAAGCGAAGCAAAAAGGAAAAAACGACCATACCCGACTCATCAACTTTTCTGGCGACAAGGATGGTTAACAAAACTAGTAAACTCCTATAAAAGGGTGTCCCATCAAGTTGACTCAAGTATACGAGTTTTTGCAAACAAAACAGTTTCAAAACATGGGATCAATATGGTCAAGGGGCACTTGCCTTGCTCCCGTGGCTCTTGTTGCTCAAGCGTCTCGAAGTCTTGGCGCTGTAGTTCTTCGTAGATGGCTTCCTGAGCTTGTCCTTCTACTCACGACCACGCACATACAAAATTTACAGAAATCAAACATCATGCACAACTCTACTCAAGATGCAATGGTGTAGATGAATGCAAATCATATGGTGCTGTTTTATTAAACCAGTTTGTACGTGTTCTTGCATGTTTTGATGGGCTTTCATGGGGTTTTATGATGAACAAGGGTGTAGGGATCAAGTGTGGACGTGGTGATGATCTTGACTCAAGATCTAGATCAATTCCACCGTCAAAAATCGATCAAAACGTGATCTGTCCACATGAAAAAGTTTCTGTTCGAAAGGAGCGAAGAAAACGGATGTGTAGAAACAGCGACGACGTTGTAGATGGGTAACGAGACCTACCTCACTTCCCTTATGATCGCCGGCTCTTTTCTGGCGACGGCGAGGCGTGACGGGGCTCGTCGGCGGGCTCACCGGCGACTGAACTCCGGCGATGGGGGTGTGTGTCCAACTCGGCGAGTTGGGGCTAGGGCCTCCAAGTCGTCGACTTGGGAGGGGGAAAAAGGAAAGGGGTTACGGCCAAGGGGGTTTCGGGTTCTATTTATAAGGGGAAAAAGAGGAGTCCTGCTCCAATTGGAGCTCAAATAAGAGTCCTACTCAATTTTGGATCTCAACAAACTTATCTTTTCAGTTAGGTGCGGCAGCAATGTCAGAAAAATTTGGGCAAATTGTGTCGGTACCCTCAGTACCGAGTACCCCATGCACAGGAGGAAAAACCCGCCTAAGGGCCTCGCCCCCTCCACAGGGTGAGCTCCGAAGACGCCACGTGTCCAGTGCGGCCGGGCCTCCCTTCTCCTCAGGGGTGAGCTCCGAGGGCGCCACGTGTATAGCGGGGCCAGGTCTCCCTTCTCCTCAGAGGCGAGCTCCGAGGGCGCCACGTGTCCAGCGGGGCCAGGCCTCCCTTCTCCTCAGAGGCGAGCTCCGAGGGCGCCACGTAGCCAGCGGTGCCGGACCTCACCTCCTCCGCGGAGGTGAGCTCCGAAGGCGCCACGTGTCCAGCAGGGCCGGGGAAAGTGTCGACAGCGCACTTCGACGAATTGGAATTGGCTCATTTCAGCTATCTTTTTCCCATCCCCCACCATTTTTATGATTCTTTCTCCGTTTCTACTTCATTTATAATGTTCCTCTATATGAAAAATGTATGCAATGCATGGAAACGAATTTGAGGGTGTTACAAACCTACCCCCTTAAACTGAATCTCACCCTCGAGATACAATAGAGTAGAGAATAGACGAGGGAATTCTGCCTTGAGGTCTTCCTCACGCTCCCATGTAGTTTCAGCTTCCGGGTGATGGCTCCACTGTACCTTGCACCAACGGATCACTTTGTTCCTCGTGACCCTTTCCTTCACGTCCAAAATTTGGACGGGATGCTCCACATAGGTCAGATCCTCTTGAAGCTCGAGCTCATCCATCCGTACTTGTTCTTCCGGTACTCTTAAGCACTTCTTGAGTTGGTATACGTGAAACACGTCGTGTACGTCGGAGAGGTGCGTTGGCAGCTCTAGTTGATAGGCTATTTCTCCTTGCTTGCCCAAAATCTTAAATGGCCCGATGTAGCGAGGTGCTAATTTGCCCTTGACGTTGAACTGTCGTTGGCCTCGGATAGGAGATACCTTAAGGTACACGAAGTATCCTACTTCGAAGGTCAATCTTCTTCGCCTAGTGTCTGCATAACCTTTTTGTCGTGACTGAGCAGCCTTCAAATTCTATCGTATCGTTTGGACTTGCTTTTCGGCGTCTTGCAGCACTTCGGGTCCAAACACTTGGCTCTCTCCGGTCTCATTATAGAACAGCGGCGTTCTACACCGTCTACCATACAATGCTTCGAAAGGTGACATCTTCAAGCTGGCTTGATAGCTGTTGTTGTATGAGAATTCAGCATACGGCAAGCTCCTATTCCAACTGCGCCCATGTTTCAAGGCGCAAGCTCTCAACATGTTTTCCAAAATTTGATTTGTCCTCTCAGTTTGCCCGTCAGTTTGCGGGTGATAAGCGGAGCCGAAATTCAGCCGTGTACCCATGGCTTCATGCAGCTTCTTCCAGGACCTAAAGGTAAATTGAGAACCCTGATCTGAAACTATCCTCTTCGGAACTCCATGGCGACACACGATTTGCTCCATATACAGCTCGGCTAGTTCTGCGACGTGGTACGTGGTCCTAACAGGAAGGAAATGGGCTGTTTTCATCAATCGGTCCACAATAACTCAAATGGAGTCGTAACCCGACCGAGTACGTGGCAATCCAACAATGAAATCCATGCTGATATCTTTCCACTTCCACTCGGGTACTTTCAATGGCTGCAACAGTGCAGCGGGTCTTTGATGTTTGGCCTTCGCTCATTGGCACGTGTCGCATAAGGCAAAATATTCTGCTATGTCCCTTTTCATACCATCCCACCAATAGCAGGTTTTCAGGTCCTTGTACATCTTTGTACAGTCGGGATGTACGGAATAAGGTGAGTCATGTGTCTCCTTTAATATCGTGTCGCGGATGTGCTTCACGTTAGGCACACAAATCCTTTTCCCTAACCAAAGCGTGCCCTTCTCGTCTTCCTTGAAATCCTTTTCTATGCCTTGTAGGATTCTTTCCTTGATTTCCTTGATTTCCTCATCCGTTGCTTGGTCATCTCGTATCTCTTGTTCCAGCAAAGAGTTGAATTCTATCACTTCCATCTCGTTCAAGAACCCAAGATGTAACCGTTCGAACTCCTTGCGCAGATCGGGCGGTAGCTCTCGAACCGTGAGTTAGTGACATGCTCCCTTTCGGCTCAACGCATCAGCTACTATATTGGCCTTTCCGGGATGATAATTGATTCCAACATCATAATCCTTGATGATCGACGTTGCCTCAAATTCAGATCCGTTTGCATGAATATATACTTGAGGCTTTTGTGATCCGTATAGATCTCACATCGGTGGCCAAGGATATAATGGCTCCAAATCTTCAAGGCATGTACCACGGCTGCAAGTTCCAATTCATGTGTGGGATAATTCAGCTTGTGTTTCCTTAGTTGTGTCGACGCATAGGCTACCACTTGTCCATCTTGCATGAGCACACATCCAAGCCCTTGTCTTGATGCGTCACAATATATATCGAAACTCTTGCTCACGTCCGGCAATACCAAAACCGGCGCTGTGGTTTGTCTTTTCTTGAGCTCCTCAAAGCTTTCTTGGCACACTGGTGTCCACTGAAATGCTTTTCCCTTCATTAGCAATTCAGTCATAGGCTTCGCTATTTTGGAGAAATCCTTGATGAACCGTCGGTAGTATCCAGCCATCCCAAGGAAACTCCGAATATCTCTCACATTCTGCGGTTGGTTCCACTTCAGAACATCTCCCACTTTTCTGGGATCAACCGATACTCCTCTCTCGGAGATCATGTGGCCTAGGAACGATATCTCCTTTAGCCAAAATTGACACTTGCTGAACTTGGCATACAATTGATGCTCTCGTAGTTTCTACAATGTCAATCTCAAATGTTCTTCATGTTCTTCCTCGCTTTTTGAATACACCATGATATCATCGATGAAAACCATGACGAACTTGTCCAAGTACTCCGTGAAGACCTTATTCATGAGGTACATAAAGTATGCGGGTGCATTCGTTAACCCAAAAGACATAACGGTATATTCATACGAACCATACCGTGTTCGAAATGCAGTCTTGGGTATGTCGGAGGGCTTAATCTTCAGCTGGAAGTATCCCGACCGAAGATCAATCTTGGAGAAAATTCGGGCACCTTTCATTTGGTCGAATAGGTCCTCTATACGGGGCAGGGGTATTTATTCTTGATCGTCACCTCATTGAGTGTGACGCCCGGATTCCGTAGAACACCACGGAACCCTAGCTGATGCATATGTGTGCCCAGGATGTTCATCACACATACATATGTAATCCACAAACTGAATTCAGAATAATACCACGAATAACAGGGTTTTATTACAATGCCTCATGAGTCTTTAACTTATTCTAGCAGCGGAAGTTTTATTCTAGCCGCAGAAGTCTTATTCTAGCAGCGGAAGTCTTCTAAACTATTGCGGAAGCAAACTAAGCAGCAGCGGCTCCATCTCCTACTCCACAGGCAAGTTGATGGTAGATCACATTCCTAATACTTCACATGGTCTTTAAAGTACACCTCTCCCGTTGCTGATGATGAAGTAATAATGCAAGTTTGAGTACATGACATACTCAGCAAGTGCGGGAAAATATGATATGTAGCTCACAGCAAGGTAGGTATAAAAAGGCTCATTGCGGAAAGCAAAGTTTATTTCACAAAGCATGATAAAAACAGCAACTAGCTTTAAGTGAATGTAATCCCAACATTTATTCAATAAAAACATCAACATACCTCCATCATGTTCCACCTCTTTTCATGTCTCATCAGACATTCATCTTTCTCAACTTTTTCTTATGCTTATGAATAACATCTCGTATTCATTACCATTTCATCTCAAATTCAATTTCCATCTCATAACCGAGACCAAAGCTCATTATCATGACTCAACAGTCATGAAACCAATCTCATCACCAAGACTCAACAGTCCCGAAACCAAGACCAAAGACCAACCATGACCAAACCATAACCAAACCAAATACTAACTCAATCACCATCCCAATAACCATCCCATCTAATCATGGAAGTTGGCCAGGTGCTTGTGACCGGAAGCACGGCTATCATGATAGTTTTATACCCTGCAGAGTTTGCACCACTTTGCCCACAAGTTTGTGATTTCGTCACCCATCGGCGACTGCAGAACCTCCATTATACCAGTACACAACCGTCGGTGTATGGCAAGGAGATCACAAAATAGCCTTTACAAAGGGGTTACTAGATGTATGGACTCACTAAGGTTTCACCAGGAGGCTCGAATCACCATTGTCCCACCTACGGGCCCCCTCTTGTGCCATGCAGTTCCCAGGGCAGTTCTCACTCGACTCCCATTCCCCGCACCTTCCACGGTCCATAACAATCTAGCAACTTACCTAATTAGTCAGCTAAGTCGCACCCTTACTTGGCCCTCTGGTGGCACTGTATTCTTGGCATGTGCTCGCATGAACCGGTCCTTAGATCTACGACAAGTAAACCACCATCTCATTCTACCTCATCCACGAACCAAGCTTGCCTAGATGTCCCCTGATTCATGTTCATTATCATCATGTTCTCATTAACATTATGAGTGCAGTAGCTAGACACATTCTATCGCTTCCCATATCCCGTAGATTAGCGAAGCCGAAAAGAAAAACGACCATACCTGACTCATAAACTTCCCTAGCGACAAGGGTGGTTAACAAAAATAGTAAACTCCTATAAAAGGGTTTCCCATCAAGTTGACTCAACATACATAGTTTTCGCAAACAAAGCAGTTTCCAAAAACATGGGATCAATATGGTCAAGGGGCACTTGCCTTGTTCCTGTGGCTTCTGTTGCTCACAGGTCTCGAAGTCTTGTTGTTGTATCTCATCGTAGATAGCTCCCTGAGCTTGTCGTTCTACTCAGGATCACGCATATACAAGATTTACAGAGATCAATCATCATGCACAAACTTTACTCAAGATGCAATGGTGCATATGCATGCTAATCCTATGGTGTTGTTTTATTAGATCAGTTTGTACGTGTTCTTGCATGGCTTGCATGGGTTTGCATGGGTTTTTACGATGAACAGAGGTGTAAAGATCAAGTGCGTACATGGTGATGATCTGGACTCAAGATCTAGATCAAACCGATCAACATGTGATCTGTCCACGAAAAAGCTTCTGTTCGAAGGGATCGAAGAAACTGATGTGAAGAAAACCGCGGTGAGATCGTAAGGTGGTAACGAAGACCTACCTCACTTCTCCTTGGTCTTGGGGTCTTTCTCCTAGCAAGACAGATTGTCGGGGCTCTCTTCCGGTGATGGCGAGCTCGTCGGCGGTCTCCGGTGACTGAACTCCAGCGAAGGGAATTAACTCGACGAGTTGGGGGCTAGGGCCTCTAAGTCGTTGGCTTGGAAAAGATGTTACGATCAAGGGGTGTTTCGGGTTCTATTTATAATCGGGAAAAGAAGAGTCCTACTACGATTGGATTTTAAATAAGAGTCCTATTTGATTTGTTTGGGATCTTAACAACTTATCTTCAGTAGATTTGGTGCAGTATCAATCGTAGAAGAAATCATGTCGGTTTCTTTTGTATCAGGCGCTCGCGCACAGGGCAAAACCACTTAGGGACCTCGTCCTTCCGCATAGATAAGCTCCGGAGGTTCCACGTGTCCTGCGGGGGCCGGGCTTCCCTTCTTACATAGGGGCGAGCTCTGGTTGCGCCACGTGTCAGGCGGGCGGGACCTCCCTCTTCCTCAGAGGCGAGCTCCGCGTGCGCCACGCGTCCTGGCGGGCGGGACCTTCCCTCTTTCTAGAGACGAGCTCCGCATACGCCACGTGTCAGTGCCGGACCTCCCCTCTCTTCGGAGGTGGCTCCAAGAGTGCCACGTGTCAGTGCCGGAACTCCCCTCTCTTCGGAGGTGGGCTTCGGAAGTGCCACGTGTCCTAGAAGTGCCGAATCTCCTTTCTGCCCAGAGATGAGCTCCGAGGTCAACACGTGTACAACTGCGTCGGACCTCTCTTCTCCCCGGAGGTAAGCTCTGAGAACGACACGTTTCAAGCAGTGTCGGACCTCTCGGAGGTGAGCTCCGAGAGCGACACGTTTCAAACTGGGCCGGACCTCTCGGAGACGAGCTCCGAGAGTGACACATGTCCCGTGAGTTGGACCTCCCTCTTCTCCGCGGTGACTAGCTCCGAAGGTGACACGTGTCCTGGGGGGGCTGGCCTCGCACCTCCGCAGAGGCTAGCTCCGGGGGCAACATGTGTCCCACGGGGTCGGACCTCGCCCTTCCGCAAAGGCAAGCTCCGAGCCTGCCACGTGGCCAGTTAGCGGTGGACCTCTCCCCCTCCACGGGGATGAGCTTCGAAGGTGCCACGTGGCCAGCGGGCGGCGGGAAGTGTCTATGGCGCTCCTCGGTGAACTGGAACTGGCTCTTTTTAGTTATCTTTCTGATTCTTTCTTCGTTTCTACTTCTTTAAAATGCTTCTCTACATGAAATATGAATGCATGCATGAATTACGAAATTGAGGGTGTTACAAACCTACCCCCCTTAAATTGAATCCCGCCCTCGAGATTCGATGGTGTACAATAGATGAGGGAATTCTGCCTTGAGATCTTCCTCACGCTCCCATGTAGCTTCGGCTTCCGTGTGATGGCTCCATTGTACTTTGCACCAACGGATCACTTTGTTCCTCGTGACCCTTTTCTTCACGTCCAAAATTCGGACAGGGTGCTCTACATAGGTCAAATCCTCTTGAAGTTTGAGTTCTTCCATTTATACTTGCTCTTCCGGTACTCTCAAGCACTTCTTGAGCTGGGATACGTGAAACACGTCATGCACGTCGGATAGGTGCATCGGGAGCTCTAGTTGATAGAATACTTCTCCTCGCTTGCCCAAAATCTTAAATGGCCCGATATAGCGAGGTGCTAGATTGCCTTTGACGTTGAAACGTCGTTGGCCACGGATAGGCGATACCTAGTCTCCTACTACGAAAGTCAACTTTCTTCGCCTATTGTCCGCATAGCCCTTTTGGCGTGACTGAGCGGCCTTCAAGTTCTCCCGTATCGTTTGGACTTGCTTCTCAGCCTCTTGCAGCACTTCTGGTCCAAACCTTGGTTCTCTCCGGTCTCGTTCCAAAAAAACGGCGTCCTACATTGTCTACCATATAATGCTTCAAAAGGTGACATATTCGAACTAGCTTGATAGCTGTTATTGTATGAGAACTCGGCATACGGCAAACTCCGATCCCAACGACGCCCATGTTTCAAGGCGCAGGCTCTCAGCATGTCTTCCAAAATTTTGGTTTGTCCTCTAGGTTTGCCCATCGGTTTGTGGGTGGTAAGCGGAGCTGAAATTTAACCGTGTACCCATGGCTTCATGCAGCTTCCTCTAGAACCTAGAGGTAAACTGAGTACCCCGATCTGAGACTATCCTCTTTGGGACTCCATGGCGGCACACGATTTGCTCCATGTAGAACTCGGCTAGTTGTGCAACGTTGTACTTGATTTTAACGGGAAGGAAATGAGCGGTTTGCGTCAATTGGTCCACAATAACCCAGATGGAGTCGTAACCTGACTGAGTACGTGGTAATCTGACGATGAAATCTATACTGATGTCCTCCCACTTCCACTCGGGTACTTTCAATGGTTGCAACAGTCCAGCGGGTCTTTGGTGTTTGGCCTTCACCCGTTGGCATGTGTCGCATAGGGCAACATATTCAGCTATGTCCCTTTTCATACCATCCCACCAGTAACAAGTTTTCAAATCCTTGTACATCTTTGTACTGCCGGGATGTATGGAATAAGGTGAGTCATGTGCCTCCTTTAATATCATGTCGCGGATGTGCTTCACGTTAGGCACACAAATCCTATTCCCTAATCAAAGCGTACCCTTGTCGTCTTCCTTGAAGTCCTTTTTACGCCTTGTCGGATTCTTTCCTTGATCTCCTTGATTTCCTCATCCGTAGCTTGGCCATCTCTTATCTCTTGTTCCAACAAAGAATGGAGTTCCATCACTTCCATCTCGTTCAAGAATTCGAGATGTAACCGTTCGAACTCCTTGCGTAGCTCGGGCGGTAGCTCCTGAACCGTGATTTGGTGACATGCTCCCTTTCGGCTCAATGCATCAGCTACTACATTGGCCTTTCCGGGGTGATAGTTGATTCCAACATCATAATCCTTGATGAGTTCCATCCATCGACGTTGCCTCAAATTCAAATCCGTTTGGGTGAATATATACTTGAGGCTTTTGTGATCCGTATAGATCTCACATCGATGACCAAGGATATAATGCCTCCAAATCTTCAATGCATGTACCACGGCTGCTAGCTCCAAATCATGTGTGGGGTAATTCAGCTCGTGTTTCTTGAGTTGCCTCGACGCATAGGCTACCACTTGTACTTCTTGCATGAGCACACATCCAAGCCCTTGTCTTGATGCGTCACAATATATGTCAAAGCTCTTGCTCACGTCCAGCAATACCAAAACCGGTGCTGTGGTTAGCCTTTTCTTGAGCTCCTCGAAGCTCTCTTGACACATGGGTGTCCACTGAAATGCTTTTCCCTTCATTAGCAATTCAGTCATAGGCTTCGCTATCTTGGAGAAATCCTTGATGAACCGACGGTAGTATCCAGCCATCCTAAGGAAACTCCGAATATCCCTCACGTTTTGCGGTTGGTTCCACTTCAGAACATCTCCCACTTTTCCGGGATCAACCGATATTCCTTCCTCGGAGATGATGTGGCCTAGGAACGATATCTACTTTAGCCAAAATTGACACTTGCTGAGCTTGGCATACAATTGATGCTCTCGCAGCTTCTGCAATGTCAATCTTAAATGTTCTTCATGTTCTTCCTCACTTTTTGAATGCACCATGATGTCGTCGATAAAAAACATGACGAACTTGTCCAAGTACTCCATAAAGACCTTGTTCATGAGGTACATGAAGTATGCGGGTGCATTCGTTAAACCAAAAGACATAACGGTATATTCATACGAACCATACCATGTTCGAAAGGCAGTCTTGGGTATGTCGGAGGTTTTAATCTTCAGTTGGAAGTATCCCGACCGAAGATCAATCTTGGAGAAAACTCAGGCTCCCTTCATTTGGTCGAACAGATTCTCTATACGGGGCAGAGGGTACTTGTTCTTGATCGTCACCTCATTGAGAGACCTATAGTCCACGCACATCCTTTGGGTCCCATCCTTCTTGTCTACGAAGAGCACGGGGGCTCCCCATGGTGACGAGCTTGGACGTATAAAACCCTTTTCTAGCTGCTCTTGAATTTGCTTCTTGAGCTCCACTAGTTCATTGATGGGCATCCTATATGGTCTCTTTGCTATAGGTGCAGTTCCGGGTACCAAATCAATGGCAAACTCAATGTCTCGGTCAGGTGGCATACCTGGAAGTTCTTCCGAGAACACGTCCAAAAATTCTTGAACCACCGGAATGCTATCAAATGTTGCTTCTTCGACGTGGTTCAACGTTGCCTTCTCGGTTGCCGGTTGGGCTGACTCGAACTCAATACGGGTACCGTGCTCGTTTGTCAACTGCACGCTCCTCTCAGCACATTGGATCACTCCATTGTGCTTGCTTAACCAATCCATTCCGAGTATTATGTCAAGCCCTTGGGAATCCAAGACAATGATGTTGGCAAGGAAGTCTACCCCCCTTATTAAGGTTTACTTTCGGACATACTATATTAGTCCTCATATCTCCCCCGGGAGAATTAACTAACATAGTATATTTCAAGTCTGATATGGGCAGATTATACTTGGCAACATACTTGGATGATATGAATGAATGCGATGCTCCGGAACCAAATAAAATGGTGACTGGGTTGGAGTTGGCAAGGAACATACCAATCACGGCGTCCTCGGCCTGTTGCGCTTCCTCAGCAGAGACATGGTTCACGTTGCCGCGAGCGTAGTTCTGCTATCCACGGTTTCCTTGCGTAGCTCCTCCGTTCGGCCGTGGGTTCTGCTTGGGCGCATTGCTTGGTTGTCCAGAAACTTTCCTCGGGCACTGACTTGCAAAGTGTCCCGTTTCTCAGCATGCAAAGCATGCCTTGTTGCCCAAGACAGCGTGGACGTTGGGGCGAGGGTGGTTTTGAGTATAAGCACCCATGTTTTGATGGGGTGCAGGAGGCAAAGGCACACGAGGTGCTTGCATAACAGGACGTTGTTGTGGTGGTTGGTTAGGGCGAAAAGCAGGAGTAGTCGACCCATACTGTGGTGCAGCTAGGGGCATGTACCGAGGTCGTACGTTGCTCCCTTGTGGCTGGTATGGCATCTTTCTTTTGCCCTCTTGCTCGATCTCTCGGATCTTGCTCTCAACCACTATGGCTTTGTCAACTAGCTTCTGGAAGCTCGCATAGTCATTGTTGAGGAGCTGAACCTGGATCTCATTGTTGAACCCTCTCATGAACAAATACTACTTCCATTGGTCTGAGTTGACATCTTCGGGGGCATACCGTGACAGTTGCTTGAACTTGTTGAGGTACTCATTCACGCTCTTCCTGCCCTGGCGGACACCTTCAAGCTCTTGTCTTTTGAGCATCATGACTCCAACAGGAACGTAGTGAGAGCGGAAGCTCTCCTTGAACTCTGCCCAAGTTATAGTCTCCGGGTTGACATGAGCGTTGCATAGAGCGTCCCACCAATTAGCGGCTGCTCCCATAAGTTGGTTCGATGCGAAGAGAACTTTCTCTCGATCATTGCACTGAACTATGGCAAGCTTCTTCTCCATGGACTTCAACCAATCATCGGCCTCCATGGGATCATTAGCTTGTGAAAAGGTAGGGGGTCGAGTCCTCATGAACTCTACCAATCGGTTGTGAGCCGGCGGTGGTGGCGGTGGTGGTGGCGGAGGTGCAGGAACGGGATTGTTGTTGTTGGCTTGCAGCTGACCCAAAGTTTTAATCATTGTTTGCATGAGCTGATTCTGCATAGCCATCAACCTTTCAAGGTTGTTTCCACCGGCCTCAGGGTTGACATTCTCAGGAACCTCGATGTGGTCATCCTCTTGGTTGCCACAGACGTTCCTCCTTTGTCAGCCGGCGTTTTCTCTCACCATCTATGAGAGAGAGTTGGGTAGAATAGAGGTTAGAAGTTTAGATGAATCCCCCCAACTATATGCATCAAGGTGGATTGACTACATGTATCAGTCTTTATGAGGATGTGAACACATGCCAAAGCATCTCACATCTCTCTACTATGTCTGGATATGGACAACGCTTGAGACGTCCCACAACTCACACTAAGCACACAATCACAAGCAATCATCACAAAAGTCCGCACAACTCCTATTCAAGCTTATTCAATGGGAGTCCTATGTGTTTTTAGAGTGATACCTATATGTGACTTCGTCCTATAGTCAATGTGGTTCGGGGTGATACCTATGATACCAATCTATGATCAATCTGTGACTTCTCCTAGTCTTGCATCCTACGGCCAAGGTGGTTCTGATGCCAATCTATGCATTCTAGGCTTGCATTCTACGGTCATAGTGGCTCTAATGCTAATCTATGACTAGGCCTGCGTCCTACGGTCAACTTGGTGATTTTGATAATAATCTGTGATTTCTATCTAGGCTTGTGACCTACAGTCAACCGTGGCTCTGATACCAATCTGTGACGCCCGGATTCCATAGAACACCACGGAACCATAGCTGATGCATATGTGTGCCCAGGATGTTCATCACACATACACATGTAATCCACAAACTGAATTCAGAATAATACCACGAATAACAGAGTTTTATTACAATGTCTCATGAGTCTTTAACTCATTCTAGCAGCGGAAATCGTATTCTAGAAGCGAAAGTCTTTATTCTAGCAGCGGAAGTCTTCTAAACTATTGCGGAAGCAAACTATGCAGCAGCGGCTCCATCTCCTACTCCACAGGCAAGTTGAAGGTAGATCACATTCCTAAAACTCCACATGGTCTTCAAAGTACTCCTCTCCTGTTGCTGATGATGAACTAATAATGCAAGTTTGAGTACATGACGTACTCAGCAAGTGCGGGAAAATATGATATGTAGCTCACAGCAAGGTAGGTATAAAAATGCTCATTGCGGAAAGCAAAGTTTATTTCACAAAACATAATAAAAACAAAAACTAGCTTTAAGTGAATGTAATCGCAACATTTATTCAATAAAAACATCAACATACCTCCGTCATGTTCCACCTCTTTTCATGTCTCATCAGACATTCATCTTTCTCAACTTTTTCTTATGCTCATGAATAACATCTCGTATTCATTACCATTTCATCTCATATTCAATTTCCATCTCATAACCGAGACCAAAGCTCATTATCATGACTCAACAGTCATGAAACCAATCTCATCACCAAGACTCAACAGTCCCGAAACCAAAACCAAAGACCAACCATGACCAAACCATAACCAAACCAAATACTAACTCAATCACCATCCCAATAACCATCCCATCTAATCATGGAAGTTGGCCAGGTGCTTGTGACCGGAAGCACGACTATCATGATAGTTTTATACCCTGCAGAGTTTGCACCACTTTACCCACAAGTTTGTGATCTCGTCACCTGTCGGCGACTGTAGAACCTCCATTATACCAGTACACAACCGTCGGTGTATGGCCAAGAGATCACAAAATAGCCTTTACAAAGGGGTTACTAGATGTATGGACTCACTAAGGTTTCACCAGCAGGCTCGAATCACCATTGTCCCACCTACGGGCCCCCTCTTGTGCCATGCAGTTCCCAGGGCAGTCCTCACTCGACTCCCATTCCCCGCACCTTCCACGGTCCATAACAATCTAGCAACTTACCTAATTAGTCAGCTAAGCCGCACCCATACTTGGCCCTGTGGTGGCACTGTATTCCTGGCATGTGCTCGCATGAACCGGTCCTTAGATCTTCGGCAAGTAAACCACCATCTCATTCTACCTCATCCACGAACCAAGCTTGCCTAGATCTCCCCTGATTCATGTTCGTTATCATCAAGTTCTAATTAACATTATGAGTGCAGTAGCTAGACATATTCTATCGCTTCCCATATCCCGTAGATTAGCAAAGCCGAAAAGAAAAATGACCATACCCGACTCATAAACTTCCCTGGCGACAAGGGTGATTAACAAAACTAGTAAACTCCTACAAAAGGGTTTCCCATCAAGTTGACTCAGCATACATAGTTTTCGCAAACAGAACAATTTCCAAAAACATGGGATCAATATGGTCAAGGGGCACTTGCCTTGTTCCTATGGCTTCTGTTGCTCACGGATCTCGAAGTCTTGTTGTTGTAGCTCATCGTAGATAGCTCCCTGAGCTTTTCGTTCTACTCACGATCACGCATATACAAGATACGGAGATCAATCATCATGCACAAACTTTACTCAAGATGCAATGGTGCATATGCATGCTAATCCTATGGTGCTGTTTTATTAGATCAATTTGTACTTGTTCTTGCATGGCTTGCATGGGTTTGCATGGGTTTTTACGATGAACAGAGCTGTAAAGATCAAGTGCGGACGTGGTGATGATCCGTACTCAAGATCTAGATCAAATCGATCAACACGTGATCTGTCCACGAAAAAGCTTCTGTTCGAAGGGATCGAAGAAACAGATGCGAAGAAAACCGTGATGAGGTTGTAAGGTGGTAACGAAGACCTACCTCACTTCTCCTTGGTCTCGGGGTCTTTCTCCTAGCAAGACAGATCGTCGGGGCTCTCTTCCGGTGACGGCGAGCTCGTCGGCGGTCTCCGGCGACTGAACTCCGGCGAAGGGAATTAACTCGATGAGTTGGGGGCTAGGGCCTCTAAGTCGTCGACTTGGAAAAGATGTTACAATAAAGGGGTGTTTCGGGTTCTATTTATAATCGGGAAAAGAAGAGTCCTACTCCAATTAGATTTTAAATAAGAGTCCTCTTTGATTTGTTTTGGATCTTAACAACTTATCTTCAGTAGATTTGGTGCGATATCAATCGTAGAAGAAATCGTGTCGGTTTCTTCTGTATCGGGCGCTCGCGCACAGGGCAAAACCACTTAGGGACCTCGTCCTTCCGCAGAGATAAGCTCAGGAGACTCCACGTGTCCTACGGGGGCCGGGCTTCCCTTCTTCCGCAGGGGTGAGCTCTGGTTACGCCACGTGTCAGGCGGGTGGGACCTCCCTCTTCCTCGGAGGCGAGCTCCGCGTGCGCCAGCGTCCTGGCGGGCGGGACCTCCCCTCTTTCCAGAGACGAGCTCCACGTATACCACGTGTCAGTGCCGGATCTCCCCTCTCTTCGGAGGTGGGCTCCGGAAGTGCCACGTGTCCTAGCATTGTCGGATCTCCTTTCTGCCCAGAGATGAGCTTCGAGGTCGACACGTGTCTAGCTACGTCGAACCTCTCTTCTTCCCGGAGGTAAGCTCCGAGAACGACATGTGTCAAGCAGTGTCGGACCTCTCGGAGGTGAGCTTCGAGAGCGACACGTGTCAAACTGGGCCGGACCTCTTGGAGATGAGCTCCGAGAGCGACACGTGTCCCGTGAGTTGGACCTCCCGCTTCTCCGCAGTGACTAGCTTTCACACCCGGTTTCTACGAAGAACAACTGAGTGAATACCACATGTATGCCAGGATCATTCTCTCATACATGTAATGACAAATAGTGAAGCATCATTTATTACAAGCCAGGTGTTGAATATAAATAAGTCTTACATAGCATATGTCTCGATGGACGATAATAAGTTCATGACATGTAAATAAAATAGCAGCGGAATATAAATCTTGTGGGCTCCGTCACAGGCGTTGCCCGGGGGACTCCGTTATCCTAGAATCCTTCCTCGGGACCAAAGTCTTGGTCATTAAACACCACATCATTCTCTTGACCTGAGCAGCAATATAAACCAACAGAAAAGCAAGTTTGAGTACCATGGGTACTCAGCAAGTGTAGGAAAGTTATGTCATGCATGGCTAGAGCAAGGAGAGGTTGAACTCGTGGTTAAAGCACTACGCAATTATTACCTATCACCTTAGCTTATTAAGCACCTACATTACTACACAGGTGAAATGGATCCCAATCCCTCAACCCATCATCATTATCAAGTAAACATAGGCTCATCTTCAATGTTAAGCTTCCCGCTTAACATCCACAACTTCCCAATCCATCATTCTCTAATCATGAATAAGTCCAAGCCGCTCTTAACCGTGAGCACGACTGTCATGACAGTTTTGACTCTGCAGAGTTTGCACCACTGTACCCACATGTAGTGATTTCATCCCCCGTTGCCGGGTGGACTAAAAGAACCTCCATTATGCCAGTGGTCGCGAACCACATTCACACTTCCCAGGTGTGACGCCCTCAATTCTGTGGGAAAACCATGGAACCGAGAACTAATGCATATGTGTGCCCAGGATGTTCATCACACATACACATACGTTCCACAAACTGAATTCAGATTATATATCACCACAAATAACAGAATTTATTACAATACCTCATGAGTCTTGGACTCATGCTCTCAGCGGAAGTCTTATTTCTATGCAGCGGAAGTCTTATTTTAATGCGGAAGCAAAAACTAATGCGGAAGCAAAACTAAGCAGAAGTGGCTCCATTTGTACTCCTTCCACAGGCAAGGTTGAGAACAGATCACACGCCATAGTGCTCCACTTGGTCTTCATAATAGCCTTCTCTTGCTGTTGATGACGAAATAATAATGCAAGTTTGAGTACAATGATGTACTCAGCAAGTGCGGGAAAACACATGATATGCAGCTCATAAACAAGGTAGGTATAAAAGGCTTATTTGCAGGAAAGCAGATTTGTAGAATCATGATAAAACAACAACTTAACTTTAGATGTAATCCCAATCATGTATTAAATGACCAACATACCTCCATCACTTCCCGTGTTCCATCCGAACATTAACCAATCCTTTATTCATACTCACGAATACCTCCTCGTATTCGCTACCATCTCACCTCGTAATTCAACCTCGTCTCACACCGAGACCAATCTCATGTCATGTCCCAACAGTCATGCAACCATCTCATCACCCAGACTCAACTGTCCCAACAACGAAACCATAACCAAATCCATAACCAAAAACTTTCCCTATAACCATCCCAACTAATCATGGCAGTTTAGCCAGGTGCTCGTGACCGTAAGCTCGGCTATCATGATAGTTTTAGACTCTGCAGAGTTTGCACCTCTTTACCCACAAGTTTGTGATTTCATCACCCGTCGGCGACTGCAGAACCTCCATTATACCAGTACACATCCGTCGGTGTATGGTCAAGAGATCACAAAATAGCCTTTACAAAGGGGTTACTAGATGTATGGACTCACTAAAGTTTCACCGGCAGGCTAGAATCTCCAATTCTCCCACCCACGGGCCCCCTCTTGTGCCATGCAGTTCCCAGGGCAGTCCTCACTTGACTTCCATTCCCCGCGCCTTCCACAGTCCATAACACTCTAGCAACTTACCTAATTACTCAGCTAAGCCGCACCCATACTTGGCCTTGTGGTGGCACTGTTATCCTGGCATGTGCATGCATGAACCGGTCCTTAGATCTACGGCAAGTAAAACCACCATCTCATGCTACCTCATTCACAAACCCAGTCTTACCTAGATCTCCCTCCGATCCATATTCATCAGTTTCTCATTATCAATACGAGTGCAGTTAGCTAGACACATCTATCTCGCTTCCCAATCCCATAGACTCAGCGAAGCATAAAGCAAAAACCATACCCGACTCATAAACTTCCCAGGCGACAAGGTTAGTTTAACCAATACTAGTAAACTCCTATAAAAAGGGTTTCCCATCATGTTTGACTCAGCACACACACCTTTTTGCAAAACAAAACAGTTTTATCCAAAACATAGGATCAATATGGTCAAGGAGCACTTGCCTTGTTCTTGCGGTTCCGGTTGTTCTTGGATCTCAAAACCTGGTTGTTGCAGTTCGTCGTAGACAGCTCCCTGAGCTTGTCCTGCTAGGTAGGATCACGTGCATACAGGATTCGCAACAATCAATATTTATGCACAAACCTTAAACTAGATGCGATGATGCATATGCATGGTATCTCATGATTAGTTTTATTAGATTGATCTGTACGTGCTTTTGCATGGCCTTGTATGGACAGGCGTGTTCGGATCAAAGGTGGACGTGGCGATGATCTTGTCTGATAATCAAGTGATCTGCCCACGAGAAGGCTTCTGTTTGAAAGGAATTGAAGAACAGATGCAAAGAGATGAACACAATGATATTGAAATCCTACCTCATGTTCTTCTTAACTTCGAGGTCCTCCTCAGACCGCTCGGTTCTTCTCCGATGATCTCCCTTGTTGCGCTTCAGCGATGGTTTGCTCGGCGAGTTAGGGCTAGGGCTCTAAGTCGTCGGCTCAGGAGTCGAAAGAGAAGTTTGTGGTTTCGGACAGAGGTTTTGGGTTCTATTTATAATCGGGAAGAGAAGAATCATAATCTGATTGTATCTCGAATAAGAGTCTTATTCAGATCTTTGTTGGATCCTAACATCTTATCTTTAGTAACATCATGGAATTTAGATCGGTTTCTGTTGCGTACCGGTATCTTTTACGCGTAAAAACCGCTCCAGAACTCGTTACCTCCATGATGACGAGCTCCGGAAGCTCCTCGTGTCCTCTGGGGCCTGGTATCTCCTCGTCTGCAGAGACGAGCTCCGGTTGTGCCACGTGTCACGAGCGAGACCTCCCCCTTCTTCGGAGATGAGCTCCGCGCACGCCACGTGTTGGCGACGGTCTTCCCTCTCTTCCCTCCTCAGGAACATGCCCCAAGGTCGACACGTGTCTAGTAACAACAGACCTCCCGGAGATTAGCTCCGGTGGTGACACGTGTTTCGATAGATCCGGACTTCTCTGAGATGGGCTCCGAGATCGACAAGTACCCCTCGCGACTGGTCCTCTGATTTCCACGAGGACTAGCTCCGAGGATGACACGTGTATTGCAGAAATTCCTTTGCTTCTTCTGCAGAGGCTAGCTCCGTGGGCAATATGTGTCCCACAGGATCGGACCTCTCCCCTTTGTGGCGACGAGCCCCGAACCTGCCACGTAGCTCTTTCAGCGGCGGACTTCTCCCCATCTCCCAGGGACGAGCTCCGAACACGCCACGTGGCCAGTGGCCGTGGTAAGTTGTCTTCGGTGCTCTTGGAGGGCTTTATTGGCTATTCTTTTGATAATTCTCTCTGTTCCTATTTTTCATTAGAATGTTTCCTCTTCATAGAACATGAACATATGCTGACACCCGAGGCGAGGTGTCACAAATCTACCCCCTTTAAATTGAATCTCGCCCTTGAGATTCGTTAGTAGGAAATAGATGGGGAAATTCCGCCTTGATATCCTCTTCACGCTCCCATGTGGCCTCAGCTTCGGTGTGATGGCTCCATTGTACCTTGCACCATCGAATCACCTTGTTTCGGGTGACCCTTTCCTTTACGTCCAAGATTCAGACAGGGTGTTCTGCGTAAGTCAGGTCCTCTTGAAGTTCAAGTTCCTCCATTGACACTTGTTCCTCTGGCACTCTCAAGCACTTCTTGAGCTGGGATACATGAAACACATCATGTACGTCGGAGAGGTGGTTTGGGAGCTCTAGTTGGTAGGCTACTTCCCCTCGCTTGTCCAAAATCTTAAATGGTCCGATGTAGCGAGGTGCTAGCTTGCCTTTGACGTTGAAGCGTCGTTGGCCTCGGATAGGCGATACTTTAAGGTATACGAAGTCTCCCACTTCAAAGGTCAACTTCCTACGCCTATTGTCCGCATAGCCTTTCTGTCGTGACTGGGCAGCCTTTAAGTTCTCACGTATCGTTTGGACCTGTTTTCGGCTTCTTGTAGTACTTCGGGTCCAAACACCTGGTTCTCTCCAGTCTCGTTGCAGAATAGTGGCGTTCTACACCGTCTACCATATAAGGCTTCGAAAGGCGACATCCTTAAGCTAGCTTGATAGCTATTGTTATAGGAGAACTCGGCATACGATAAACTCCTATCCCAACTACGCCCACGTTTCAAGGCGCAAGCTCTCAACATGTCCTCCAAAATTTGGTTCGTCCTTTCGGTTTGTCCATCTGTTTGTGGGTGGTAGGCGGAGCTAAAATCCAGTCGTGTACCCATGGTTTTCTGCAGCTTCCTCCAGAATCTAGAGGTAAACTGAGAACCTCGATCTGAGACTATCCTCTTCGGAACTCCGTGTTGGCACACGATCTGCTCCATGTACAACTCTGCCAATTGTGCAACGTTATAACTGGTCTTTACCGGAAGAAAATGGGCAGTTTTCGTCAATCGGTCCACAATGACCCAGATGGAGTCGTATCTCGACTGAGTACGTGGAAATCCAACGATGAAATCCATACTGATGTCCTCCCACTTCCATTCGGGTATTTTCAAAGGTTGCAACAGTCCAGCGGGTTTTTGATGTTCGGCCTTTACCCGTTGGCATGTGTCGCATAGGGCAATGTATTCGGCTATATCCGTCTTCATACCATCCCACCAATAACAACTTTTCAGGTCCTGGTACATTTTGGTGCTTCCTGGATGTATGGAATAGGGTGAATCATGTGCCTCCTTCAATATCATGTCGCGGAGGTGTCTTATGTTCGGCACACAAATCCTTTTCCCTAGCCAAAGCGTACCCTTTTCATCCTCCTTGAAATCCTTCTCTATTCCTTGTCGGATTCTTTCCTTGATCTCCTTGATCTCCTCGTCCGTTGCTTGGCCCTCTCTTATTTCTTGCTCCAATGGGGAGTGGATCTCCATTATCTTCACGTTATTCAAGAATCCGAGATGTAACCGTTCGAACTCCTTCCGTAGTTCGGGTGGTTGCTCCCGAACCATGAGTAGGTGACATGCTCCCTTTCGGCTCAATGCATCCGCTACTACATTGGCCTTCCCGGGGTGGTAGTTGATTTCCACATCATAATCCTTGACGAGTTCTAACCATCGACTTTGCCTCAAATTCAAGTCCGTTTGTGTAAATATGTACTTGAGGCTTTTATGATCCGTATAGATCTCACATCGATGTCCAAGGATATAATGTCTCCAAATATTCAATGCATACACCACTGTTGCTAATTCCAAGTCGTGCGTAGGATAGTTAAGCTCGTGCTTCTTTAATTGTCGTGAGGCATAGGCTACCACTTGTCCTTCCTGCATGAGTACACACCCGAGCCCTTGTCTGGATGCGTCACAATATATTTCAAAGCTCTTGCTTACGTCTGGCAATACCAGAACTAGTGCTGTGGTTAGCCTTTTCTTGAGTTCCTCAAAACTTTCTTGGCAGGCTTGTGTCCATTGAAAGATTTTCCCTTCATTAGCAACTCCATCATAGGTTTTGCTATCTTAGAGAAGTCTTTAATGAAGCGCCGATAGTATCCTGTCATCCCAAGGAAACTCCGAATATCCCTCACGCTCTTCGGTTGGTCCCACTTCAGAACATCTCTCACCTTTCCAGGATCAACCGATACCCCTTCCTTGGAGATAATGTGGCCTAGGAAAGATATTTCCTTTAGCCAAAATTGACACTTGTTGAGCTTGGCATACAATTGATGCTCACGCAACTTCTGCAGGGTCAATCTCAGATGTTCTTCATGCTCCTCCTCACTTTTTGAATACACCATAATGTCGTCGATGAAAACCACGACGAACTTGTCCAAGTGCTCCATGAAAACCTTGTTCATAAGGTACATGAAGTATGCGGGTGCATTCGTCAATCCAAAAGACATAATGGTATATTCATATGAACCATACCGTGTCCGAAAGGCTGTCTTAGGTATATCAGAGGGCTTAATCTTCAGCTGGAAGTATCCCGACCGATGATCAATCTTGGAGAATACTCGGGCTCCTTTCATTTGATCGAACAGGTCCTCTATACGGGGCAGAGGGTATTTATTCCTGATTGTCACCTTGTTGAGAGACCTGTAGTCCACGCACATTCTTTGGGTTCCATCCTTCTTGTCCACGAAGAGTACCGGAGCTCCCCATGGTGACGAGCTTGGACGGATAAAACCCTTCTCCAACTGTTCTTGAATTTGCTTCTTGAGTTCAACTAGCTCGTTGACGGGCATCCTATATGGTTTCTTAGCTATAGGTGCAGTTCCGGGTACCAAATCTATGGCAAACTCGATGTCCCGATCAGGTGGCATTCCTGGAAGCTCTTTCGGGGACACGTCCGAAAATTCCTGAACCACTGGAATGTTGTCCAATGTTGTTCCTTCGACGTGGTTCAAATTTGCCCGTTCGGTTGTTTGCTGGGCTGACTCAAACTCGACACGAATACCGTGTTCGTTTGTCAACTGCACGCTCCTTTCAGTACATTGGATTACTCCATTGTGCTTGCTTAACCAATCCATTCCGAGTATGATGTCAATCCCGTGGGAGTCCAAGACAATAAGGTTGGTAAGGAAGTCTACCCCCCTTATTTTAAGGCTTACTCTAGGACATACTATATTAGTCCTCATTTCTCCTCCGAAAGAATTAACTAACATAGCATATTATAAGTGGGATACAGGTAGTTGATGTTTGGCAACATATTTGGATGATATGAAGGAATGCGATGCTCCGGAATCAAATAAGATGGTGGCTGGGTTGGAGTTGGCAAGGAACATACCAATTGCGACGTCCTCAGCCTGTTGTGCTTCCTCAGCAGTGACATGGTTTACGTGGCCACGAGCATAGTTCTGCGGTCCACGTTTCCCTTGGTTGTCCCCTCCGTTTGGTTGCTGGTTCTGTTTGGGCACGTTACCTTGCTGTCCAGGGCCTCTCCTCGGGCACTGGTTAGCGAAGTGGCCTACTTCCCCGCATGCAAAGCATGCCCTGTTGCCTACGGCAGCAGGTACGTTGGCAGCGGGGGTTTTGAACAGGGGCGCCATTGTTAGGTCGGGGCGCTGGAGGCATGGGCACACGAGGTGTCGGTGCAACGAATTGTTGCTGTGGTGGCTGACCAGGGCGGTACGCAGGAGTGGTCGATCCATACTGCGGGGCAGGGGGCATGTACCTAGGTCGTACGTTGCTCCCTTGGGGCTGGTATGCCATCTTCCTCTTGCACTCTCGCTCGATCTCTCGGATCTTGTTTTCAACCACAATAGCCTTGTCAACCAGCTTCTGGAAGCTTACGTAGTCATTGTTGAGGAGCTGAACCTGGATCTCATTGTTCAACCCTCTCATTAACAGGTACTGCTTCCTCTGGTCTGAGTTGACATCTTTGGGGGCGTACCGGGATAGTTGTATGAACTTGTTGAGATACTCGTTCACACTCTTCTGTCCTTGGCGGAGACCTTCAAACTCCTGCCTCTTGAGCATCATTATACCAACAGGGATGTAGTGAGAGCGGAAACTTTCCTTGAACTCAGTCCAAGTGATTGTCTCCGGGTTGGCATGGGCGTTGCTCAAGGCATCCCACAAGTCAGCAGCGGCTCCCGTAAGTTGGTGCGATGCGAAGAGAACCTTCTCTCGGTCGTTGCACTGAACAATGGCGAGCTTCTTCTCCATGGATTTCAACCAATCATCGGCCTCCATGGGATCGCTTGCTTGAGCAAAGGTGGGTGGTCGAGTCCTCATGAACTCTCCCAACCTGTTATGAGCCGGCGGTGGTGGTGGCGGTGGTGCCAGAACGGGGTTTTGGTTGGCCTGCAACTGACCCAAAGTTTGGATCATGGTTTGCATAAGCTGGTTTTGCATGGCCATCAACCTTTCCAGATGGTTTTCACCAGCTCCGGGGTTAGCAGGAACTTCCTCGTGGTCATCCTCCTGGACGTTCCTTCGGCTGGCGTTTCCTCTCACCATCTGTGAGGGAGAACGAAATAGAATAGAAGGTTAGAAGGTTAGGTAAGTCCCTTCAACTATATGCATCAAGGTGAGTTGGACTATATATATTAGCCCTTATGAGAATGTGATCAAGTGCCGAAGCATTTCACACCTCTTTCTTCTTACGTATGGACAACGTTTTTGAGACGTCCCACAACTCACATTAACCACATAATCACACACAATCATTGCAAGGGCTCATACAGCTCCTATTCAAGGATGGTTTCCTATACCAAGGTGGTTTCAAGGCCAGTCTAAGCTATTCACCCTAGGATGCTTCCTTTGGTCAGTGTGGCTTAGCTACCTGTGACTTCTATTTAGGGGTGTAACTTTCTGTTAACCCGTGGCTCTAATATCAATCTAAGGTTTCTATCTAGGCGTGTAACCTACTGTCAACCCGTGGCTCTGATACCAATCTGTGACGCCCTCAATTCTGTGGGAAAACCACGGAACCGAGAACTAATGCATATGTGTGCCCAGGATGTTCATCACACATACACATACGTTCCACAAACTGAATTCAGATTATATATCACCACGAATAACAGAATTTACTACAATACCTCATGAGTCTTGGACTCATGCTCTCAGAGGAAGTCTTATTTCTATGCATCGGAAGTCTTATTTTAATGCGGAAGCAAAAACTAATGCGGAAGCAAAACTAAGCAGAAGTGGCTCCATCTCTACTCCTTCCACAGGCAAGGTTGAGAACAGATCACACGCCATAGTGCTCCACTTGGTCTTCATAATAGCCTTCTCTTGCTGTTGATGACGAAATAATAATGCAAGTTTGAGTACAATGATGTACTCAGCAAGTGCAGGAAAACACATGATATGCAGCTCATAAACAAGGTAGGTATAAAAGGCTTATTTGCAGGAAAGCAGATTTGTAGAATCATGATAAAATAACAACTTAACTTTATATGTAATCCCAATCATGTATTAAATTACCAACATACCTCCATCACTTCCCGTGTTCCATCCGAACATTAACTAATCCTTTATTCATACTCACGAATACCTCCTCGTATTCGCTACCATCTCACCTCGTAATTCAACCTCATCTCACACCGAGATAAATCTCATGTCATGTCCCAACAGTCATGCAACCATCTCATCACCCAGACTCAACTGTCCCAACAACTAAACCATAACCAAATCCATAACCAAATCCATAACCAAATCCATAACCAAAAACTTTCCCTATAACCATCCCAACTAATCATGGAAGTTTAGCCAGGTGCTCGTGACCGTAAGCTCGGCTATCATGATAGTTTTAGACTCTACAGAGTTTGCACCTCTTTACCCACAAGTTTGTGATTTCGTCACCCGTCAGCGACTGCAGAACCTCCATTATACCAGTACACATCCGTCGGTGTATGGTCAAGAGATCACAAAATAGCCTTTACAAAGGGGTTACTAGATGTATGGACTCACTAAGGTTTCACCGGTAGGCTAGAATCTCCAATTCTCCCACCCACAGGCCCCCTCTTGTGCCATGCAGTTCCCAGGGCAGTCCTCACTCGACTCCCATTCCCCGCGCCTTCCACGGTCCATAACACTCTAGCAACTCACCTAATTACTCAGCTAAGCCGCACCCATACTTGGCCTTGTGGTGGCACTGTTATCCTGGCATGTGCATGCATGAACAGGTCCTTAGATCTACGGCAAGTAAAACCACCATCTCATGCTACCTCATTCAGAAACCCAGTCTTGCCTAGATCTCCCTCCGATCCATATTCATCAGTTTCTCATTATCAATACGAGTGCAGTTAGCTAGACACATCTATCTCGCTTCCAAATCTCATAGACTCACCGAAGCATAAAGCAAAAACCATACCCGACTCATAAACTTCCCAGGCGACAAGGTTGGTTTAACCAATACTAGTAAACTCCTATAAAAAGGGTTTCCCATCATGTTTGACTAAGCACACACACCTTTTTGCAAAACAAAACAGTTTTATCCAAAACATAGGATCAATATGGTCAAGGAGCACTTGCCTTGTTCTTGCGGTTCCGGTTGTTCTTGGATCTCAAAACCTGGTTGTTGCAGTTCGTCGTAGACAGCTCCTTGAGCTTGTCTTGCTAGGTAGGATCACGTGCATACAGGATTCGCAACAATCAATATTTATGCACAAACCTTAAACTAGATGCGATGATGCATATGCATGGTATCTCATGATTAGTTTTATTAGATTGATCTGTACGTGCTTTTGCATGGCCTTGTATGGACAGGGGTGTTCGGATCAAAGGTGGACGTGGCGATGATCTTGTCTGATAATCAAGTGATCTGCCCACGAGAAGGCTTCTGTTTGAAAGGAATTGAAGAACAGATGCAAAGAGATGAACACAATGATATTGAAATCCTACCTCACGTTCTTCTTGACTTCGAGGTCCTCCTCAGACCGCTCGGTTCTTCTCCGATGATCTCCCTAGTTGCGCTTCAGCGATGGTTTGCTCGGCGAGTTAGGGCTAGGGCTCTAAGTCGTCGGCTCAGGAGTCGAAAGAGAAGTTTGTGGTTTCGGACAGAGGTTTTGGGTTCTATTTATAATCGGGAAGAGAAGAGTCCTAATCTGATTGTATCTCGAATAAGAGTCTTATTCAGATCTTTGTTGGATCCTAACATCTTATCTTTAGTAACATCGTGGAATTTAGATCGGTTTCTGTTGCGTACCGGTATCTTTTACGCGTAAAAACCGCTCCAGAAATCGTTACCTCCGTGATGACGAGCTCCGGAAGCTCCTCGTGTCCTCCGGAGCCTGGTATCTCCTCGTCTGTAGAGACGAGCTCCGGTTGTGCCCCGTGTCACGAGCGAGACCTCCCCCTTCTTCGGAGATGAGCTCCGCGCACGCCACGTGTTGGCGCCGGTCTTCCCTCTCTTCCCTCCTCAGGAACATGCCCCAAGGTCGACACGTGTCCAGTAACAACAGACCTCCCAGAGATAAGCTTCGGTGGCGACACGTGTTTCGATAGATCCGGACTTCTCTGAGATGGGCTCTGAGATCGACACGTACCCCGCGCGACTGGTCCTCTGATTTCCGCGAGGACTAGCTCCGAGGATGACACGTGTCTTGTGGAAATGCCTTTGCTTCTTCTACAGAGGCTAGCTCCGTGGGCAACACGTGTCCCACAGGATCGGACCTCTCCCCTTTGTGGCGACGAGCCCCGAACCTGCCACGTAGCTCTTTCAGCGGCGGACTTCTCCCCATCTTGCAGGGACGAGCTCCGAACACGCCACATGGCCAGTGGCCGTGGTAAGTTGTCTTCGGTGCTCTTGGAGGGCTTTATTGGCTATTCTTTTGATAATTCTCTCTGTTCCTATTTTTCATTAGAATGTTTCCTCTTCATAGAACATGAACATATGCTGACACCCGAGGCGAGGGTGTCACACCAGGTGTGTAGCCAGGAGATCACTACGAAGCCTTTACAAAGGGATTCCCGACGAGCGTGGGCCCAAGGTTTCACCCCTAACAGTATACAAGAGGCTCTAACCCCGCTGTAGTGGCCCCCTCTTGAGCCTTGCGGTTCATATGGTAGTCCAGCTGACACCTATTCCCCGCACCATCCAACACACCCATACTACGCCGGGGATACACCTAATTAATTGGCCAAGCTGCCCCATCTCAGCATGTGGTTGGCACGGTAAAGCCAGGTTACATGCTCCATGAACCGGTCCTTAGGATCCAGGCAAGTACTAAACACAAACCCGAGTCTCGTGCACCCAGCACCAACCAAATCATCCAACTTGCCTCGATCCCTACCTCTACATAACTCATAATATCTCATTCAAGAATAAGGTAAATAAATTGATGATCTCATATCCCAATTATCCCATTCTAAGCATGGCTAAGCATAAGCATATAAGTAAATGATATGATAGAATAAATCCCAACCCAAGCTACTAGGAAACAAGATAATGCAATTCTAGGGAAACTTCCTAGCATGGGTTTCATATTTCAATTGACAATGCAAATGATTCTATCTACACATCCTAACATAGGATCAAAGTGGTCAACGACACTTGCCTTATTCCTGCTGCTCTGGGAATGGAAAGTTTTGGTCTTGGAAGGGGAGAACTTGCTCTGGGGCAGGTTCAATTCATGCCAATACACATAGCAAAAGAAAACAACAATCCATAAGACATAGTTCACACTTTCACTTCATACAAACCACACATACATACATATGAAAGTCATTCACATTTCTAATTGTTGTGGTTACTCTACATGTGTTGATTTTTGGCCTACATTCACCTTTAAACATATGTATATGATTTCTAACTTTTGTATTCAGATTTCTGTTTGCACACTATACATGAATTTCCAATTTGAACAATTTCTTCATATTTAAGTAATACACTTCTTAGCTACCAAGTATACATGAAAGGTAATTCCCTACTCCAAATAGGTTTTCAGATCTTCTACAAAATCCTAAACTGAAGCTTTTGGATTTGGAGACTTCATTTATCATTTTCTAATTATGCATACCTATTTTTCTATATTTTTCAGATTTATTTTCTATGCCTAAAAGTTAATTTTAATATTAAATAGTAGGGCGTATCATCTAAACAGAATAGGTTCTGATCTAAAATATTAAATAATATATTTTTGAACTTCTCCTCTGATTTGAACTAATTTAAATTTATTTTACCAATTTTCAGAATTATTTCCTAACCTAAAAATGTGTTCCTATAACTAATAAATGTGAACAATCAATTAGACAGATTCATTTCAGCCTAAAAATATATTTTTAACTCATTCTAAAGTTTTCCAAGTGTTGGAGAGTTTAAATTTTGAATTTGTACATGTGTTTGCCTTACCTTTTAAATTTAAATCCTAGTCACAGATTCAAATTTCTGAATTTAATATCATATAGGGTCAAAAAGGTAAATCCACACTACTGCAGGGTCTAATTTATTATTTCATAAATTTCCAGGGGTCTAACTACACATAACAGAGGGGTTTTCCTAATTTTTATTAAGTCCAGGGGCTAAAACTGATTTTTTTAAATGAATTTACACGAATTTCTGAAGTTCTAGGGGCTAGATCAGAAGTTTCCGGGGCTAGCTCGTGTTTTCCGAGATCCCCAGGGGGTAGCTCGTAAGAATCCTGGCCTTTATAACGAGGGGCTGATGTGGACCGTCCGATTTAAAATAGACGGCTCAGATTAGATCGCCGAACCGGTACGCGCGGGTTTTAATTCTACCGTGCGATTTAAAATAGACGGCCCTCAAGGGGCCACGTTGCCCTGGCCGGAGCCAGCCCGCGCGCGGCGGCGGGGGGTGGCGATCTCGCCGGCGCAGCCTCGGCTTTTGCCGCTGCACGTTAGAACTCACATCTTTTTGCATGGATCGGCTGCGGAGGGGTAGGGGATGCTCACCGAGGGGTTTTCCAGCACTTGGAGGCCCTGGAAGTCGGTCACCGGGGAGCTTCAACAGCGAAGATCTTCAGTGCACATCGGGGTGGCTATTGGGGCACAAGGCACGTCGTTTCCTTCACCTACAGGGATCCCCGGCGGCGGTGGAACGTGATCAGCACGTTAGATCGGTAAATTTGAGCAAGGATCGACGGAAATTGGCTGTAGAATCTTCGGTTCTCACCGGAGAGAAGAACGGCCGATCGGGGGGGGGGACAGGGTGATGCCGGCGTTTATATAGACGAGGGAGGGCGGCGGTCTGTTGGGATCGAGTTGGAGACGTCCGGGACCAGAATTCGGGCTGGGGGCGCGGGTTTCCGGAGTTCGTTTTGATCGGGCGCGGGGAAGAGTCCTGTCGGTTGGCGCGCGCGGGAGGTAGGAGATGACACGCGGGCCCCACGTGTCAGTGAGGGGAAGAGAGGGCGCGCGGTCGTGGGCTGGCGCGGGGGGGGGGGGGGGAATAGTGGGCCGGCTGGCGGGTTTCGGCCCACTGGCCGGTTGGGGTTTTTTCTTTTTCTTTTTCCTTTTCTTTTCTGTTCTGATTTGAATTTGAATTCCAGTTTGAATTTGAATTTCTGCACCACATGCAATAGGTCCAAAAAATTTTAAATTCCCCCTTTTGCAGATTTTGAGGTGTTACAGCTCTACCCCCCCCCCCCCCCCTAAAAGAAATCTCGTCCTCGAGATTGGTGGTTCTAGGAAAACAATTCCGGAAACTGTGCCTTAAGCTTGTCTTCTCGCTCCCATGTGGCTTCCTCTTCCGAGTGATGCTTCCACTGCACCTTGCACATCCAAATTCTTTTATTTCTTGTGAGGCGTTCCATTGTCTCCAACACCTTGACCGGTTGCTCGGCATAAGACAGATCCTCTACTACGTCAACCTCATTCATGGGTAACATCTCTTCAGGCGTCCTTAGACATTTCTTGAGCTGTGACACATGGAATACATCGTGCACATCCGATAGGCGAGCCGGTAACTCAAGTTGATATGCTACTTCGCCTTTCCTCTCCAGGATCTGAAAGGGTCCGATGTATCGAGGTGATAACTTCCCTTTCACCTTGAACCGACGAAGTCCTTGGATAGGGGACACCTTGAGATAAACATAGTCCCCCACGTTGAAAACGAGCTCTCTTCTCCGTACATCGGCATAGCTCTTTTGTCGTGTTTGTGCTATCCTCAAGTTTTTGTGGATTTCCCTCACTTTCGTCTTGGCTTCTTGTAGTACCTCGGGCCCAAACACTTTACTTTCCCCTGTTTGGTTCCAAAATAGTGGAGTTCTGCACTCCCTCCCATACAAAGCCTCAAATGGTGACATCTTCATACTAGCCTAATAGCTGTTGTTATAGGAGAACTCTGCATACGGTAAGTTCTTATCCCAACTCCTATTGTTCTTGAGCGCACACGCTCTCAACATATCCTCAAGGATCTGATTGGTTCTTTCCGTCTGTCCGTCAGTCTGGGGATGATAGGCAGAACTAAAATTCAGATGAGTTCCCATGGTTTCATGTAACTTTTGCTAGAACCTTGAGGTGAACTGTGTCCCTCGATCTGACACTTTTTTCTTTGGCACTCCATGGAAACGTACGATCCTTGACATGTACAATTCTGCCAATTTGGATCCGCTGTAGCTTTCTTTCACGGGGATGAAATGAGCTACCTTGGTTAGCCTGTCGATGATGACCCATATCGAATCATATCCCCATTGGGTCCTGGGTAGTCCCACTATGAAGTCCATACCTATTTCTTCCCATTTCCATTCAGGCACTTTGAGTGGTTGCAATAATCCCGCGGGTCGTTGATGTTCGGCTTTCACCAACTGACATGGGTCACATAGGGCAACATGTTCCGCGACATCCCGCTTCATGCCATACAACCAATACCTGCTCTTGAGGTTATGATACATCTTCGTACTCCCATGATGAATGGAATAATCGGAATAATGAGCCTCCTTCAAAATCAATTCACGGATCTCCTTCACTTCAGGCACACAGATTCTTTTCCCGTGCCACACCATACCTTGTTCATCCTCTCTGAAACCAGGGGCTCTATTATCCTTGATGAGTTCTCTGATTTCTTGTATCTTCTCATCATTCTTTTGACCATCGCGTATGTCTTGCTCTAATGTGGAGTCCACTTCCATGGCGATGGCCTCACCACTATTCACCAGACATAGATTGAGTTTTACAACCTCTTCCTTCAGTTCTGTAGGCATGTCCTTTAAGCTTAACCTATTGACCTGCACCTTTCGGCTTAAAGCATCTGCTACGACGTTCGCTTTCCCAGGATGATAGTTGATGCCCACATCAAAGTCGTTGATTAGCTCTAACCATCTCCTTTGTCTGAGGTTGAGATCTGGCTGTGTGAAAATATACTTTAAGCTCTTATGATCCGTATATATCTCTGTCCTCTTCCCCATCAAGTAATGCCACCAAATCTTCAACGCGTGTACCACTGCGGCTAGCTCTAGGTCATGCGTAGGATAGTTCTTCTCGTGCTTCCGGAGCTGCCGGGATGCATATGCCACGACATGCCCCTCTTGCATGAGAACACATCCCAACCCGTTTCCAGAGGCATCGCAGTACACCGAAAAGTTCTTCTGCATTTCTGGCATAACTAGCACTGGGGCTGTTGTCAATCTTTTCTTCAGCTCTTGAAAACTCGTCTCGCACTGTGGTGTCCATGTGAATGTGATTCCCTTCTCCAACAATTTGGTGAGAGGTCTTGAAATCTTGGAGAAACCCTCGATAAACCGTCGATAATACCCAACCAATCCTAAGAAGCTTCAAACTTCCCCGACATTCTTAGGGGCCTTCCACTTCTGTACATCCTCGATCTTGGCGGGATCTACGGAGATTCCTCCCTCCAAGATTATATGTCCTAAGAAGGAAACTCTCTTCAACCAAAATTCACACTTGCTCAGCTTGGCATATAGTTGGTGTTCCCTCAGTTTTTGCAACACCAACCATAAATGCCTCTCATGTTCTTCTTCATCTTTCGAAAAGACGAGAATGTCATGAATGAAAACCACCACAAATTTGTCCAGATATTCCATGAATACCTTGTTCATGAGATACATGAAGTATGTCGGGGCATTAGTTAGCCCGAAAGGCATGACGGTGTATTCATACAGTCCGTACCGAGATACGAAAGCTGTCTTTGGAATATCAGTTTGCCTTATCTTAAGTTGGTGGTATCCCGACCTGAGATCAATTTTCGAGAACACACAAGCTCCCCTCAACTGATCAAACAAGTCTTCAATGCGGGGTAATGGGTACTTGTTCTTGATGGTTACTTCATTCAACGCACGGTAGTCTACTCATAACCTTTGGGTCCCGTCCTTCTTGGGCACAAATATCACTGGAGCTCCCCATGGTGAGGAACTAGGACGAATGTACCCCTTCTCTGTCAATTCCCTTAAATGTTCCTTGAGTTCTTCCAGTGTTATGTGTAGATAGAGGGGTCTATCTACACATAACAGAGGGGTTTTCCTAATTTTTATTAAGTCCAGGGGCTAAAACTGATTTTTAATTGAATTTACATGAATTTCTGAAGTTCCAGGGGCTAGATCAGAAGTTTCCAGGGCTAGCTCGTATTTTCCGAGATCCCCAGGGGGTAGCGCGTAAGAATACCGGCCTTTATAACGCGGGGCTGACGTGGACCGTCCGATTTAAAACAGAGGCTGAGATTATAACGTCAAATCGGTACGTGGGGATTTAAATTCTACCGTGCCATTTAAAATAGACGGCGCACAAGCGGCCACGTTGTCCTGGAAGAACTCAAGGATCATTTAAGAGAATTGACGGAGAAGGGGTATATTCGTCCTAGTTCCTCACCATGGGGAGCTCCAGTGATATTTGTGCCGAAGAAGGACAGAACCCAAAGGTTGTGCGTAGACTACCATGCCTTGAATGAAGTAACCATCAAGAACAAGTACCCATTACCCCGTATTGAAGACTTGTTTGATCAGTTGAGGGGAGCTTGTGTGTTCTCGAAAATTGATCTCAGGTCGGGATACCACCAACTTAAGATAAGGCAAACTGATATCCAAAGACAGCTTTCGTATCTCGGTACGGACTGTATGAATACACCGTCATGCCTTTCAAGCTAACTAATGCCCCGGCATACTTCATGTATCTCATGAACAAGGTATTCATGGAATATCTGGACAAATTTCTGGTGGTTTTCATGGATGACATTCTCGTCTTCTCCAAAGATGAAGAAGAACATGAGAAACAT